>JBBMOL010000457.1:0-262430 GCA_037954665.1 Laguncularia racemosa | reverse complement strand
TTGTCCTGGGAATCCGCCTACAGCATTGGCGTGTTCATGGTTGTCATCTTGCAATGTGGGGCACATGTCGGTCGGATGACTAGGAGCAGTACAAATTCCACAAGCTTTCACCTATTGGGTATTTCCAAGAGCTAGCTGCCGCACAAGGGAGGTAAGATTAGAAATTTGATGTTCAAGGTTAGACACATTTACCTCATTTACCTTCCTTGAAGACGTATCATGCCTATATCCAAATTGTTGCGAATTGGCAGCCATAATGGAGATCAATTCCCTAGCTTGACCAGGGGTTTTGTTTACTATGGCGCCTCCACTTGCAGCATCCATCATCTTCCTCTCCATCGGAAGTAGGCCCTCGTAGAAGTATTGGATAAGGAGTTGTTCAGATATCCCATGTTGTGGGCAGCTTGCACAAAGTTGCTTGAACCTCTCCCAATACTCATGAAGAGTCTTGGTGTCCCTTTGTTTTATACCACAAATTTCTCTTCTTATACCAGCGGCTCTGAATGCGGGGAAGAATTTGTCCAAGAAGAGTCTGACCATATCTGTCCAAGTGGTTATCGAACCTGGAGGCAAATAAAACAACCAATCTTTAGCTTTAGTACTTAAAGAAAATGGAAAAGCACGTAGCTTGATTTGATTGTCAGTTATTCCTTGCGGCCTCATACTAGAACACACTATATGGAACTCTTTCAAATGCTTATGAGGGTCTTCATTCTCAAGACCATGAAATGTAGGTAGCAGATGTATCAACCCAGATTTCAATTCGAATTCCATAGCTAGTTCGGGATAGTGAATACAAAGTGGTTGTTGATTCACATCCGGTGCAGCCAACTCCCTTAAGGTTCTCTCGGGATTTGCCATATCGTCTTCTTTTTCTGAATCAAGGGATGGATCAAACAAATCCGATGCTAAGTTCAGTCTAGTGGATGATCTAGCTTCTTGTCGCAACCTCTTTAGAGTCTTCTCAATCTCCGGATTATAAGTTAGTTCACCTGTCTGAGAAGAACGAGTCATACAAGAATAGAAATAAATTTGACACCAATCCCCGGCAACGGCGCCAAAATTTGATGGGTGTCGAATCCAACAAAAATAAAACCTACTCCTAGACAATTATATGATTTACATATAGTGGTGAGTAGGGTCGAATCCACAGAGATTGGTTAAACTTATTTCTATTCAAGGAGAATAAAAGGAAAAGAAAAATGGGGGGGTTTTGTTTATGAATCAAAATAAAGTAAAACAAGGTAAGAAAATCGGATATTAATAAAAGCCTAGCCAAATGAATCAAGATAGTTTAATTCTAGGAATTGATCATCGATGCAAATGTTTTCTATTCTTAGTTCTAGATAAACTGGTTATGGTTATTAACAAGCTCTAACAACCTATCTCTCCTTACTTTCTCGATAACCTCAGACAAGCGCTTTGAATTATTTCTCTTATTGATTATACAACCCTAGACAAGCGCTTAGGATTTAATTTATCAATAGCATTAAGATCTAGAGAGACCACCAATTCATGCCAGTAGATTATAAGATAACCTATTTAAACATGATCACACACCTCCATAACATGAATTCGATCATCTCTTTTATAACCAAACATGTTATTGCATCACTAAGACTAGAACAATCAAACAATTACGGATTTGACGTGCTAGTTGACAATATATTAACTTGCTAATTGAGTAGAAGAGCTCTATTCATACCAATCAACAAAGATAATAATGACAAAACGATCAGAAGATATATGAATACCCGAAAGCAAAGAATAGAATAAATACAAGTCAATTAGACCTCACAATTCGTGGAGAATTAAACATCTATGACCCTTTGGCTAGAAAAGTAGCTTAGCTACTCATGTTCATCAATAAAACGAAAAATAAAAATAAAAACATAACAAGCCTCTGTTTCCGACTGCCTGCTCTGCCTCCGCGTTTCTTTCTTGTCTCCAAGGTGATCCAAGATTCAAAGATTCAAAGTTCTCTTAACCCTCTAGGGTTGGTTCTATTTATATTGTTAGGGAGATAGCATGTGATCTTTTCTAGCAAGATACGAAAATATCTTTCCTTTTCCAAGTAGATTTCGAGAAGTAAATGTTCGTCCGCCTGGCACGCCCTAACACACAGCCGTGGGTCAAGCCGTGCCATCCTCTGTGCATATTCTTCAAGTCTTCATCCGCGCCCAGTGTGTACCACGGTTACACACACGGCCAGATTTCAAGTCGTGCCTTCATCTGTGCATAATCTACAAGTCTTCATCCGTGTCCAGTGTGTACCACGGTTAGACCCACGGCTAGATTTCAAGCTGTACCTTCATCTGGTTGATGTTCCACACTTTCTTCTCCTTGGCACGTCTAGCTTCCACCACGGCTCCAAGCACGGTTTCTCCCACGGCTTCCACCACGGCCGTGCCCTAAGCCGTGTCTCTCTCTGTTCAAAGTCCACATGTCCGTCTTCTTGTCCAGTGTGTGACACGGTTTGCGCCATGGCCGTGCCTCAAACCGTGCTTTCGATACACGGCCGTGTACTTCAACCGTGTATCTTCCTGTTGATTCAAAACCAAGTACACGGCCGTGTACTTCAATTACACGCCCATGTACTTCCCTCCGGCGGTGTAAATCCTTGTCTTTGAACCAAGTTGTAGATGGCTTCTCTAATTTACTTGAATTGGCATCCTTGACTCCATTTAACCTGATTTATCACGATGATAGAATTAGAGTACCATTTCCTTATGATTTCTATAAAATCAATAATAATTTAACACAATTTATACTATAAAGATTGAGTATAAAATGGCTCTATCAAAGAGCCATAAAATGTGCATATTTACTTAGGCGATCCACTACTACCATAATCACCTCCCGCCCCTGAGACTTAGGGAGACCTTCTATAAAATCCATAGTAACTTCAACCTAGCATGTGTTAGGTACTGGCAGTGGTTGTAACAAGCCAGGAGTTGCAACATTTTCAAATTTATGTCGTTGACAAACTTCACAATTTCGCACATATTGTCTCACATCCTTCTCTAGCTTAGGCCAATAGAAAACAGCACTTAACTTCTTATAGGTGGTATGAGCCCCTAAATGCCCACCTAGTACTCCATCATGATACATTCCTAGTAGCTTCCTTCTTAGTTCGGTCAAAGGTCCTACCACACATCTGCCTTTCCTCCTCAATATTCCTTGATCCAAGGTGAAATTCTTACAAGCCGTTCCACCTTTAAGTTAGATCAGGACTTCCATATAGCCCCCTGGTAGTTCCCAACTACCTTGAAGTTCTTTAATCAATTCAAGTGTAATGACTGCCACAGTCATGGTCTTCAATTCAGCTTGACCAACTCTAGACAAAGCATCAACAGCCAAATTAGCTTGCCCACTCTTTTATTGTATCTCATAGTCCATTCCCAGCAACTTAGTTAACCATTTATGCTTACTAGAAGTGACTAGTTGTTGTTCTAGCAAGTATTTCAAGCTTTGATGATCAGTTTTGATCATAAAGTGCCGCCCCATTAGGTAATGCCGCCATTTCTCCACTGCATGTACCAAGGCTAGCAATTCCTTCTCATATACTAACAACGCTTGTTGTCTATTAGATAAAGGTCTTGCTAAGGAAAGCTATTAGATGGCGTTCTTACATCAGAACAGCCCTAATTCCATTCCCACTAGCATCAGTCTCTACTACAAATTCTTTAGTATAATCCGGTAAGCTTAAGACTGGAGAACTTACCAAGGCTGCCTTGAGAGCTTCAAAAGCCTGTAGGCATGTGCTATCCCAATGAAAGTTATCTTTCTTCAATAGCAAGGTAAGGGGCCTTGCAATAACACCATAACCATTGATGAATCTTCTATAATAACCCATCAGCCCCAAGAATCCTCTTAGTTGCCTCAGATTCTTAGGTGCTGGCCATTTAACAATGGACTCTATCTTCTTTAGATCAATAGCAACACCCTCCCTACTTATAATATGCCCCAAATACTCAATCTGTGTTGCTCCAAATACACACTTAGACCTCTTAAGGGAGAGCTGTTCTTGTCTAAGAATACCAAATACAGTATTTAGGTGCTGTCTATGGTCCTCTAGAGTTGGATTGTACACCAAGATATCATCAAAGAAAACTAAGACAAACTTTCGCAGATAGGCCTTGAATATATGATTCATAAGGCCTTGGAAGGTGGACGGAGCATTTGTTAAGCCAAAAGGCATTATCAAGAACTCGTAATGCCCTTCATGTGTCTTGAAGGCTATTTTATAGACATCCTCAGGGCACATCCTTATTTGATGGTAACCCGATCTTAAGTCGAGCTTGCTGAAGTAGGTGGATCCATTCAATTCATCAAATAGATCCTTAACTATAGGTATTGGGAATCTGTCCTTAACTGTTTGTCTGTTCAACTCACGATAATCAACACACATATGCCATGTGTTGTCTTTTTTCTTCACCAAAACCACTGGTGAAGCGAATAGACTGTGGCTGTGTTAAATAATCCCACTCAAAAGCATCTCCTTGACCATCTCTTCTAGTACTGTCTTCTACACAGTTGAGTGCCTATAGGGCCTTATATTAACTATCTTAGAATTCTCTTACAGTGGTATCCTGTGATCATGCTTTCTGACTAGGGGCAATCCATGTGGTTCCTCAAATAAATCGAGGAATTCTTCCAGTAGGTCCATGATAAGAGGGTGTAAACCCTACTGAACTCCATCCTTTACTCCCTCAACCTTAGCCTGCACCATCTAGCATTCACACTGCACAGCCCTTCCACCCGTAATAATCTTACTCAACTCAGCTGATTTGATAACCTTCAACTATTCCCAGTTACCAATCAACCTGTATTCCTGATTATTCAGTTCGAAATCCATGGTTAAATGCCAAAAATTCCAGCGTATTATACCCAATGATTGCAACCAAGGTAGTCCCAATATAATGTCACACCCCACAAGGCCAACAAATAAACTTCTGCCACAAACTCATACCCTTGTGTTTTCCAAGTGAAATTGGAAATTTTTCCCATGCTATAAACATCTATCCCATCAGCCAAGGTTACCTTCATTGGGGAAATGTCAGTAAGGGGGCAATTAAGCCCTCTAGCAAGGTGTTCATCTATAAAGTTCAATGAACTGCCAGTGTCAACGAGGATACCCACCTTCCTTCGTTTGTATTTCGCTTGAATCTTCATGCTACTTAGTGAAGGTCCAAATCCCGTATCCAAAGCATTGAGAGTCAATTTAGCAAAGTCAGTCTCAACACCCTTTTGCTACTCTTCCTCGTCATCTTCCCCCATTGGTTCATCCTCAGCATCCACTACCAACATGTTTAATCGCTTCTTACAGCGATGTCCTGGACCAAATGGTTCGTCATACCAAAAGCACTGCTTCTTTCTTCTTTTCTCTTCTAGTTCCTCAGGGGTCAGTCTCTTAGTTAGGCGTGTTTAAGGGTTGGATGTGTTTGGTGGTCTTGATAGGTTGTAGTGTTTGATTGGATTGGTGGTGTTTAGGTTAAGGTTGGGTTTGTTTATGCTGATGGCGGTGGTGGTGTTTTTAGAGTAGATCTGGGTTTTACTAGGTGGTGGATAAGGGCTAGAATTGGTTGTGTTTGAGCCATATGTTATACGTGGTGTTTTAAGGTATTGATTGGTGGACAACATGTTAGCTTCTTGCAGTTTTTCTAGTGAATAAGTTTCCTGTAGAGTTTGTGGGTTGAACATTCTAATGGGGTATTGAATAGAAGAATGTAAGCCACTCATAAAACAACTAATCAAGTAGTGTTCGGGTAGCTTGACCTAGGTAACTAGATGTTCAAATTCTTCCAAATTGTCTTGCAGTGTTCCTTGCTGATAAAATTCCTTAAGCTCAGCCATGGGGTCTTCATAGGCCTTCTCCCCAAACCTTGCCTGCAATGCCTTCACCAGTTCACCCCAGGTCACCATATGACCCTCTTTAATACCTTGAATATAGGCGTGGTACCATTTTAAAGCCTTTCCTTCAAGATACATAGCAGCTACCCTTACCTTCTAGATTTCAGGGGTTAAATCAATTTTAAAGTATTGTTGTGCCTTGTACAACCAATCTTTTAAATCCGACCCATCAAACTGTGGAAAATCAACCTTAGGAACCCATGATTGCAAGGGATGATCAGATATTGCAGCAGTGGTAATATCTAACGTATGCTTATCATTCTTGATAGGAGACTTACCAAGATCTGAAGAATGTGCTCTAGAGGCCTCTATCTTCTCCATGCGGTAAGATTTCAATTCAGTTATTGACAATGATTGTTGATCCATCAGCTCCTGCATCCTTCTAAGAGTATCGTTGATAGAATTCAAGGCTTCTTCTGTTTGTTCCTTGACCGTAGATCTTACAGCTTCATCAATCCTCTTAGCTTCCCTTGTTTCCATGGTTCAGAATTTATGGCTCTAATACCACTTGTAACAGGGAAATGGACAGCAAGACAAGCAAAATTCGTATGCAAATTCTACTTGAATTTAGCAATCAAAATGGGAGAGAAAATGTGCAAATTTTTTCATTCCTTCCTTTCTGTATTTTCTTACAAAGAAATAGTATGTAATTGTAATAATATTCTCCCAACTGATTGTTGTTAGAATCTCTAACAACCATGTGATTCAGTTATAGGATAAATTCTGGAAATCTCCTTCATCTGTGGGTAAGCTTAGTGATAAGCCCTTATTTGTAATAGGCTGGACTTACTCAGCCATTGGGTCGTCGGCTGGCCCATACGCCCAGATCCATTTCCTCACACACACCGACCCGGACAGTCCTCTCTGCACTTTCCCTTTGCTCACTGACAGAAACAAACACATCACTTACCTTTTTACTTTTTTCCTTAACGTTTTCTTCGGCTGTCTTCAATCCCAGGAACCCTAAATTCATCTTCCTATCACAGATGACATATTGAGCAAGGGGGAAATTATCTCGGAACAATTCAACTCTTCGTTCTAGAAACCTAGGGAAGCAACAACATGCTAGAGCTCTGAGATTGAAACTCCGGCAAGTGGCCACATTTCCAATTATTTCAGAATTGCTAATGATTTTTGGAAGTATTCCTATAGGAATTCCGAGCATATCTAGCGTTTGCTAATCCTATTCAAGGGTATTCAAATTCATGAGCAATGTTTGTGATGTATTAGAAACATCAGTGACATGAAGTACTCCTTAAAAGTGTATAAAACCCGAGCTAATAACCAGAAAATCAAGAGAGCAGTCAAGATTGTCAAAAAAAAAAAGAACACCGGAAAGGATTAGGTTGAATTGGGATGGTTGAAAGACAAAGGGTGCTATAGTATCAAAGCATTCATCACGAACCGGTTAGAAGTAAGTTTGAGGTTCGCATGGTTGAGCTTAACTGCAGGAAGAGAAGAGTGAAGTTGAAAGAGAAGAATGCTGGGACACTATCGGATGCGGTAGAGAATATTATTTTTTGGAGGTTGAAGGGTCGTGTAGACTGGTAGTGGGGTTAGATGTGGAGACAAGGTGGAAAGTGTTGGCTAATTCCTTTTCAGAAATTGTTGGAGAATCCGACAGTTTTGCACCCGTTACACCTAACAAGTCCCTTAGGAAAGAAGCTAGAATTGCTTCTAAATCACAAGACTTTGCTAACCAAACAAGTTACGAGCAAATATAGGCAAGATATGAGACAAACAAAGATGCGATTGGAGGGCTGAGAAGCTGCAGAACTAAACAGAACAGAGATGCAATGGAGAAAGATGGCAGTATCGGTGATGATGATGGATCTGCAGATGTGAACCAAGAAGATGGGATACAAAATATAGATGATAACATGGAAGAGGCAGAAACAAAAGAATCACCCAAACACCCTGCACAAGAAATTTGTGAATGAATTTGTCAATATCTGTGACGAGAAGGACCCTGTCAAGCCATACCGCAAACATGTAAAGCATGAAACGTCAAGCCATCACTATCTGTTGCTGCCAGAACGTCCACTCTATCTGCCTTGGCTTTGTGTATATATTCCTTGGACTCTGCCATCTTATATGAGGAAGCTATGCTAGAATTGGATTCAGCCGACAATTGCAAGTCTAATGGTGTACCAAATCAAACTCCACGATCTAATCCCGATTCAACAGAAGAGCCAAGACCGTACAGGAAATCAAACAGGAAAAGGAAGGAGCCAGCGAATTGATTCAGGATATGATATTTCTACTGAATTCCTAGTCGGAAATAAAAAAAAAAAAAAAAAACCCGAAGAAAACGACGAGCAAGGAAGAACCTCACCTATGATGTCCGGCGATGTGAGATGCTTAAGCATAATGACGACAGGTGAAACAATGATCCTTTATCCTAAAATCGAACCTACAACTGAAGTGAATGTAATGACTCCTTAGTTACTGGCAACTATAAAGAAAATACAAGAATAGTATAAGAATTCAAAAACAAAAAAAAAAAAAGGATATATATTGCACGACCTTCAGCACTTCACCACTAACATGAGCATCACAAGCGCGAACAAACTAATTTATAAAGCAAGGGTGAAGTTAAGGATAGCAATCATCTCAAGATGAATAAGAAAAAGAAATATTGCGTCTAAAGATAGACTGTGCACTTTTCATTTAATTGAATGGTAGACTTATATAAGAAATGTCAATTAACAACATGCGAGGTAACAAAATCATTACTAAGTGCAATATAAAGCATATAAGGAAGTAAATTTCACAAAGAAGATTGCTAAAGATATTATTACATACTAAAAAAAAAAAGAAAATAAAGGGAGAAGACAAGTGTGATCTTCCATTAGAGATTTGAAGTGGTTTAAGATATATATATATATATATATATATATATATATATTATTTAGTTCAATAATACATCAAAGATATACGACATGCTAAGGTGACACCAAACATGAAATTATTGTTATTATCCAAAACTTCTACTCCTGTCAAAATTAATGTGCACATAATATATGGATTTACTAGTGCATTTTCATGTATTGAAATTAGCAAGTCAATTGAAGTCATTAAAGGAGAATGGAGACATTGAAGACAACTTAATAAGCTGGATACTCCACAAAAATGATATATATATATATGCTATTAAAGAAAATTTATGCATATGTTGTTTTATGACCAAAGTCATTTTTATGAGCTTAAAGGAGACATGTGTAATTAAATGGTGTTGCAAACTTGTGCATAAAAAAAAAAAACTAAATTATATGCAACTTTGACTCTAAGCTCTTGTAATATGAATCACACAAAATGTGTATGCGGCAGCAGTGCAACTATTCTACAAGCATGCATGCGCCAAGCAATTTCATAACCATTAGAAAGGCTTATTTGATGCCCAAACCTCTTCGACTTCGTCCAAAGGACTTTGGTCAAGGGGTAAAATGTAGATAATTAAAAATATTATGTAAATATATTAGGCTAAGCAGATTGATTATTTGGCTTGACTCATTGGGTTAGGTGATAAGGCCTAATGAGTCTAATCCAATTGCTGGGATGAATAAAAGAGAATTGGTTTGGTGAGCTCGGAACAGGGATCATTGGATTGGTTTATCCGCATCCAACCTTTCTTAGGCAAGCTCATGTACTTATGAGGAAGGCTACTAGTCTTAGGCTTATGCCAAACTCATTAGGATAACCTTAAATTGAGTAGACTCTGGCTCGCCCGTTGATCGCTAAAACGATCTAACGGATGTTATCAGGCTTAAGAGTCTATACATACTCAATCATTCATCCTCATTAAGGGACCTTTTCCCCGAATTTCAAAGATTAGAGAAATGGTGTTCCACCAAGCATTCTCTACTCTCAAAAATCAAGCAAGAGATTAGGCAAAAAACGATCTCCATTATCTAAGAACTGTAAGGTTGACACTTAAGATCCCCTTAGCATCGTTGTTTGTCACTTATGAATTCGAGACACTTGAGATTGCTTATTCTTTTTCCCTGCCACTCTCTCCTTAGTCATTCCATCGCATGCCATCTTTGAATTCACAGCAGTACAGTACCCATGTAATATGTACGTGACCATTCCTACCAGGAACCCCCATCTACAATTACTAATCTAGTTTTATTCCTAACTATCTTTCCATTCTCATCTAGCTTATTCTTGAAAACTAATTTAGTGTCTATTATTAATTTATCTTTTGATCTTGGAACTAAACTCCACATATTATTTCATTGGAATTGATTTAGTTCCCCCTGCATAGCATTAATCTAATTACAATCCTTTAATGCCTCATCAACAAAACCAAGTTTTATTTCAAAAACTAGAACAAAATGATTTTCAATCTTTTTAAAATTAAATCTAGTTCATGTGCTTAATTTAATGTCACCAATTACCCAGTTGGGTGGATGATCTAAATTTCCAAAACTATGTATGTAGGTATTAGATGAGTCTCTTGTCTTTCAAATAGTCCTTTAGTGATGACCTCTCTATTTGGTTCTAATGAACCCTTATTAATTGGTTTTGCTAATTTCTCTTCAAATTTTGATAAACCTTTGTTCTCAACATTAATTGGACTTGTTTTAATACCCTTATCTCCTTGTTGATCTTTAGACAATCTATCTTGATTAGAGATTGTTGGAGCCTCATCATTACACTCTTCTTTAATTATTTCATCAACAAACTTCACTTGGTTGATTATTCAATTACTTTTGCTATTTTATTATAAACACAATAAGCTATACTATTTATTGAATAATCAAGAAAAATAGCTTTGTCATTTGCCTATTGCTCAAACTTTCCTAAATCAGCACTTTCTTTTTTTAACAAAACACTTGCTTCCAAAAACATGAAAATAAGATATCATCGGCTTCCTACCTTTGAAAATTCATAAAATGTTTTGTTTGTAAGAGGCCTTATATAGACTCTATTAATGATACAACAAGCTATCAAGGTTGCTTCTACCCAAAAACAATTTACTATACCACTAAAATTTAACAAGATATAAGTCATCTCTTATATAGCTCTATTCTTACGTTCAATAACTCCATTTTGCTATAGAGTATAGGATACTAAAAAATTGTGGTAATATTATTCTCTTTGCAAAATGTTGTGAAATCATGATTTTTAAATTCCCTTCCATGATCAATTCTTAGGTTGATTATATAAGTGCCTTTCTCATTTTAAGTTCTTTTAGTAAAACTTTCAAAAGATTTCAATGCATTACTCACATGACATAAAAATAAAATCCAAATATATCTAGAAAAATCACCTACTATAACAAGACCTTATTTGCTTCCACAAGTGTCCAAGTGAACCTAATATATCCATATCTAGAAGTTTCAACAATTTTTTTTTTATTAAAACCATAATTTTTCTTTTATGAGAAACTAAAACCATTTTTTTTTTTTAACAAGAGGAGCAATGAATATCTTCCTTGATATTCAACCTAAATAAACTATTTATTGGATTATTCTTTAATAGCTTTTCAAGATGAATGAAATTAACATCTCCAAGCTTCTAATGCTATAGAAAAACATTTTCTTTGATTATTAGAAAATAGTTTTTTGTTTTGATTTTAGAAGGCTTGAATTTATAAATATTTTCTTTTTAAAACCCCTCAAAAAGTTTAGTTTTTCCACTTTTATCAAAAGCTAGGCACTTATCATTTAAAAAAAAAAAAAAAACCTTTATAATTTTTATCACATAGCTAGCTTATACTTAATAAATTATGTCATAAACCTTTAACAAGATAAACATTTTCTATTGAGTGAGGAGTTAGACTGATTGTACTATAACTGATAATCTTTCCTTAGTTTTAGTCTCTAAATGTTATGAAAACATTTGTCCTTCAATATTAAATTTGTGGACAAAGTATCACCTACTATATGACGTGAACATCCACTACCAAGATACCACATTACTTTGATCAATACTTTGCATTTCTATATTCACCATAAAAGTGTACTGTCTTTTTAGGAATCTAAACTAGCTTGGGCCCTTTAAAATTCAAGCTTGTATTCCTACTTTTGTTTACTTGATGGTTATTGAGCTTGTTATTTTTGTAATAATAATATCATTCGATATAACTAACCTTGTTACACAAAAAAGTATGCTTAAGGCTTAGCATTGTGATACCTATTGTATTCCCTTTATACTAGTAGTCTAGTTTAGATACCTTTTGATATATCTTGTACTATACCTTTTGTCATATCTTTTATATATATTTAGATATCTTTGTTAGTACCATGAATAAAGTTTTGATGATAACAAAACATAAGCATGACACAATGAACATATATAGATGTTAGAAGCATATTTTGGTTATTAACTTTTGATTGAATATATATCATTAAAGGAATGGATGTTTGTTGTAAGTTATAATGTACATTCTGATCACATGGTGTTATTTGGAATTAAGACTTTCGTAGGCAATTGGAAGCAAACAAGCACCTCATGAATTCCAATAGATAGATATGTAATAATTCAAAATGTAACAAGAAGCTATTTCAAAGTTACATATTACGACTATGATAGTTTATAAAGTATTTATAATAAGTCAAGACCTACCTCCACTAGTTAAGTATAATATTTAACCCATTCCACTAAAGGGAGGATTATTAATTTTAGGGGCTTCTCAACATAATTAGAACGATAATTATTGCAAGAAGTTAAATATGGAAAAACAATAAATGGGTATTTAGAGAATAATGAAGGATACCTTTTTTTCATCAACTAGACTGTTGGGTGGAGGTTATAAATACAAGGAGCAGAGTGGATAAGGATATAGATGAAAAATAACAAGAACAACAAAAAATATACAACAAGAGATACATATTTTGATTATGTGCTAAAATTGAGAGGAATTCATTATTATTTCATCCTCAAGTGTTTGTTTGAGTGACTGTCTTTTTTAATATTTGTTTTGTAATTTAGTTGAAAAAACTAAAAGAAGGTAGATTGAAGAGTGAGCCATTGTATAGTAGTGTTGATAGGCTATAATAAAGAAGTAACTATAGAGTGGAAAATTGTTGTAAAACACTCTTGTAAAATTTTCTTTAATATAGTGGAATATACTAGTAAAAACAACCACGACCCCAATAAGTGGAGGTTAGAAGAGTGGATCAATGCATAAGGTGGTATCACTATATATCGCTACCTAATCTTTATAAATTATATCTTTTATTTTCAATAATTTATTTATATTTGCTACTTATCCACTATAAAATCAATTTTACCAATAGTAAATAAGGAAAAACTTTTGAATTGATTATAAGAATTTTTAATAAATAATAATCAATTCATAGCAACATTTAAATCTTTTCATCACTCTTATTAAACTAATTAAATGTAGCATTGAAAAATTATGATAAGTTTTCAACTTGAATTTTTATATTCTTGACTTCTTTAAAGATAAAGTTCTCATCTACAAATGCTTCTTTATCAACATGTAAGATTTCATTCTCAATTTTTTTCAACCATTAATTTCTTCTTATAGTGCTTCTTTTTCAACTTCTAGTGTTTTATTTTCATTATCAAGTCTACCTAGTTTTGCTTTGGATTTCAAAAGAGCATCTAGTAGTTATGTACATATATATATATATATATATATATATAGATAGATAGATAGATAGATAGATAGATAGATAGATAGATAGATAGATAGATATTATATCCTCAAATATGGATTTTGAATTAAAATCAAAGATTACCTTAGACTTGGTCATCAAATGTAGGTTGACTTCTCCCTCTCCTTTTTTTGCTTCCTCTATTTCATTTTCTAATTTGTTTAAATCACTCCACATAGCCATTATTGATTTGTCATTTCTTTCTTCCATATTTATCCATTGTTTTCACAAGTACTAAACATTCATATTTGATGTGCCCAGGCTTTTTGCAATAATAACAAGCTATATCCTTCTTTTCTTTCTTCTTTTCATCCTTATCTTTGCTACCTTTCCATTCATCACTTTTATTAGATTTCTTATAATTAAATGGTCTCTTACCTCACTTCTTTCATAGCCTATTTAGTCATCATGCCAACATGGTCACTAATAGGATCTTCATCAAAATCTTCCTCTGATTCTCTTGTATTGAAGGCACCATTTGCTTCCACACTTCATTGTCTTTTGCTTGGAGCACATCAGTCTCATAAGCTATCAACTTGTTTCTAAGTTGACTGAGTGGGAGTTTAGTCATATCATAGGTGTCTTCAATTGCTATTTTCTTTGGATTCTAGGCCTTTACTAAAATTCTCAACATTTTCCTAAACTAGATCTATATCATTTATTTTCTTATTAAGAGAATTCAATTCATTAGTTATAGTAGTAAAATGACTAATTGTGTCCTTTATTTCTTCTCTAGGTTATATTCAAAAGAGTTCTTATTGCTGCATCAATGTATTAATTCTAGTGTCTTTAATTGTATTAGTTTCTTACGTTTCACACACTGTCCCAAATAAAATTTGGGACATCAAATAAAATTTGGAAGGTATGACCATAGTGAGTAAGAGATTCTTAACTTTAGAATTTGTTTTTACATTCTTCTTGTCTTTGTTATCTATAACCTCTCTAAAGATCTTTGGGTCACCTTTTTCATTAATAATCTTTGGCTTTGATAAATGTCTCTATCCACTATTTCCACTAGGGAAAATTAATGCCATCAAAGTAAGGTGCCTTATTGATTTGAATTGTAATATTATTCGCCTCTGATCTTTAGACTCAATTAATATCAAGTGTGGCTTTAATACCAATTGTTGATCCTAGTTAGTAATCAAGAGGGGGATGAGTGAATTGATTGCTTAAAATTTTAAAAATTACTTTTCAAAACACTTTCAAAAAGTCCCCTCTTGATTACTATTAGTAGATTTCAACAAAATATAAAGCAGTGAAAATAAATAAATTGTGTAAATATAAAAAAAGTAAAGTATAAGAAGATTTGATAGTCAATTTATAATAGTTCCACTTTATACATCAATCTATTCTTCCAACCACCACTTGTTGGAGACTAGGTGCATTCATCAGTTCATTCCATAATATCAATCAATCAAAACTTTGAGAGTTACAACATGTAGTCAGTGGCTTAGTCATTTATTGCTCTATCTCATTTAACTTCTCTTAAAACTAATCTTATAGAACTATAGTGAAAAGTAATCTCTTGAATACTATTACAACTTCAAAAGAAGTATTCAATCAATGTTATAACAAATATAGATTCCTCTACAAATTAAAAAGACCACCACTTGCTTTGAATGGTTTTGTATTATACTATGTTTTTCTCTACGTCTCTATCTCTATGTTCTCAATCCTACTTGGCTTGTATTTATAGATGAATTTACAATGGTCCATCTTAAATTCAAATGATTTAATTAACTTTGATTGTAGCTTCATAATTTTTCATTTCATTACAAAGTTGTCTTGACAAAGCTGATTCTCCCATTCATTTTGTCACCTGGAAAGGAAATATTTGACTATAATTAAAATCGAGTGTATATATTGTTGATAATCTCCTTATAGTGTCATGCATTCTTACCTTTCCCATTTCTATAAAACTGATCTATCTTCCTTTAATATATATGCTTTTGATAGCTCTATATAAGAGTATCTCCATGATATTAAAAATTAATTTTAGTAGAACTAGTCAAATATATTACTCAAACATATTTAACCAGTAGAGGTGGGTCTTGATATTTTGTCATCTATAATATTTTGCTGAAGTCTTCATCTATATTCGAAAATGGTCCAATATTACATTGCTAACTTCCGATAACTAAGTTCTGAACTTGTCATGTGTCATGCAAGTAAGTTCCAAAAGTTTGGTTCAAACATTCTATCTTCATACTTAAAAATCTCTTATTAATTCAAATTATACTTGTTCCTATTAATTCTTATGTGTAAAGTTCTTCTATACTTTAATTTTTGTCAATTTCCAAAAATATTTGAAGATACATATTGCGTTTTGAAAACTTATATACATTTTTCCTTATCAAATTTTGCTATGTTTGAATAGCTTATTTATATGTTTTTAGAATCATCCATAATTACACACTTAGAAAAATATGTTAAATAACAACAAAACATACCTTTCTCATGATTCTTTTGCTTCTTTGTTATTTTTCTTTATTGTTGATCTTTGTTATTCTTTGTTATCTTTAAAGCTATCATTTGAAATTCTATCATTCCTAACAATTATTGCCCCTAAACAAGTTTTGGGCAATATTTGCAACCTTGCTCTAATTTCTTACTCCTTGACCAAAATTGTTCACATCACTAACCTTCTACACCAATATCCCTAGATGGAGCAAATGGGTTCCCACCCTAACAAGTTGAGCTTTCATGATGTTTAACTTCCATAATTCCAAGACTTGCATGAGGTCTTAACACAAAAGTAGGCTTACAACTTATGATAACTGAGAGGGGTGCTATTGCCTACTATTAAAGTTGAACCACCTCATCTAAACTTTGTACACTAGCTACTCTTTTGGCATTGCTCTCTCATATTGCCATCCATGTGATTGAGCCGTTATTTTCTTAAAAAGCTTAAAAGCTCTTTTTCACTTTTGTTCATAAAAGTACCTCTTGGAGCTGCATCTACCACAATTCTCAATTGATAGACTACCCATTATAGAATGTATCTACTTGATTCCAAATGGGTAAACCATGGTGTGGAGAATTTTCTCAATAGTTCATTGAATCTTTCCTAAGCTTCATTCAAGACTCACTAACTATCTATGCAAACACCCATTATAGATTGTATCCACTTGATTCCAAATGGGTAAACTATGGTGTCGAGAATTTTCTCAATAGCTCTTTAAATCTCTCCCAAGCTTCATGCAAGACTCACCAACTATTTGTTGAAACATGTATTGGGGGTACTTTTTGTGATTTCAACAATCGAGTAGTTTTCACCGATCCTATTTTTTTAATTACATATGTTCTTATATATTTCTAATCAATTTCACTTTCATGCTAGGTAGTTTGCTGTAGTTATTTATTTAAAAGTGTAGTTTAAATACCTCTAGTCCAAAAAGGGTGATATTTTCATAGTAATAATGGGTAATTAATAAATCATCCCAATCCACTTCGTGTGTTTTTTCTTTGTTCTTCATTTATTTGGGTTAATAAAGGAAAATAAACCCAAACCTTTTCGTCGCCCTTCGGTTCGCTAATTTCCGTGCACTCTTGGCGAACCCCGTAATTCCTCTTTATTCATCTTTTCGCAGACACACTCTCTATCTCCGTCTGCCTCCTCCGTTTTTTATTCCTATCTGACTGATTCTAAGGGCGTGAAAGCAGAATGACGGTGTTTCACTTCTTCAACTGCGCGATCTTGACCTTTGGCCCTCATGCCGTTTATTATTCCGCTACTCCACTGTAAGTTCTTCCTACGTTTTTCAGATCCGACGACACCTAGGCTTATTTAATACGATCATCGTTTTATATGATATCAATTACTAGTACCGCTTAATTACATAAGAATAGCTGTATTTTATGGTTATATCTGATTTGTTATTGCGTTGCGCAAGATTTATACATCTTGTAGTTTTTTTTTTTGGGGGGGGGGGGGGGGGGGGGGGGGGGTGCGGTTGGTGGTGTGGGTGGGTTGTGGTTCGGACACACGGTCCTAATTGGACGGGACACCTGAATTTTATTTATAAAGTTAAAATCTTTTTTGTGTTTGGGATTCGTTAAGTGATTTCAGATTGAAGTGCATGTGGGTGAGACTTTTGGGTTTACGAATTGAAAATAGTTTCGCTTTTCTGAAGTTGTGATATGCCATGTAGAATGATGGGTAATAGGCAAGAGTGAGCCAAAACTTTGATGCATGTAGTGCTAGATAATAACTCTAGCGTTTCAATTTAATGGATTCCCACTCACCACTTATAATGCCAAGTGGCATGTTGCCCCTTCTGAGTTATTTTTTGAACGGATGAAGGAAGTATTGATATTGGATTTAGGCACAAATCGGGGAGACTGAGTTACTGTGCAGTACCGACAAACTTATATTAGGTGAAAGAGACTTAAGTTGTTTAATATAATGAACATTTGGGGAGCTGATGTTATTTTGCGAAGTGGTACTGGGTGTTGGATTTGCATTCAGTGTCTGATGTGAAGAGTGTATATCTTCTGATTTATGTAAATGTCGTTTGGTGTAATGTTTACAGGAATTAAATTGAGCATGGGTGGCGTTTGAATTCAGTGAGTGATGTGAAGGGTGTATATCCTTTGATTATGTAAATGTTGTTTGGTGTAATGGTTACATGAATTAAATTGAGCATAGGTGGTGTATTGGAGTAGAGTGATCATGGGTTTGGGTTGGTCTGTTTGGTTGGGATAGTTCCCTTGGGGTTCTGCAAGGAGGAGCTGGCAGCAGGGGTCCTGGGCTCCTGTCTTCTTTAGCTTCTCTGAGCTGAAGTTGGGGCTGGGGGAAGACATTAATATATGTGAATATCTTTATTTTAGGTGGGAGAGTTAAAAATTGTCTTGCTTCTTTCATAAACATTCCTTGTTTCCATTAGTTGATGTGTGTAATTAACTTTTTCTTTGTTTTCTTTTGATGGTTGAGGTTAATGTGGATGATTTTATTCATGGGGGATCTTTGCCATATTTCATTGTAAAAATTTGAACAATATCATATATTTGTGTCTCAGATCCGAGTATGACACAATTGGAACCTCTGTCAAAGCTGCTCTAGTTTATCTCGGGACAGCTTTAATTAAGGTTGGTCAAACAGAGATTTTGATTTCCATTATGGAAATTCCCCACTTGCATTAGATTCTTCTACATCTCCCTTTTTTTTTTTTTTGGTTTAACTTTTAGGATACTGATTATCTGGATGAAAGGTAGATTCCTTTATACATTTCATTTTCTGCATAATAATCTTTATACTTGACATATGTCGATTAATGCTCTTTAATATGTTATAGCTTGTGTGCCTGGCAACTTTCCTGAAAGTATCTGAGAGTGACAGCTTTGATCCTTATCAGGTATGTTCTCTTATTCTTTGATATTTGGATTAAATTGAAGCAATTTTTTAAGTTGGCTGGGGACTCTGGAAATTCTATTTTTTGATGATGTCACTATGTTACAAATCTAGAGCAGTGAAAATCATAGCCAAACTAGTGCAATAAAATTATGTCTCCTAGGGTATACAATTCCAACGTTACTATTTGTGCATCTGCTGGACTCTACACTTGGTTGTAGCTTTGGAGCTTGTCTTATAGGCTAGGTCATGAATTAGAAGAAATTTACAAACTCTTCCAATTGAAGAATAACAATCATAGGATTGTAAAGATAAAAGAAAAAAATCCCACACAGGTATCAAGGGTGTTGAAGATGTGGGAATGACTTTAGCACCGTATTCTTGTCTATACTTGGTAGAATAGAGTATAATTCCCTTTTGTACCTCTCTTAGATACATAGGATACAACAGATGTCAACTTTATGAGTGCAGTAGAATGATCAAAAGGATTTTTAGAAAAGACAGCCTTCCTTGTCATGTTTTAGCCATACTATGGTTTGTTCTTTGTGATCTCCGTGTAGGGAAGCACATATTAAAGGTATAGCTGTGAATAGATAGCTTGATCTTGTATTGCTGTTTGATTTGAGTGTGGAGTATGAGTCTAGCAGTGGCCAAGTGGGAATTATTGTGAAAATAAGTCATCATATTACTCAAGGAAGTTTTGAGGATCAACTGATACGATGCTTTTGGCTTTTGGAATGGGCTTCTTGGAAACAATAGTAGCAATTTATGAGAGTTACTTCAAAGAGACATGGGCAGGGAAGTGTCCTGGAATTTTATTTGGGTGACAGTGGGGTGTTGGTGCATCATGAAAATTTTTTTGGGTAATTACATCATCATGAAAATTTGTCTGCATACATTTTTAAAATTTGACCCTCACCCATTTCTTCATAATTCAAAGCTGGTCACTTGCTTGAGCTTACGTTGTCATGTGTTAGAAACATCATGTAGATATCTAATATATGAACTTTCTCATTTCAACATGTGGTGGAAAATTGCTACTTACAATGCTTGTCTTTCTTCCAGGAACTGCTTAAAGCCCTCATTGGTTTTATAGATGTTGCTGGGCTTTACTTTGCCTTAACACAGTTGACACACCGAAACATATCTCAGAACCATAAGTTTCAAGCAGTTGGGCTTGGTAAGTGAACTTGGTCTTGATTTTGTTTCAATGACCACGTGTCTACTTTAAGTTTCATTTCATTTTTTAGTATGTTTGGTAATGGATAAATTGGTAGAAAGGAAAGGAAATGGAAGGAAAGGAAATGAATGGAAATGTTATGTTTGGGTATTCAAAGTGGAATTGGAAATGGATGAAAATGAAGAGAAAGTGATTGAGACATGTCCACTTTTGAGCTTAAACGGTTTCTGTTCAAGAAAGGAGAGAAGTGGATGGATATGAGGAGAATGGAGTGTAAAATTATTAAATTGCCCCTATGAGTAAAATTAGAAAGATAAAATAAGGGTTATCTTAGTCTTATATATTCTCATTTCTTTTTCATTATGTCCAAACAACTAAAAAGAAACATTCCTTTATTGTCCTTCTGTACTATCCTTCATATCCAAACAAAATGTAGAAACTACTTTTCCTTTCTTTTCAATTCTACTCAATAGCTATCCATTTCCACATTCTCTTAAATTGCCATAGTGGCATGTTTTCTTAGATTGTCTTTATTATTTCCCTCACCCTTTTCATTACTAAAGGAGCTGTTGTGCTATTATGTTTTGGTGTGGCAGGATGGGCATTTGCTGATTCAGTATTGCACAGACTTGCACCATTGTGGGTGGGTGCTAGGGGATTGGAGTTCACTTGGGATTACATTCTGCAAGGCCTTGAAGCAAATGCTAACCTGGTAAGCTTGTTTTTCAGGCCATTCCGCTTGTTCCTGTTTCCCCCCTGATTATTCTGCAGAAACCACAGAACATAATCAGAATGGCACGCAGGAATTTTTTTGGCTTTTCTTTTTTCGTCTTTAAGATTCCAAGTAACGGCTCTGTGTTTAGTATACTTGTGAGTATTCTGCTACCTATAGTTGCTTAAACCCCGGGCCCACCTGCCTTTTTCTCTCCACACTACAGCCCAATTTATTTAGTGTACATGCCTCTGTCCTTTGGTGTTGAAATAGACCTGGGAATTAAAATATTAATTATATTTAATATAAGAGAAAAGATGCACACAATCCAGAGCAAAGTGCTCCTTACACAGAACTTAAAGGTCCTATTTCACTCTCTAAGAGGAAAAATAAGAAGAGGACACTCTCTCTCCACTACTACTCTCCCTATTTATACTATTCTACTATTCATGTGCCACATGGCAACATTCCACTAGTCTTCTTACAACTACAATATTACTTATTACAATTACAGAAATACTACTATCAATCACATATATATATATAATATAATATAATATCTAACAATGCCACCCCCTCAAAATCGCCTTGTCCTCAAGGCGAACAATTGTAACTTTTCACATAATGGCTTCGGCTATTGAGGTACTTGAGATTTGGCTGTTTAAGAATTTTACAGACTTGGGCTATGGCATCCATTAGCAGCAAGTTTCCCTTGATCCAAGAGACCAAACACTTGACTTGTCACTAAATCAGTGCCATTGACCTCCATCTTTCCACAAAAAAAAAGGTTCGAATGAATGATGGCAGCTTGCAAATTTCATTTGTGGGTGTCTTGAACTCTTTTATTTGAGGTTCTTCCAACCTAAGTACTCTAAGAGCCTTCCCCAAAACGCCAGCCTTTGTATCGATACTCAATGACAATACTTTTAACATAGGTCGCAATCAAATCTGAAGCAACAGAAGCAATATTTTCTTTGAGTATTATTCAGGACCTCTATTACAATCATGGACTCCATATTCAGTAAGTTACTTGAGCTTCCAAAGCAAACCACCCTTATAATATTTGACTCCACATCTTGTAGAAATTAGAGGGATTGAGGAAGAAAATAATTATTTTCCATTTATCATAATTTTACATTGTACATCCTTTTAACTAGAGAACTTTTTCTCTTAGATAAGGAATGTGTAGATACATAAAGATATGCAAGAATATAAAATATTTTAGGGAGATATTATACTACCAGACTTTACTAAAATATCTACACTAAATATAGATCCTATCCTATGCATATACAAAAGAGAGACACAACTTAGATTTACAAACCCCCCCCCCCCTTTCCCTTCTCAAGTTGGTGCATACAAGTTCCACATGCCTAACTTGCCTACAAGTTCTTCAAAGTGATCTTTGACTAGGCCTTTTGTCATTAGATCTGCTGCTTCTTGTTTACTTGGTACATAAACAATGCAAATAATTCCATATCAATCTTCTCTTTAGTAGTGTCTATCTACCTCCACATGCTTGATTCTATCATGATGAACTGGATTGTGTGCAATACTTATGGCTGATTTATTGTCACTATATAATTTCATTGTGCTGGCCTTGTTAAGTTGCAGCTCCTCTAATAATCGTTTGATTCACATCAATTCACACATGCCTTGAGCTATGGCTCTAAATTCAGCCTCAGCACTACTATGAGCTACCATGGGTTGCTTCTTGCTTCTCTACGTCACTAAATTACCCCAAACTTTTGTACAATATCCAGTCGTAGATCTGCAATCCTCAATTGATCCTACCTAATCAGCATCTATGAATGTTTCTACACTCCTTCATTTTTCTTGAAAAAAATCCATTTCCAAGTGTTTCCTTTAGATATTGAAGGATTCTATATGCTGCCTAAGTTTTCTTTAAAAGGATGATACATATATTGACTCACTAGACTGACCGCAAATGCAATTTCCAGAGGGGTATGAGACAAGTATATTAACTTTCCAACAAGTCGTTGATACCTTCCTTTGTCTACTAGCTCTTCTTTGCCTTTGTTCTTACTTTTACCCTTTAATTCAACCAGTGTTGCTACTGGTTTGAAGCCTAGCATTCCTGTTTCTTTCAACAAATCTATTACATACTCCCTTTGTGATACAGAGATTCCTTCTTTGCTTCTTGCAATTTCCATTCCTAGAAAATATTGTAGTTGACCAAGATCTTTTACTTCAAATTCTTGAGCTAAGAACTTCTTAAGTTCCTCTAGTTCTTCAAGATTATTACCAATTAGGATTATGTCATCAACATAAACAATTAAGATGGCCACTTTACCATTGTCTAAATGTTTGAAGAACAAGGTATGATCAGCTTGCCCTTGCATATAGCCACACCTTTTAATTACTCAGTTAAAGTGTTTAAACCAAACTTGTGGTGATTGCTTCAGTCCATATAGCGATTTCTTCAAATCTATCTTTGAAACTTGGAGGAATTCTCATAAACACCTCTTCTTCCAAATTTCCATTCAAGAATGCATTCTTGATGTCCAGCTGTTGTAAGGGCCAGTCAAGATTGGCAGCAAGTGAGAGCACAACTCGGATTGTGTTGAGTTTAGCCACTAGCGCAAATGTCTCTATAGTCTACTCCATATATTTGAGTGAACCCTTTGCAACCAATTGTGCTCTATACCTCTCTACTATTCCATTAGCCTTATATTTCAAGTTAAGGACCCATTTGCATCTCACAATGTGCTTGTTCTTCAGTTGAGTGACTATTTCCCAAGTTATATTTTTTTCTAATGCCATCATATCTTCATCCACTGCCACTTTCCATTCTGACTGTCTAAGTGCTTCCTTAATTCCTCATGGTATAGCTATCTCATCAAAGTTGAGCTGCAAAAGCTCTATACTTCGGAGTTAATTTATTGAAGCCTAGGAATTTGGAGATCGGATGTACTGTGCAGCTTCTTATTCCCTTTCTTTTTGCACTTGGAAGATCTGGTTCTGACATTACATTACTATCTTGATTACGGGAAATATCAACACATTCCAAAGTAGTCAAAGGCTCACTTACCTAGTTGCCTACTGTTGTGGATGCATTCTTGGGCAGACAATATGCAAGACGCACAAGCAAAAGGGATAATGCAAAATAAGGAATCCTAGGAATATTTTTACTTTCCAGTTTTTGTTCTTTCCTAGTTATATTTTCTTACTTTCTAGTTTTACTCTTTCCTTATTTATAGTAGGAGTTATTTTAGGAAATTAAGAATATTGAGGAATCCTAATATTTATTAATTAGAAATCCTAGTCTTTTTTTATTATCTTTAGTATTGTAAGGAAGTTTCCCTATACATAGGGAGTTATTGAGCAATAAAAAAGGCAGAGAATTATTTTAAAAAATCAAGAGATTGGAAACTCTCTCTTAACGAGTTCCAAGGTGGGAGCTCCCTTTAAGAGCTGCGTTTGATTATTAAGGATAGGTGCATTAAGGAGAAAGAACAAGGGTAAGAACCCTTTGTTGGAAGGAGAATTTTCGATCCTTCGTCCGGTGACTCGATCACAAACTGGGAACCGTAACAATTTGGTATCAGAGCCACTCACCATGGACGAGAACATCGTTGAAGAACGGCTACGTTATCTTTTGCATGAGAACCAATCACAAACGGACGCCAAAATTGCAGCAGCGGAATCAAGGAGGGCTACTGCAGAGGCAAGGATGGCAGCTCAACTTCAACAATTATCACAACAAATTGAAGCCTTGATTTGTGCAAGCAACTGTGGCAAAGGAATGGAGACTGGGGACAGAAGTCATGCAGGCTCCAACCACAACCCAGGATCTCATGCGGATGAAGATAACAGTAGCAGCAAAGGGGACATGAGTGGCAGAGGATCAGGGGGTTGGGTGCCGCGGTATACGAAGTTGAATTTTCCCACCTATGATGGAGCGAGTGACCCATTAATGTGGATCCATAGGTGCAATAAATTCTTTGCAAACCAGAGGATAGTTGAGGGAGACAAAAGGTGGGTTTAGTCGCCTTCCACATGATAGGAGAGGCGCAATTATGGTTTTACCAAATGGAAAAGGAAGAACCAAATATGACCTGGAAGACATTCCAAGAGTATTGTACCCTTCACTTTGGGCCTCCCTTGCGAAGCAACCCTTTAGGAGAGTTAATCAACCTCAAACAAACTGGTTCCGTAGAAGAGTACCGGCGGGAGTTTCAAACTTTATTAGTAAGGGCAAGCTTGATACGATCTGATCAACAAGTCGACATGTTCACGGCAGGTTTGAGGGAGAATATTCGCATTGATGTAGAATTACACAGCCCACCAAGTTTGTTACATGCCATGAATTTTGCGAGAGCTTTTGAAAGAAAATTGCAACTCACCCAAAACATAAAGAAAGGTGTAAATCACAGCATCAATTTCGGTTTTAAGGGAATTCCAATCAACTCCAAAGTAGGCACCGTGGTGGGTAGTGCATCTTCTTCTTCGGGCAGTGCTACAACGCCATTTGTGAAGAGATTAACAAGAGCTGAGATGGCCAATCGTCGAATTCAAGGATTGTGTTATAATTGTGATGAACAATACGTCCCTGGACATCAATGCAAGAAACTATTCTGGTTGGAAATGGACGAAACAGCGAAGGAAGACCCAACTGAAGAAGAAAATACTCCGGCGATATCGTTGCACGCCATCACCAGGGAACAAAATGCTAGAACCATGCAATTAATGGCAATGGTTTATGAGCAGCCCTTGAATAGTTTGGTAGATTCCGGTAGTACTCACAACTTAATGAGTTCGACAACAGCTTGAAGATTAGGAATTCATATTCAACCCCAAACAAACCTACAAGTGGCGGTAGCAAATGGGGAGCAAGTGGTGGGATTAGGCAAATGCACCAACTTACAATTTTCAATCAACAATCATCCTTTCCAAGCAGATTTTTACGTGATTCCTTTAGCTGGGTTTGACTACTCTTTCCTTATTTATAGTAGGAGTTATTTTAGGAAACTAAGAATATTGAGGAATCCTAATGTTTATTAATTAGGAATCCTAGCCTTTTTTATTATCTTTAGTATTGTAAAGAAGCTTCCTTATACATAGGGAGTTATTGAGCAATAAAGAAGGCAGAGAATTATTTTAAAAAATCGAGAGATTGGAAACTCTCTCTTAACGAGTTCCAAGGTGACAGCTCCCTTCAAGAGCTGTGTTTGATTATTAAGGATAGGTGCATCAAGGAGGAAGAACAAGGGTAAGAACCCTTTGTTGGAAGGAGAATTTTCGATCCTTCGTCCAGTGACTCGATCACAAACTGGGAACCATAACACCTACCCTTGGTTCGCATTCTTGGAGAGGAGATTCTGTAGAGGGCTATACCTTATTGCTCTATTGCCGTGTATAGACCATTGGCTCATTATCTCCACATGTCCTTTGTCTTGGTTGTAAGCTCGGTTCTTTTGTGCATGTCCTTTGTTCTAGTTGTATATCTGGTTGCTCTTTTATCTTTGTCTAAATCCATGTTTATAAGTGGCACTACAGGTGGATTTTTGGGGATAAGAGTGGGCAAACGAGTTTCCTAAAAACAAGCTTCCCAAAAACAATCTTCTAACATTGTGTTTCTTGGACCTAAATTGTTTGAATAAAAAGATTGAGACTCATGAAAGATAACATCTATAGACACATACACACACTTGGTTTGAGGACTATAACATTTATATCCTTTTTGTGTAGATGAATATCCTAGAAAAACACACTCATGGGCTCTCGGTTCAAGCTTATTTCGAGTTGTGCTTAAAATGTGAACAAAAGAGACACACCAAATGCCTTTAGAGGGAGATTGGAGAGTAAGTGAGTTTGAGGATAAGTTTTCAAAAGAAAAGATATGTGAGTTTGATGGTGTAGGACATGAGATGGCATTCGATTCATTAGATAAGCTACAGTTAATATAGCTTCGCCCCATAATTGTTTTGGAATAGAGGTGGTAAACATAAGAGCTCGGGCTACTTCTAATAAGTGCCTATTTTTACTTTCTGCGATTCCGTTCTGTTAAGGCGTTCTCTACACATGAACTCTTATGAATAATCTCATGAATTTTTAGATAGTCACCTAGAATGGTATTGAAGTATTATGTACCATTGTCGATGTGAAGAATTTTGAGATTGGCATTAAATTAGGTTTTTATCATGGCATGGAAGTTTTTGAAAATATTTGTAGCATCAGATTTTTCTTTAAGAAGATACACCCAAGATACTTTGGTGTGATCATTGATAAAAGTGATGAACCATGTAGGGTTTGATACATTTTGAACCCATGATGGTCCCCAAATATCACTATGAATCAATGAGAAAGGTTGGGATTCTTTATAAGGATGAGATCGAAAAATAGCTCAAGTATGCTTTGTAAATTGACAAACTTCACAATGAAATGAGCTCAAGTTTTTATTTCTAAACAATGAAGGAAATGGATGCTTTAAATAGGGAAAACTAGGATGGCCTAATCTATAGTGCCATCTGATAATTTCATTACAACTAGAGGTGGCATTACAACTAAAAGCAGAAAATGTCTTTGTCTTAAGCTTGAATGGGCATTTCAGCATCAAGCTAGTATAGCCCACTACATTCCTTTGCACTCCCAATCATCCTCCTCAAGAGCTGTTCCTAGAATTCACAACCAAATGATAAAAACTTTGCAATACACTTCTGATCATGAGTAAGTTTACTTATAGAGAGAAGGTTGCACTAGAGGTTAGGAACATGGGGAACATTATGTAGAGTAAGGTGAGTTGAAATACGAACAAATCCTTTCTCAGCAATTGTAGACATGGAACCATCAACTATTTTTATTTTAAAATTACTTGGACGTGGTCTATATGTAGTGAACTGTTGAGATTGTCCAATCATGTGATCTGATGCTCCAGAGTTAACAATCCATAAAGAAGCATCGATGGTAAGAGCTATAGGCAAATTACTTGAGTTGGTTGCGTGACATGCAAACATCACAGGTTGTGTTTTGAAATTTTCAGCATGAATTAGAAGACATCGAAGCTCTTCTATTTACTCGGGGGTGAACGGATTCGAATCAACTTTTCCAACAATGTATTCACATGTTCCCAATGCATTCCTTGGTTTCCAATCTCAGCTGATTTCCCCTTTAGTTTCCAACTTGTATCCTTAGTATCCCTTCTTATGGCAATGCTTGTACCAAACTCTTTCCTATTGATTAGATTGATTGTCACCAGCATTTTTATTCCATTGTGTTACTAAGGCAACATGATCAGTATCAAAACTTGGGGTTGAGCCAAGCATGACATGCTTGTGATTCTCTTCACGCTGGACTTCAGCAAATGCTTCTTGAATGGACGATAGAGGGGATTTTCTCAAAATTCATCCACATGCTTCATCCAGGTCCTTGTTTAGCCCATACAGGAAATCAAATAACCTTTTTTTATTCAGCATTTTCTTGTATGGAAGTGTGTCTTCAATGCACTTCCACTTAGCCTCATAAAATAGGTCAATCTCTTGCTTGAGATTGTGTAGAATGCTATGATATTGGGTCATGGTCAGGTTCAATTGATTCTGATCCGTAAGTTTTGACTTGAGTTCGAATACTCGAGCAAAGTTTTCTAGATCAGAGAAGGTTTCCTTTACGACATCCTAAACTTCCTTAGCCGTTGATAGGAAAAGATATGTGCGCCCAATCTCAATCTCCATGGAATTAATCAGCCACGCAATTATCATTGAGTTCTCAAAGTCCCATTTGTGATACTCGTGACTCCTAACTTCTGGTGCCTTGATCTCCTCGGTTAAATACCCTATGCATCCTCTTCCATGGAGATACAAGGTCATTGATCGTGACCATTGTAAAAATTAATGCCATTTAACTTGTGAATGGTGATCGGCATGAATGAATTTTCGAGATTCAATGGTGCAATAGAGATTGGATTCATCTCATTGATCTTAGTATTTCCAATTGTCAAGGGTTAAGGAATTACAATGATTTTCCTAGATTTTTTTGAATCAGAGAGATTGCTCTGATACCATGTAGAAATTAGAGATATTGAGGAAGAGAATAATTATTTTCCACTTATCATAATGTGACATTGTACATCCTCTTAAAGAGAAAACTTTTTCTCTTAGATAAGAAATGTGTAGATATATAAAAATATGAAAGAATATAAAATATTCTAGGAAGATGTTATACTACCAGACTTTATTAAAATTTCTACACTAAATATAGATCCTATCTTGTGCGTATACAAAAGAGACACACGACTTAGATTTACAGCACATCTCCTTCCATGCCTTCTACTGACATTGACTTCCATCCTTAAAGTGGTAGCCTAAAGCTTTTTTTAAACAGTTGCCACAGCTTTGCCATGGTGGGACCAATCCTATGGTTCTCCGCCCACTCATTGGCCTTCATAGAGTATGAAGTAGCTTTGATAGGATATGTGTCCTTCAAGATTCTAGGAGGCAAATTCATTCCATTAGTTACTTCTCCAACAACCTTAACACCTTTATTTCACAAACACTCCTCATAACGAGGATATTTGTACATGAAGACTCATCTCCCTTCACAACATTTGTGTTATTACTCTCAACGCCAGTGGCACCCAGATTAAACTCCTTTATCTTCAAACTACTATCAATTCCAAAGAAAACATCATCTGCCATCAACTCTACATCAAGGTCACTTATTACTTTAATGCCATGTTCTGTTTTGATCAATGCTTGAGCGTTGTTTTCAATCACTTTTTCAACAAAAGTTTTCTTTACCTTTGAAATAGCAGTCTCATCTTTAATCACATGCTCTGCCTTTGATAGGTGAATTTGATTGTAATTTAAGCCTTCATTATTTCTACTATTAAGCTCCTCTTCTAGTATATGTACGCATTTCACCATGAGTTGCCCTAATTGGTCAAGCAAAGACATCCCTTGTTGATACATAATCTCTCTCTCTTCTTTAGAATCCATCAGCTGTGCTCTCACTTGTAGTTTGAACCAAACAATTTCTCTTTTTTTTTTGGGTTCAAATTTGTCCTCAGTTATATTTTGTGTTTAAGGTTTCGTGACTATGCACTTGTAGTGGTCGTGGTGATGGGTTCTATGGCTAGTGATTAGGTTTTTGTGCTCCTATGTTTGAGGTAGTGGTGGTGGGTTTTGTGGGATTGTAGTTGTGGTGTAGGTGGTAGGTTTTATTGGATCTGGGTGACAAGTTTTGTTTTTTTTTGATAAATGAAATTTATTGACCCAATAGTAGTACAATCGTCAAAGACGAGTATAGATATTACATCAAGGTGCAGAAAACAAAAATAAAGTACAATTGAGTTGGGCAGAGCCCTAGATTATAGTAGAGTAGTATGGGCTCTAATCTGGTTTGCATTGGTGCCTACATTAGGGAGAGCATCATCTAGTTTTACTTTGTTGCGTAGTCATCATATGTAGTAGACTGATGCAACTAGTGCCACTCTAAGTTTTGAAAGTCGGATCGGAGGAATTAGTTGTTGCCACCAAGAAATTTATGGTCCCTTACTAGTTACAAAATGATGTTGGACGTTGTAAGTAATCACAGACTAAGCTCTAGATCTGTGAAGTGTAGCTATAGTCGAAGAATAAGTGGGCATGATTTTCCGAGCTTTGACTATAGTGGAAACAAGTTGTGGATACTACAAGCCCCCAATTAATCATTTTATCAAGGGTGGAAAGTTTGCTTAACTAAGTTAACCATAGGACATAGGAGTGCCTAGGTAAGGGTGTGCTGTTCCAAACTACTTTATACCATAGCATGATGGGACTTGGTGGATTAAGAAAACCATAACCACTTTTGGTAGTGTACTCTCTTGACATAGAGTGTATCCAGTGAAGTCGGTCCAGGATAGAAGCATTAGGTTGGATGGAGGATGGGATGTGGATATTTGTCCAAAACGGGCCATCTAGGATACACCATTCATTCTCATTTATGATGGAGCAAAGCTTTGTAGTAGGTGAGAATCCTGTGCTTCCTATAGCCCAAGCATTATATATTGTGTCTAAGGGTCTTACTAGAAGCCAATAATTCACCCAAAGTGAGATCTATAAACCATTATTAGGCTCCCATTGGAAGCAAGCTCTTACAGAGCTCCTAAGTTTTAATAGTTTCTTCTAGGATCATGAGCATATGGCGGGTGCTTTGGATGAAGGTTTTTTGGGCAGCAAGTATGTGAAAATGAAGAAAAATGGGTTTGAGTTATGGAAATGTGAACAAATGGATTTTAGTAGGGTTTAGAAAGAAAAATTGGGAAAAGAAAGAGAAGAAAAAGACAACCTAGTTGTTGTGAGTTGACAGGTTCTGTCTTTTCCAGTGGTTGTGGAGTCTATTGTCGATGGAGAAGGAAAATAACTCCAATGGCTCTCTTTTCTTTTAATTTTGGTTCCTTTTTTTTTTTCCTTCTTTAATAGGGCAATATTACTAATTACAACTATAGAAATACAACTATTAGTCATATATATATATATAATATATTATATCTAACAACAGGTTCACAATAGAAAGGACCTCTTCAAGTTTTGAATAGTCTGTACACCTGATTGAATAATGGTCGTCTGTACTTCGTGACGAGAATATGCAGTAGTTACTAGTTGAATAAGAGCTATTCTTGTGTGTGTGTGTGTTTGTTTTTCTTTTTCTTTTTGGGAGTCCTTTCAGAGAGGGGTAGCTCCCCATTCTACGTAGATGAATGTGGATTATATTGAGAAGCACCTTGTGTATATATAATTTCAGAAATTTTTGTTCAAGAAACGTCCTTTTTAAGCAAATCGTGAACTTTAGAATAGTTGCAACCTTTACATAATTTAATGTAAGGCTATACAACTCTTCGCAGCCATAATTTTTCATACCTATATTTTGAAAGATGATAACTTCTAAATAATACGTCATTTCATGTAAAACTATCCAGTGGTCACATAAAATTAGATTATATTATATATGAATTCTGATAATCTTTTAAGTAAATTTTATTGTATTTACTTATAGTCTAAACCAATGTCCAGGTATAACATGGAGTTTTAACTAGTCTGTATATGAATTTGGTAAATTCTTGTGGAAGGTAGAAAGGCCTAACACTTCCTTGATCTACATTGTCGTTTGCTTCCTGGTTTTATTATGCAGATCTTTAGCATCTCCCTAGCTGCATTGGGATCTCTGATGTGGATCCGAAAAAATAAACCCAAAACTTTGATTCCCATTATTTACGCATGTGCCGGAATTGTTGCTACCATGCCATCTATCACAAGGTATATTTCAGAATTTCTCTGAATTTCCAGAACTGTTGTACAATCTTTTAAAATTGTTGCATCCAATGGTTTTCACCAATCCCCCAACCCTCGATGAGAGCTCTGCTCGGAGCATTATCACCACTGTTTGTAGTAAGCAGTCTCTTCTATTTCATTTTGCATGGGTTAATTATATTTTGATTTGGTAAACTTACTAGAATCTCTTGAATGGGAAGTATTAGTTTTTACCAGAAAAGACTGGCCAATTAAAAGTAGAGATTTTCAGGTTTATTTATTTCACTGGCAATCTGAATGGATTATATATATATCCTGCAGCTACTTGAGACGAGGCTTGGGATGGCACCTTCCTAAAGTAGTAGGCTTTGAATTGTTTACCTCCTTGGTGGTGGCCTTCATCAGTTGGCAGCTTTTTGCTTCCTGCCAAAGACTCTAATTTTTCGCTTTTGATAGTGTAAATTGGCACCACAGCTGAAGAATTGAAGCAAACCGTTAAACTCAAGGATGCCTGCTCTCATGACACTAAGATGCCACCTATGTTGATTAGCTAGAAGAGATGCTGGTGTTTAATTATTTTCATTTTTTGGACTGCGTGGCAAGGGAACAAATGGGTCTGGGACATCCGGGTAGTACTATGCAAAATTTTTGTTTTTAGGCAAATACGTGCTGTTTTAGTGCCAGATCTAATACTTTCCTTATGCATACAAATAGTCCTTTTAAAAACTCAAGGGGATAAAATAGTCAAGTTAAATGAAAATCGCATCATGGCTAACGTCTCTCCTACAAATCAACAAATTCCATGTTACAGGTTCAGAGACATGCCAAAAGATGTACCAGCCTAACAAGATTGAACGTGCACAAATGTAATTGACAAGCCCCCTAATTGGATGTTTATGACACTCCATCCACCTAAAAGTCAGAACAGTATATGTACAACTCATCTTTCAATCGGCCTCAGCAATAGTTAATGGACGTGGAAGCATGTTATCCTGCAAATACATTGCAGAGTAGTCTCATTAGCTCAATTCTTTTCATAGTTTCTGCTTTTCATGCAATTATACGGCGATAGTTAATGAACATGGATGCATTTTATCCTCCAAATGCATTACAAAGGAGTCATTAGCTCAATTCTTCATATAATTTCCACTTTTCATGCAATTACACCAAGAAAATTCGAGCACACACTGGACACTGAAGAATTAGCATGGGTATATTTACAACGCTAAGGATACATAGAGTAACCTATAAAAACAACATTTTCTTAAACATGGACATCGTGTGGGTTAGAAAATCCCCTAAATTGATACTTTAAGGATGCATGGCCAACTGTATCTGGAACTAATTCTCTCAGGCATACTTGGGTCGGTAATAATAACTTTCATCAATTATCATTCCAGGAACCTCCCGACAGCAATGAAAGAACATAAGTAAACGTTCCATAGGTAATGATTAAAATGTGATGACAAACAAACTACAGCAATTCAAGTTATGCAGAATTGAGCAATTTGCGATTAAGGAAAAAAAAAAGAGTGCAACCAATGACTTCGTTTTCACCTATCTTTCTAACTGCTCAGAGTTACGAGACACGTTTTACTTCCCGACCACATGAATTACGGAATATCAACGAAGTGATATTCACCTATACTTTAAGCAGATGTAAGCTCAAAAAATTAAGAATAAAAAAACTACATTTCATTCTTTTTGGGCTTCTAGGTGATGCAACAAATATAAGCTTCCAATTGTACTCAATTGTGGTCTTTGAAAAATGTAATTTTAACTGTACAGATAAGTACCTTTACTTAAAAGCCCAAAAAAAAGAATTCAACTAGATTCTTGATTGAGCAAAATACAAGAATTTCAATCAAGAAAAAAGCTAAAAAAGAACTCTCTCCAAATGCCAGTCCCAGTTGAATGCATGTACTAAAATAAGATATCACGGCATGTAAAACAGAAAGCTCACCAGTCCTAAGCCATCTCAGCAAATATACATCAGTCAAGCTACCTTCATTCATACAAAAGAGTCAATGTCCATTGCCTGTAGATAGAGCAAGAGGTAGAATTTGCGGCTGGCCCTCCTCAGATATGTGTACAAGCATCTCAAATTTGTCGATGAGTTCAAAGATGCAGGTATCCCCCAGCTTAACCCCATTGTCACGGACAAAAGATAACCACCCTCCACAAAAAGTATGAGACATACGCCCCTGTGAATCGGGGACAGAATTCACCGTCCAACACTCTCCTTTTATATTCCGGAGGAGTATCTCTGTTTTGCACATGGGAAGATGTGCCATCGCAAACTGGTAAGGAACTTTCTGCATGAATTAAAGTAGAACTTTGAATTTGCAGATATAATGAACAAAAGATTAGCATATATTGCTGTTAATGGAAGGAAGAAAAGAAACCAGCTACATGTGTTTGACTGATATGCATAAACTGGTAAGGAACTTTCTGCATGAATTAAAGTAGAACTTTGAATTTGCAGATATAATGAACAAAAGATTAGCATATGTTGCAGTTAATGGAAGGAAGAAAAGAAACCAGCTACATGTGTTTGACTGATATGCATAAACCAGTTTGATTAAGTGGTTGAAGGTAGCACCTATGAGTAAAGCACCTGGAAAATGGCTTCAGAATTTGGAGAAGAAAAAAAAACACTATTGGGCTCAAAAGCCTTTCTGATTTTAACTAGTTTAGTGGAAAATGGCATCTCTCATGTCCATTAACCCAAGTGAAAAACATAGGCATATATAAGAATCACCACCTATAATTGGGAAAGCACAGGAAGTAACTAGACAAATCCACTGAATAAACTATCAAATTGCCATTTTTAAGTTCATCTTCTTTTATTGAACCATCCAAAAAATCAGTCAGTAATGCCAGAATCAGGGTAGACACAACTAAATGCTCCAGGATAATCATCAACTGAACACGAATATAATCACAACAGCAACTATTATACCACATTTCTTGCAAGAACATCTCTGCATGCATTAAAGCCACCTACAAAATAGTGGCTGAAGGCCTTTAGCATGTTCTTCTGAAGTTAAATTGTACAGCCAATACAAGAAAAATGTACAGAAAGAAACAACTTTAGAAATCCTTACCAGGGTGTACGAACCACTGATATTAAATCTTTTCATTATCCTGACAAATTTGGGGAAGCTAGATGTGAAAGACCGAGCAACTCTTTCTTCATGGAGGGATAGCATCGATGATAAACAATCCCTTGTCTCCTTGTCAATGCTGATTCTGTCACCTGTCTCTATCATATTAGTCAAATCTACTTTTTCACCCCTTTAAGCCCATATTTTTGCAGAAATAGACTTCTTACCAGCTTTTGCATTGGAGACATTTCGCTGCATAATTGAACTCTTCAATGCGCAACCAAGTTTTCTTCTGTTGGCAGAAGCAGCTTCCTGAGTTACTTTCACATTTTTCTTACCAGGAAGTTTCTTCTTTAGAGCTTGAGTATTTATTGCCTTGAATTTTCTTTTCTTTGTATTGGGCATGCCTTCATAGTCTTCATGCGAAGCAGTACTATCAAGACATAGAAGATCAGAAGCTCTCTTTCCATTTTGACAGTCAAATCCACCATTGCTAACCCCAAGAATATGAACTTGCATTTCACACTTGCCAGTCAATTCAAAAACACAGATGTCTTGGAATTTAATTTCATTGGCACGGACAAAAGCCATCCAACCTCCACAGAACGTGTGACTTGTGTGAACTTTGGTAGTAGGAACAGAATTCACTGTCCAACATTCTCCTTTAATATTGCGAAGCACAATTGTTATCTTGGAATTGGGAAAGTGCTCCATTGAAAATTGATATGGTATATTCTGCATTATGAGCAAACTAATTATACAACTGAAAATAAACATGTATCCTAATAACAATTCAGTGCATCATGCAACAAGTTTTGAGGCAAAAGAACTCATTGAAATATCAAGCTCTCTAGTGTCAGCCATATATCTCCCAAACATAGAGCATCCAATTATTGCACGCATATCTTGGAAGGATAAAAATTTGATACAATAATGCAAAAGAACGAACGGATAGAAAAACAATTAAAGATTATAGAACCATCAAAAGGTTTTCTGGACTTGTGAATTATTATGTGTGTCTGAAACGACAGTTTATGAGAAATTGTTTTAATGCTGAAACACAGGTTTACTATATAAAGTACCTCCTCCCAAAAAACATATGCACATTCTGAAAGGAAGTCCAGCTATAATGCCTGTGGAAACAATACATCAACAAGACTAAAAGAAAAAAACACTTATAATGGAGGGTTTCATACATGTAGCAGAAAATTTGTAAAGAAAGCAGCCATTGCCAAGCTCACAAATCAAAATCTTGTAGCATGGCTCAAAATCCTAAAAATTGGTTGCCAAGTAATTTTATAACTGTTTCTGTGGCTACAGCAGTACTAAACCTGTCCTCCTTACCATAGATTATTAGCTCAAATAGCTATTTTCCCGCTAGAGTCTATTGACTAGACATGGTGTTGGGTGTGCAATAATTAATAAAAAATGGAAGCACCAATGCAACAATAATTACTATTAGACACCACATCATAATTTCCATAACAGGACATGAAACCAACCACACTTTTTTTAAAGATTTAGGGTCTAAATTATCAATTTCAACGATAAGGAGCTAAGCATAAATGGAGCAAATATAAGGATGTGTATAAGCAATTTGCCCCTATATATTACCATATCACTATTCTAGAGGAAAAAGTCTCCCATTCTTTGGCTCAATGCCATGAAACTCAAAGTAGATCCTGAATCTTCTATCTAGGTGTAGATTTTATCAAATCATACAATCTGAAATTTTCAGATACAAGACTTGGGCAACGTGATTGACAATTTGTGATTTGACTTGTTTATCTCTACTACAAGTAGCAATGACAATTTGTGATTAACAAGTCATGTTTTGTGTTCAGATACAAACAAGTTTGTGTCTAAAAACCTTAACTTGAAACAAAACTTGTTTATCTATAACCTAATTAGTTTAATAAATGTGTTGTGTTTGAGTTGGACCCAATTTTCGGAAAGGAAAAAAAAAAAAACGAAGAGAAAAAGAGAGAGAGAGTTCTAATTCACATATGGCTATCAAGTCTCTATTGGAAAACATGTTTCAAGTATCGTCTTGAATTCACTAAATGCTTATAACAGGAACTACATTAACAATTATAAAAATGCTTGCAAAGATAGTTTCCAATTTCTAGACTCAATGCATGGACAAGTCAAATGAAAATATAATAGATCAAGCATCCAACCACTGAATCAAACTTCCAATGCTAGGTAACTAACTTAACTAAAAATTTATAGTATGGTAGTTATGGGGGGTTAATGCACAGCATGTCATGATTGATTTAAACTCATTCACATCCAACTCGGTTTTTATTAATAATACCAACTAGTTTCAATAATGAAGTGAGTTTCAATTAGCTAAACCTTGAAAATGGGTCTTATATAGAAGTGAAGCGTAAAATTAGAATGTACAAGGAAATCAAAATTTATGAGTGTAACTCTTCCTAGAATTGAAATCAAAGTGAATAAGAATGATAATCAAAGAGAGAATGACAACAATTGGAGAAACGAATAATGGAGCAGCAGTAGTAGATTGTAAAAGAGAGAGAGCATGAGGTAAGGAGGTAGATATTAGAGAAGTGAATAGAGCAAGTAGATAGTAGAGGGAAAAATTAACTCATAAGTATTCGAAATACTAAACATGAACTTGTTTGCAGGTTAGACTTGAACATGTTTACTGAACAAGTTTACAAATAGGTTTAGGTACAAGAACTAAACTAAGATGTTTATGAATGGCTAAACCCATTTAAAAATCGTGTTAAGTTTCACTTACACAAGCCAATTTTATAATTGTGGTGCATTGTATTTGGGTTGGTAGGTTTTAGTGACAAATTGCCAGCGCTAAGTGCAAGGATCAGATCCTTTTTTAGCGTTTTTGTCCTTTGTTAGTGATAACCTTATTTGGTGTTTCGCTAGCTAATTTTTTTTTTTTTTTTAAGGGAAGATAATTCATTCAAGTTTTATATTTCTAAGCAGCAAGAATAAAGCAACTGCAATTATATATATTATTCATGCATGATAATTCTTTTCCCATTCATTAGGGTTATTGTAGCGAGTCAATCTCTCCCTCCACATTCACTTAAACTCCAATAATAACATAATAGGTAAATTTCACTTTACATGCATCTATTTTCAGCCTTTGCAGCTTTGCATGCCTGTGTTTTCATGATTGATGCTTTGCACATTTGCTCTTCATTCTGTCGCATAACTGTTAGTTAGCTGTTAATATTCTATCCAACCTTGCCATGGATCAGCTTCTTGTTGTTTCACAATAATATATTTAACAAAATAATATTATTAAAAATATTTAATTAAATAATGAAACAAAAAAAAAAAAATCAAAGTGATTCTTTTGCATGCTTTTTTCTTTTTTATAATTTTTAAAATTTTTATTATATTATTTAATTAGATTTATTTAACAATATTATATTATTAAACTGATTATCATGAAGCAATAGAAAGTTGACACATGCCAAGAGTGGACAAGCTAAGAATGATACAATGAGTAAAACACTTCCAAGAAGACTTGTATAAGTTGCTAATGGTATAGGTAAATTATAAGTAGTGAAATATAGAATTTCCCTTGTTCTATTGTGTGGCAAAGCAAACCCCATTACAAGCCACACCTATCCCTTCTTAGGGTGCCCACATTCATCCATGCAATGGTTAATTCTAACTCCTCGATTAGCTTACTTCCATTGAAGGAGCTAGAAGAGTATCATTTTGCCAACACGATATCATTATTGGCTTAATTGAGTTTCTATGGAGGCTAGTACAGCTGAAGCATATGTATTTCTATGGAGGAGCTACTTTAGATAACCACCTTAAAAAAATTGAAGAAAAAAGGGAAGTGCTTCACTAATCAATTTCAATGTTTTCTAAGATAAATGTGTAAAAAGTATCTATACTTTCAACTTTTAGTAATTTAGTATCTAAACTTTTATTTTTTGCAATTTAGCGCTCTTTTTTCTTCTCTTTTTTTTTCCCCTCAATTAGGTTTTGATTTGTTGTCTCCATTAACAAGGAAGTTAATGACTATTATTATTATTATTATTTGCATTTAGTGTTTATACTTTAACTTTGATTACATTTAGGTATCTGTATTTTAACATTAATACATTTTAGTATTTGATCACATACTAATGTATAAAAAATTAATATTCAATTTTTCTTAATTAATCAATTGTTTTGAAAATTAAATTTTATGTCTATAACTTTCACCAAACATAACTTTTACATGCATTATTTGATTTTAGCAAATTTTATATCGTTGAAAAGTTTGTAAAACATACTTTTATTTGAAAATAAGATTTAGTATACATCCTCTAATTGCCTGAACTAGATAATTATTATTATTATTATTATTATTACTTTAACAAAAAGAAATACATAAGATTTACAATGGTTATAACCTACAAATCAATAGTCATTTGGTCTCGAAATGTAAATTTTCTAATTTATCGAATAAACACTTCCACATAGTATAACATTTTGTTATATCCCCCTTAGTAATGCAATATTGGTTTTTCAAACTATCATTCCACTAGTATTCCGATAGTCATTTATAATAAAAATAAATAAATTCATGAAATTAAGAACAATTATAATGCATGAAAAATTGCAAAATTTAGAAGACATTTACACCCTATGTAAACTATTATGAAAATAAAAGAGAAATACAAAAATATAAGATTTAAGAAAATAAAAGATTAATATAAGAAAAGATTAGAGGAATTATGAAATTTTCTTCAAACCATTTTTTTTTTTCTTGTAAATGTCCATTATTTCTAAAATATAGAAAATACAAAAGATTTAAACCAATACACCTGAAACATGGATGATTTCCAATGTGTGATTTTTAGTCAAAATGACAGTTTTTAGATAAAGCATAACTGAAGCCTTTTAATGGTTATATAGTTGCGGTCATATGATGCTCAATTTGCAACTATCGGAAATATAAGAAAATATTATAATATATAAAGGTATATTATTTGATAAGTCCAAAAATTCATGTTAGAAGATTAAATGATACTTGATTTGTAATTTATGATCATTTTAAAATTTTATTTAATGTGATGTAATCTTGGAATACATAATAGATGTTATATTAAAAAAATAGGTAGATGTCAAGAGTTTCAACAATATAAGGTTTGCTAAAATTAGATATCATATGCCAAAAGTTATACATGATTGAAATTACTAGAGACATAATTTTTTTCAATTTTTAAAATACCATATCAATAAAGAAAAATAAAAAATTAATTTTTGATAAATTAATCAGTTGATGGATACTAAAATATATCAAAACTAAAGTATAGATACCCAAAAAAAAAAATCAAAACTAAAGTATAAATGCCAAAATATAGCCAAATTGTAACGGTGGTTAATTTCCCCAATTAATGGTGACACAAAATTGAAGTAACATTGATGAACCAAGCACTAAATTGTAAAAAATTAAATTTAAACACTAGATTACCAAAGGTTCAAGCACTTTTTGTGCCTTTATCTCAATATTTTCCTTTTCTCTAATGGAGTAAGTCACTATTGACTACGTATTCGTTTCATTGAGCCTGGACTTTTAAGATTTCAAGTAGTTCCCTTTATCATGGGAGTCCACTGATTTCAAGTAGTCCCTTCTATTTTGGAACTACAGCAACTCACTAACGCAAGGGAAAAACCTAGAAACGTATGTGGACTGACTCAACAGCAGAAAGGCTCTCCACATTCTAGCTCAAATAAAATTTTATAAAACCAGATGAGAGAATAGAAAGAGCTTTCAAACTCCATGATTTTCTGTTGCATTATTAAAGCTTTTGCCTTCTGATGTACTGACATGTCTGTCTAGACAGATCTAAATTTATCACTACTGTAAGAAGCCTGAGGTAATGGGATCTACATATACAGATGTTAGTTCAAACCTACTTAACCCAAGTGGTAAGAACCTAGAGCTTCATAATCACCTACACACACATGCGTGTGCACACACACACACAAAAGAATAAAAAAAAAATGGAATTCAGTATGCCTTCCTCTGATGTGACTACTTACGAGAGTGTAGGATCCACTGATGTTGAACTTTTTCATGATTCTCACGAAATATGGGAAGCATGAACTAAATGTTCGAGCTACTTTCCTTTCTTCAGCTGATAATGACTTGCAAATTGGATAACTTGTAGGCCAACTGAAGCCATCTCCTTTGCTAATCCTATTCCTTCCATCTGCCAAAGATTCAAGACGTATGTACTCACAGGTTGAAAATGTAAGAATATATGCAGCATAATGATTATGTGAAAATTATAATCAGGTAATTTTTAACCCAAATTGGTCACAGGAACAGTTACTAACAATGGATGGCAACCATTTATATAACCGTGTTGATTACCAGTCTAACAGGTAACAGATTTCTAAAGTAAAATAGAAAAATGAGAACATCATTTGGGCCGTTCAGCAAAAGCTAGTAATTGAAGAAGCACCAAAAACCTACCTGTCATTGATAGCACATTATGGTGCCTCACAATTCCCACAATATCCTCATGCGCTTGAAATTTATCAGCACAAACATAAACTCCATTTTCTTGGTGCTTGTCTATGCATTCTAAATTACCTTTAGATGGATCCCTTCTCATTTTTAAGGGCAAAGCTTCATAAATTACACCCGAACAACTCTGATCCATTGCGTTCGAGTTGCTATGACTTTGACTGCATTTGCAATGAAATGCAGCTTCTTTTTCACATGCTGTTTGATCAAAAATTTGCACAGAGAAACTCAAATTGCCATCATATCTAAAAATCAAAAGGTCCCCACATTCTATAGAATGATCCTTTACAAATGTTTCCCATCCACTACGTAAAAGCAAATTATCATCCTCCTGGATCAAATTAGCATGCCAAACATTGCCACTGGGACCCTTTAATACAACTAATCCGGAAGTCCTTCCCTCCAAGTGCCTGATAAATTTGACAGGAATTTTCTGCCACATTTGTAACAAAGACATGCAAAAAATCAAATAATTGAAATCGATCCATTTTATCAACATAAGCAGTAAGCTAACATTACTGTGAACAAAAGTGCATAGAATCGTGAAAAGAGATGTTCATAATTAGACCACCATCCTGTAGGCACATGGATTGTCCTCTAAAACCCATGTCTTGGTTAAGTCATACTTTCCTAGTGCAGAAAGCCCCAAGAAATGACCTCAAGCCAACCCGTTGGGGTTAATATCTGCCTGCAGCCTCTCTGACACAAACGACAATCTACTGTGGAGTTGGAAAAAATTTGTAAATGACGTAGGCAAGGCAATATCCCGCACCCAAGACATGGATAAAGTTTCATTGTCCCCATTTTATATCACCATACATATCCCCGTCAATCACAAATTGTCATATATGAATGAAAAGGCAAAAATTTGGATCTACAGTAAATATTCATAAGAAATGCAGTTCTTATCAGCAGGGACTGAAAAACTTTGTCCTAATTTTCAACAAGCATTACTATAATTTCAGGTTCAAAGGCGGAAGCCGTTACTTGTCCAACCAATGGCAGGTCAATATCCACGACTATACTCTTCACAAAGTAAACAAACGATTTTCAACACAGTAAGATCATAACTTCTCCCACATAATTAAAAACCTCGAAAATTGGGGCACAAATTAGTCCCTTTTTCAGTTCACTACCAACTCCAACTCCTAATTCCTAATCAACCATACTACTTGCAAACTATAAGCATTAAAGATCATAACTTTCCAACGCAAAAATCACAAAACAAGTCACTAGGAGCTAAATAATCGGATTTGAGAAAGTAAGAGAGAGAAAAATTAGACCTAGAAATTACCAGTCGTGTTGAGCTAACAGCGGAGGTATAAATCTCGAAGAAGTGAGGTCTCTGACGATTATTATTTCTCTCCATGAAATCGGAATCCGTTCATAAGAAAAGCTGTGTTGAGGAGAGAGAAACATGCAAGCAGTGATTTTTCCGGGAAACTTAAGAGAGAGAGAGAGAGAGAGGGAGAGAGGGAAGAGAGAGAAGGGATTACTAAGGAGATTCGGAAAAAAGAAAGGTTTAGAAAGCATCAAGCAATATGAAGCATGAATATGAATTTTAACTGAAAAATAGGAGGGTGTTACTATCTCGATTTTATAATTACACATCTAAACTTTTTTATTATTCGATTTGATACCCCATCAGGCTTCATTTCTAACATTTCCATCTTGATATTGATGACGTATAATGTAATAGGCATAAATAAATATTAATAATACATATAACATGCAATGTAATTTAATATATGTTACACTAAAGATACATATTATAATATCTTCTTCTAATTGGCCTCCTTTGGTGTTTTAGATGCATTGATGGGCATGTTAATTTCAATTTTACCAAATTGACAGGCCAAGCCAGGATTTAAGTCCCTATTAATGAAACAATACATATACCGTAAATAAAATATCATACAAGTAAAGTTGACATTATTTGATATGAATCAAAATTTTACAAGACTTATCATTAGGGCAAGAATCAAAGGATTTCAAATCTTGGCGATGATGGTCCTTTTTGAACAAATCGGCCGCAGAATTATTTATGTACTAACCTCTTTTCTATTACTTATATATTGTGTATTCCAGTAGGCACACTTATTGGGCTTTACAGGACGATGGACAAACTCACTAAGACTCAGCTTGTGGGTTATCCATGGACTGACCTAAACTGAAGATGAGCTGGACCAACGAATTCCATTGAAGAGCTGGCTTATGAAGACTATTTTTGTATTTGTTATTTTTCTTTGAACCATTTATTTTGTAAGCTTTTTGGGACATTTTATTTGGTTATAATTGTGAACTTAAGACCGGCTACCCTTTAGTGACATAGATGTAATTGTTTAGCCATTTTAACCTTAAGGGGAGCAAGTATAAATACTTGCTTAAGTAGGGTTTATGTAGTTAGTTGAGAGTATACAATTTACTACCTATTTTCGTGAGAATTAGGGTTCTTACTCAAATTTTCATAAGACTCTTATCAATTTTTGAAGGAATTGTGGCAAGTAGCAACTTAAGAATTTGTGAGTCATATCATTTCCTTAGTTGATTCCATTTTATGCTAGTGTGTAATATCCAGTTTTGATTTGAATTGTGTTCTATTGGTTCTTGATTTCATGTCATTTGTAGGGTCAATTCTATCATTTTATTCCTTGCAATTTAGTGGAATTGTATCCCAAATTGTATTGTTGATTGTGGATATTCAATTGCTAATGGAATTCATCATTTGTGTGGAGGTTTTTTTTGTATAAGAAGTTCACTCCATTTTTAGTCTTGTTGATTATTGGATTTCCAATTAATCTTGTGTTGTGTGCTTAATCCATTTAAGCACATCATCTTTTGGTGTAAGATTATTTGAGTTCAAATTGGATTATAAAAGGGTTAAGGGATTTGATAAGTCGCAAAATACCCTTATCTAGAGTAATGAAATTGTGCTTTATTGTTGAATTTTTAGATGATTTGTTGAAGAAAATGATGCTTAATGGAATGAATGTTAATTTCAGGATTTTCTAGAGTATTTTGGAGCCAAGGGAAGGAGTTCCGAAGAGTCGGATCAAGTTTGGAAGGAATTGGATACAATACATGTGAAGTAAAGAATTCTAGAAAGTACACGAGTGAGATACACGCTCATGTACTTTGCTTGTGTATCTGAAGTGGATGTCTGGAAAGTACACGAGTGAGATACACGCCCATGTACTTTGCTTGTGTATCTAAGTTTTGCTGCTGTGCAACGATGTTTCAAATACACGACCAATGTACACTCCCATGTACTTGCTCGTGTATATTCACATAAGGACACTTGGAAGAAAGCATGAGATACACGAACGAGATACACTACTCTTGTATCCACTCGTGTATGTATCCAACCCGGGTACATGTATAAATAGACCGTTAGTTGCCCTAGAAAGGGAGTTCCGAATTTTGTACTTGCTCTGACACACATAGCAGCAGGGGAAAGAAGATTCTGTCAGTTCCAAAGGAGGTTGAAGACCCACGAAGGAGAAGATTCCATCTTTAAGGGCTGTGACTATGAATTTTAATTATCCTTCCCGTAATTGTATTTCTTTTGTCCAATTTATGGAGGAGTAGACTCTAAATCTAGATTTTGTTCGAAACTTCTCTGTCATGTGATGAAGATTCGGTTTTTAATGCGAAGTTGTTGACTTTCTTATGATTAATTGCATGCCCTTCAATTGTTTATTAGATTCATAGATCCGGAATATGAATTTATGCATGATATCATATTAGTTAATTGAGAAATTGCTCTTATGATTAGATTTAATGCAATTAATGAGATTTGATTGTTCTTCTAGAGATAGGAAACAAGATTCTTCTGTTTACATCGATTATTTTGATGCGAATTCACGTGCTTTATGCAATTCTAGGTTGCTATTAAATAAGGAGAGATCCTATTTGATAAATCTAGGATTAGATAGGTTAATATACTTGAGAAAGTAGTTAACTTGACTAGGGAATTCGACAGTATAAGAAGTCAACTACGCCAATCTTCATAAATCTAATGAATTACATGATAGAGAAGGAGTAGAATAAGATCTAGGTTGCTTTTGCCAATTGATAAATCTTCAGAACCATTGTTGTTAGTGAGTTATTAGTTTTAAGATTAGAGTAATTAAGTTTCAACCAACATATTTAAGCGTCGGTTAGATAATAGGAACGAAGTTAGTACTAGTAGTTGGTGTATCTCTATGGGACGACCCTGTACTTGACACTATGCTACGTCCACGGTAGGTACACTTGCCTATTGCAACGTAGTTAGAATTAGGAACATGCATTATAAATATTAAAGCTACGATTGGCAACGATCAAGTTTTTGGCGCCATTGCCGGGGATATGCCAATATTAGAAACACTTTTTACTTATTAATTTAACCAATTTCTTTCTTTCTTATCTTTTTTCCCTTTTCTTCCTGAGAATTTGGAGCTCATAATTGATTTGTATTACGTTTACCGTGCATGACCAGAAGTCGCTCCAAGGAACTTGCTGTTTTTAATCCTGGGCCAGAGAAAATTGTTCGTCGTTATCAGAAAAAGCAACACTCGACGGAGTCAACATCATTTGGTATTCAAGGAGAATCACCGAAGGAAGAAATGGCTGATCAATTCAATAATCTTGCTCAAGAGCTGAATCAAGGAAATGTTGTTGTGGATCCCCCGAATCATCAACTGGTTGATAATAGAGATGGCCGAGTTAATGAGCCACCTAGAACCAATTCTGATTTTGCCAGGCCAAACTTGATAGGCGTCAGCTCTAGCATAGTCCGTCCTCGAGTGGAGGCAAATAATTTTGAACTTAAGCCTGCCGTGATTCAGATGGTGCAGCAATATACTCAATTTGATGGTTTACAGGATGAAGATCTAAATGCGCATATCCAACTCTTTTTGGAGATATGTGATACCTTCAAATTTAATGGAGTTAGTGATGATGCGATCCGCCTCAGGCTCTTCCCTTTCTCTTTGAAAGGCAAGGCTAAGCAGTGGCTGAATTCTTTACCGAGGAACTCCATTACTACATGGCAAGGTCTAATTAAGAAGTTTATGGACAAATTCTTCCCTCCTTCAAAGACCGCTAAACTTCGAGCTGAGATTCAATCTTATCATCAGTATGACATGGAGACTTTGTATGAAACCTGGGAGAGATTCAAGGACTCAATGCGGAAATGCCCACACCATGGGATCCCAGAGTGGCTTCAAGTTCAGATATTTTATAATGGGTTGAACTATCAAACGAGACAAACAGTAGATGCCGCAGCTGGTGGCACCTTGAACTATAAAACTCCTGAAGAAAGTTTGACTCTTTTTGAAGATATGGCAGCGAATAATTATGAATGGTCACATGGTAGGGGCAGAGAAAAGAAGGTGGCAGGCATTCTTGAAGTGGATGTGGCTACTTCTATCATGTCCAAACTTGAGGCTTTATCTAGAAAGATCGACGGGTTGGCTATCTCACAATATCAGCTGGCTATTGTGGAACCCTCAGGTGGTGAGGAAGGGCAAACAGAGCAAGTGGATTATTTGGGAAACCCAATTCGGCCCCAGAACAATCCATACAGCAATACTTATAACCCAGGATGGAGAAATCACCCAAATTTTTCTTGGACTAACAACAGTAATATTCAGAAGGGCAATTCGAATCCTCCACCAGGTTATCAGAGGCCAATGGTCCAGAGTTCCAAACCGCCAATTGAAGATCTCCTTACAAAATTCATTAAGGATTTAGAAGACCGACAGAAGTCCTTAGATTTGATTCTGAAAAATCAGGACTCAGCTTTGAGGAATCATGAGGCATCAATACACAATCTTGAAAACCAGGTCGGTCAGATAGCTAAGCTTCTGTCAGAGAGATCTCAAGGTTCACTACCGAGAAACACGGAAACCGACTCGAGAGAACATGTTAAAGCTGTCACATTACGAAGTGGTAAGGAACTACAACCAAAGGTTCAAGAAGAAGAGAGTCGGGTGACTGAACCAGCAAAAGAACAAGTAGTTCTCAAAGAAGGGGGAAAGCATTCAGAAAAATCACCTAAAGAGAAATCATCACCTCCATTAATCCCAAAATACAAGCCTAATGTTCCTTATCCAGCACGACTCAAGAAGGATAGAACAGATGGGCACTATGGTAGATTTTTAGAGATATTCAAGCAATTGCATATCAACCTTCCACTGGTTGAGGCATTATCACAAATGCCACGATATGCAAAATTTTTGAAAGAGTTGCTATCGAACAAAAGGAAGCTTGAAGAGTTCTCCACTGTAAGTTTAGGAGGAGAATGCACTGCGGTAATTCAGAACAAACTCCCAAAGAAGTTAAAAGATCTTGGGAGCTTTACTATCCCTTTCCTGATAGGGAATTTATCTGAAGAACGGGCATTGGCTGATTTGGGAGCCAGTATTAATTTGATGCCATACAAGATGTTCCAGAAATTGGGTATTGGAGAGCCGAAACCGACCAAAATGAGTCTTCAGTTAGCTGATCGATCAGTCAAATTCCCGAGAGGAGTAGTTGAAGATGTATTAGTGAAGGTGCAGGACTTCATCTTCCCAGCAGATTTCGTCATCCTTGACATGGAAGCAAATGTGGAGGTCCCTCTTATATTGGGGAGGCCATTTTTGGCTATTGCTAGAGCCATAATTGATGTTGGGGATGGGAAGTTAGTGTTGAGAATGGGAAATGAAGAGGTCATAGTGAAAATGCTTGACGTCCTTAGACAAAGCTTGCACCATGATGATACATGCTATGCAATCGACTGCCTTGACTTCGCAGTTTCAGATTCATTGCAAGACTTATCGATTGGTGATGCATTGGAACTGTGTTTGATGAATGGGGAGAAAGAGCAACCTGAAAATATGGTGATTAGAGCAATTGTCAATCAGTTTAATAATAATCCTGAGTTGAGAGAAGAAAGAAGCTCTGAAGGTATGAATAGATCTACCATTCAGAGATTGAAACCTTCAATTGAGGAACCACTTGAGCTAGAATTGAAACAACTGCCAGACTACCTTCAATATGCATTTTTGGGAGAAGATTCTAAACTTCCAGTCATAATTGCATCAAATCTGGATCGAGATCAGCATGAAAGGTTATTGCATGTCCTGGGGCAACACAAGAAAGCAATTGCATGGAAAATTGCAGATATAAAGAGGATTAGCCCATCATTTTGTACACACAAAATTTTGATGGAAGATTGTGTCAAGCCAGTGGTACAACCGCAGCGCCGACTTAATCCAAATATGAGAAATGTTGTCAAAAAGGAAGTCATCAAATTGCTTGATGCAGGAATGATCTACCCGATTTCTGATAGCTCATGGGTGAGCCCCACTCAAGTAGTTCTGAAGAAAGGCGGTATGACAGTAGTACCGAATGAAAAGAATGAGCTCATCCCAATGGGAACTGTCACTGGATGGAGAGTTTGTATAGATTACCACAAGCTAAATGACGCAACTCGAAAGGATCATTTTCCTCTTCCATTTGTGGACCAAATGCTTGAAAGGTTAGCTGGTCATGCATATTACTGTTTCCTCGATGGGATGTCTGGATATTTCCAAATTTCTATCGCACCCGAAGACCAGGAAAAGATGACATTCACATGCCCTTTTGGGACCTTCGCTTATCGACGCATGCCTTTCGGATTATGCAATGCTCCAGCCACCTTTCAGCGATGCATGATGGCTATTTTTGAGGATATGGTAGGAAACAAGATGGAAGTATACAGGGATAATTTTTCTATTTTTGGGAATTCTTTGAATGAGTGTCTACACCATCTTGAGTTAGTGTTGCAATGTTGTGAAGACACTAACCTGGTCCTAAATTGGGAGAAGTGCCATTTTATGGCAAAAGAAGTTTTGGAAGAAAAGGAGGAGCTGAACCTCATTCTCATCTCCATTTGAGCTCTACCGGTTCATTATGTCGAGCTAACGGCGTTAAACAATAGCGCTTCTTGGGAGGCAACCCATGGTTCTTAGGTAAGTTTTCTTCTTTATTTATGTATTTTTTTTATTTTATCATCCATTGTTTTGGAGTAACTTTTGCAGGACAACAAGCTACAGAGGGGCTAACCAAGTGTGGATTCTATGAAAGTCATCTTAATAGAGCTTCTTTTAAGCTCTAAGTGTGGGAAATTTAGGATGGGAGACCTTTTCAAGGGAATGCAAGATGAAGTGTTGACAGGTATGTACTTTGATTTTTCACACATGCTAGAGGGTCTCTAATTTAATTTTGCAATACAATAGGGGAATACGTCATGGCGTGCCCTCCCGTGCACTTCAAAATATGCTCATTGAGTAAATATCAGAGATACATGAATAAGGTACACGCTCGTATACCTGGTCGTGTATCTAACCCACAGAATGCTTCACCTATATACACGAACAAAGTACACGCTCGTGTACCTAGTCGTGTATTTAACCCACAGAATGCACAATTCGATACACGAACAAGGTACACGCTCGTGTACCTGGTCGTGTATCTGACCCACAGAACACCCCCTCTATATACATGAACAAGGTACACGCTCGTGTACCTGGTCATGTATTTGACTCACAGAATGTTCCCTTTATATACACGAATAAGGTATATGCTCGTGTACCTGGTCGTGTATTTAAACCACAGAAGGCTCTCCCATGATACACGAACAAAGTACACGCTCGTGTACCTGGTCGTGTATTTAACCCACAGAATGATCTTCCACGATACACGAACAGGGTACACGCTCGTGTATCTAACCCACAGAAAGGAATCCAAAGTACATGACCGTGTACTTGGTCGTGTATCTAATTTTTCTGCTCGTACTATAAAAGGACTCCTCACTTCACTCTGCCATTTACACGATCCATTCTCATTTGTGTATTTCACTCACTCACTCTCACTCTACTCCTCCATACGGTGATTGTTCCTTCCACACTACAAACTTCTTCCGCTTCAAGGATTCAAGGTAAGTAGGTTCTCTCTTCTTCTTCTTCAATACTTATTGCAATACGGTTGCTGCTCGGTTTTCTTTCACGACCACTATACATGCTTGCATCTATAATGATGGTATGATGAGTGATTTCGCATTTTGGAAGTCGATTGTTGATAGATATGTAGACATTTTGAACTCACGTGAATGCATGTATGTTTGATGTCATGAGTGGCTGCCAAACAAGAGAATCAATAGTTAGGGTTTGAACGTGAATGTTTGGGACTTTGATTTTGTGGGTTTCTAAAACAATGTTGTTGTGTTTCTTTTCTGATCTTCTTCTTAGAAACCAAAGTATGAGGCCATTTTTCTTAGGATCACTAAACTATCGCACCTAGCTTCTTAGAATCAAGATTCGAACTTTATCGTTTTGATGATGCTTTGGGTGTGTTGTAGTTACATTTTTAGCCTTTAGGAAGGTAGGTTGATAATATACTAAAGCCACAAGACCTGATTTTGAGTGTTCCTATGGTAATTTGTGCATGTATTAGATGGGCAGATACACAACTAGGTACACGGTCGTGTATCTCAATTATGCTATCTTCCTCCTTGTTTCGGAAACCCAATGCAAGTCCTATCATTTTCTTTGTGTAATTAATGAACCTAACCTATTTTGAGACCATTGTGATTGCTCCAGATGGTCACAAAGACTTGTGCAGTTAAACCAAAGTTTAATAATAAGAAGAAGAAGACCACCCCTGCTAAGAGGAAGCGGGATGGTGTTAGTTCATCCTTCGCTCCACCTCCCCGAAGAGTTGCGGAGGAGCCATGGAGTAAGAAGCGGTTTGAAATTCTATCACGGAAACCGTTTGGTACACACCAATACTTGGATTAGGGCATGCTAGAAGGGTATGGACTAGTTCAACCAATGAAGGAGACCCTTGCCACCGGCCCATGGGAGGTCCTGTTCACCATACAAGAACCAGCATATCGGGATGTTACTCTTGAGTTCCTATCCACTATGCAGATACAGAAGACAGAAATTGAAAAAGGATGGGACAACTCTTTTAGTTTTGAAGTATATGGGCAATGGCATAACTGTACTATCCGCCAGTTCTGTTCTCTCATGGGCTTCTACACTGAAGCTTTTACCTGGACATCTAAGTTTCAGGACTTACATTGCCGTTGGCCTTCCAACGTGAACAATCAGGTATGCTGGGAGGAGTTGACCGGAAATCCGACTCAAGAGTACTTTCCATCCAGCTCCAAGGCCTCTCTAATTAAGGATGACTGCCTTAAAGTTTGTCATTGGCTTTTGACAAACACAATTGGAGCCCGAAAGAGCAGTAAGGGAGTTGTCAATAACTTTGAAATCTTCTATCTTTACAGCATCTCCCACGGATATCAAATTAATATCGGGTTGGAGTTGGCCTTTTATCTATGGAGACAGGCACATGACTCCCGTTCTAAGGGGATTTATTGTGGTAGCTTCATCACTCATTTGCTGAAGAGCATGGACATTTTCCAAGACCCTGGGCCAGAGGCCACCAAGTGCAATCAGGAAAGAATCTCTGATAGGCCGTTTGCCAAGTGGGGAATGAAAAAAACCACAGGAACTTCCTGCACTTCTAGCAGACCGCCTCCTTCTACACAATCCTCCAAAGCTGCTCCCTCCTCGTCTTCACCTAGTGAGTCTTCTATTCCTACATCGGAGCGGGTGCTTGACCGCTTGGCATCCATTGAGAAGACCCAAGGTGAGATGAAAGTGCAACTATAAGGGATGCAAAAGAAATAAAAAAATTTTAGGAAATTTGTAGTTTACGCCTTCCAGTCGCTGGCTAAGTGCTTCCCAGTGGGGCAAGCTAGTTTTCCCACTTATGCCTCTTCCCCTGAAGCCGAAGAAGAAGTTGAGGCCAACGGCGATAAAGACAAGGAAAAGGAAGGAGAAAGTGAGGGAGAAAGTGAAGAGGAAACTGAGGAAACCACTGAGGAAGTGGAACCAGCCACTGCCAAGGGTGAGGAAAGTGAGGATGAAGAGGATGAAACAGATGATGAAGATGAGGAAACCAGTTCTGAAGAATGAATGACTTCAAGTTACCTATTTTATTCTGCATATTCGAGAAGCTCTTTCTATTGAGCTAGACTCTTTTTTGTTGGATGACTGTAATAATGACTGATATCTATTTACTCTTTTACCTTTCGTTTTTGTTGTGTTGAACTTTGCTGCTCTAGGTGCTATCTTGTGAATGCAATTGGTCCCATGACCTTCCTTGGCGAACTTCATCGATATAGATGATCGACATTCTGCTAGCTATGCAATTGGTCCATCACTTGTTGAATCCCGGGAAGTCTCAGTTCCTTTTCTTTTTATCTCTTTATTTCTCATTACGTTCTTGAATGATAAAGACATTAGGGACAATGTCTCAATCTAAGTGTGGGGAAGGGGATACTAAAGAAATTTGATAAGGGTTGTGCTGAATTATATGAGTCATTAAAAAATTTCCCCTAATTTTTGTTTTTCTCTTTGTGCTTGATAATCGAATTTTGAAATTATGATTGCAAATTACATCGTATTGTAGCATTTAGTGAATGAATTCCTCTAAAAGAGTGTTGTGCATTTCACCTTTGTCTTCTTTGGAACATTGATACTTAGTCAAAGTTATGGGATAAAATCGTTGTGAAACTCAAAGATCTTGAGAGCCATATAATCTTTCATGAAAGGGCAAATGAAATGATTCTCTTGGTGATCCTTCTTAGAAGATTTCTTTAAAGTAATAATTTAATGAAAGCATGTTATACTTGAAAAATAAAGGATTGGTTAGTATGGGCAGGCTTTGGTCCCTTAGAAGAGCGAAGTTTGACTCCGCTACTAACTAGTCAAAATAATAAGTTAAGGTAATAGAGGTTCGATGGGGTTCCTTTAAAACCTGGTCACCTAAGGTCATCTGGCCTGGGATTGGCCGACTGAGGAAATTACCGCGATAAAATGAAATACCATAAAGGAAAAAGTTGAGAGGGTCTTGTAACTCGAGTAATTAAGCCCATAGGAACGCCCTCAATTGAGGGGATAACGTTCGTTAACTTGGGTGACGAGCCTAGGATTATCGGCTGAAAACTCGTTACATGGGTTGCAAGATTCCAAAAAAAAAAAAAAAAAAGGATGAAACCAATGTGAACTATTACAAAGAATAAAATCTTTGAAGAGATCAACAAAAAAGGAGGAGGAATCCAGGGGAAACATAGATGCAATGTATTTTCATTATTGATTGCTTGACTAAGAGAGATAATTGAGAAGATATTAGACTTTTTAATGGTGGTTGAAATGTACCATGTTTTCTTTTGCTTTGATTGATCTTGTGTCTAATTTTGATCATGAAAGCCATTGTTAAAATGACAAGGGTAAAGATTGGTCTACTCTGATTAATCCTAGAAATTTGACTAAAGTATCTTTGTTACAATACTTTCATGATAAGGTGAGAAGCACACATCAGATTGAGGGATTGCATTGTGCTTTAAAGATTAAAATTCACAAATGCTAATATCTGAGTAGTTTTATTTGGTAACGACAATCATGATTAATGAGAAGTTTGATTAATGTTTTGTTTTGCTTGAGGACAAGCAAAGACTTAAGTGTGGGGAAGTTTGATAAGTCGTAAAATACCCTTATCTAGAGTAATGAAATTGTGCTTTATTGTTGAATTTTTAGATGATTTGTTGAAGAAAATGATGCTTAATGGAATGAATGTTAATTTCAGGATTTTCTAGAGTATTTTGGAGCCAAGGGAAGGAGTTCCGAAGAGTCGGATCAAGTTTGGAAGGAATTGGATACAATACATGTGAAGTAAAGAATTCTAGAAAGTACACGAGTGAGATACACGCTCATGTACTTTGCTTGTGTATACTGAAGTGGATGTCTGGAAAGTACACGAGTGAGATACACGCCCATGTACTTTGCTTGTGTATCTAAGTTTTGCTGCTGTGCAACGATGTTTCAAATACACGACCAATGTACACTCCCATGTACTTGCTCGTGTATATTCACATAAGGACACTTGGAAGAAAACATGAGATACACGAACGAGATACACTACTCTTGTATCCACTCGTGTATGTATCCAACCCGGGTACATGTATAAATAGACCGTTAGTTGCCCTAGAAAGGGAGTTCCGAATTTTGTACTTGCTCTGACACACATAGCAGCAGGGGAAAGAAGATTCTGTCAGTTCTAAAGGAGGTTGAAGACCCACGAAGGAGAAGATTCCATCTTTAAGGGCTGTGACTATGAATTTTAATTATCCTTCCCGTAATTGTATTTCTTTTGTCCAATTTATGGAGGAGTAGACTCTAAATCTAGATTTTGTTCGAAACTTCTCTGTCATGTGATGAAGATTCGGTTTTTAATGCGAAGTTGTTGACTTTCTTATGATTAATTGCATGCCCTTCAATTGTTTATTAGATTCATAGATCCGGAATATGAATTTATGCATGATATCATATTAGTTAATTGAGAAATTGCTCTTATGATTAGATTTAATGCAATTAATGAGATTTGATTGTTCTTCTAGAGATAGGAAACAAGAGTCTTCTGTTTACATCGATTATTTTGATGCGAATTCACGTGCTTTATGCAATTCTAGGTTGCTATTAAATAAGGAGAGATCCTATTTGATAAATCTAGGATTAGATAGGTTAATATACTTGAGAAAGTAGTTAACTTGACTAGGGAATTCGACAGTATAAGAAGTCAACTACGCCAATCTTCATAAATCTAATGAATTACATGATAGAGAAGGAGTAGAATAAGATCTAGGTTGCTTTTGCCAATTGATAAATCTTCAGAACCATTGTTGTTAGTGAGTTATTAGTTTTAAGATTAGAGTAATTAAGTTTCAACCAACATATTTAAGCGTCGGTTAGATAATAGGAACGGAGTTAGTACTAGTAGTTGGTGTATCTCTATGGGACGACCCTGTACTTGACACTATGCTACGTCCACGGTAGGTACACTTGCCTATTGCAACGTAGTTAGAATTAGGAACAGGCATTATAAATATTAAAGCTACGATTGGCAACGATCAGGGTTTCACGCCATTGTAAAGGATTGATCCGAATTTGCTTCCTTGTTTATGTGTATATGCTTTTTTAGTCAAATTAAGGCATATCATCTTTTGGTATCATAGCAAGTTGTTCATACAATTAGGGTTCATTTGGAAATTTCTTTTCACGCTATTTTTGGGATTTGTTGAAGTGGTTCTTCAATTGGTTTCATGTGCTTGAATTTGAACATTTAGGCACATCATTATCTCCTTTCACTGGACTGTCTCACTTCAATACTCTTTTTATCAATTATATTTAACTTGCTCCTCTTTATGTCTTTCTTTATTTTTCCCTCTATTTCTCAATAATACTTTTAGTTCATTTTCCCTTCATTCAAAATTTAAATCTTATAGGTGGACTTCCTCCCTCTTTCTCTCTATTTCTCAAAAAAACTTTTGTTTTGTTTTCTCTTCTTTTAAAACTTGAATCTAATAGGTTTGAAGGATGTATAAGGTGTAAGTTTAGTTTTATTCTTGCATTTGGTTTATTTATTTGGTCATTTATTATTTAATTTTTCAATTTAGGGATTTGTTAAAAATTAAGCTGATTTATGTGATTTACTCCTTCATCTCTATAATGCCCAAAAATCTTAGACATCACAGCCTACCACGTGTTACTACTACATAGTGACACATTAAGACTCTAAATCTCCATACAATCTTAAACTTGTTCATCTCTAAATTATATTTATATTAATATTACTTCAACAAAAAAAAGACGAATGACTCTTAGATAAGTCGTTCCAATCATCATTAAATGAAATGTTATAGATAATCCCAAATTAAAGTTCAATATAAACATCCATCCTCATATAATTCTTGACATAATTAAGAATCCAGTACTATTCCATATTCTCACATCCGCAACTTAAAGCTCCAATAACAATTATTCCTTAACTTCCTATCATTTTTCATCAACATAGTAAAAATGTTCTCTCCTATGCTCATCCACATAATATCCCACCAAATTCCCATTCTCATCGTAGTTGATGTGTTCATTGTTCTCGCCTGTAACTAAAAAATAAAGGGGGATGAGCCTAAGCTCAATACACGAGTACCACAAAGACAAGCACGTGCTACACAGTAACAATATCACAAACATATATGTAGCAATAGTATACAACACATCAATTCATTTGATTATTTAATTTCAATTAATCAACATATAACATAAGGATACTCATGAGTCATGATCTCGATTCACATGCAATATTTACATATATATAGTCCTAATGAAAGTTGCCATTATAAGCCCCATCTAACTCTAATCTACATCAGATCATTTTGATACATGGCTCCATTGAGGACAACACGACATACTGATTATTGAGATGCCCCTTAGGGATTTGCTATTATAAACCCTTAAACCGAGCCAAGCACAAGCAACAATAATTAAGTTCAATATTCAATTAACTTCATTAAACAACTATGTTAATAATCATAAACAACAAAAAAGGTAAATACGTACCTGGAGAAGTGTTCCTACTACTGTCTCTTACGTTTTTAAGAAAAAGTAGTAAATCTATTCAAGTATAAAGGATTACACTTAAAACTATTCTACAAGTAATCTAAGTTCGCTAATTGATTAGGTATGTTCTAATTGTACAATTCCCTTCCTTGATGTTTGGTTATGATTAACTTGTAATTTAGCAATGAAATAAAATGAAATAGAATCAAATGGGAGGTGTTCCTAGATAACACGGTCATCTAAGAGGCCGTGTAGAAGAACACGGGCTAAAGCATAGTTATGCTAATGGCTGTATATCTTTTTATGTAAAATGTTAATTCAGCACGCCCCAAGTACACAGTCATGTATCTGACCATGTACCTTTTTGTAGATTTTATAATTTTGACACACCCAAGTATATGAGTGTGTTCTTCATCTGTGTACCTTACTATATACTTTCATATTTCTACGTGAGCATGTATCTGACTATGTACACCTCACTCATCTCCTATTCCCTTTTCTCTAAATTCGTTCTTAAGCCTAATTTCTATTATTCTAAACCTAAATAATCCATGTATTTACTAATTCAAATGTAAATTAGAGTCTTGTGCACTTACTTGATTCAAATAGTGGCATGAATCCCTCAATTCGTTTGATCTTCCGCTTATTCCAACACATCCCTTATTCTGATTTCTTTTGATACATGATTAATATGTCTTAGGTTCATCATTCATCATCATAACTAAATGCATTGATGATTAAAATCCTTACCTATTAGATTAGCCTCATGGTTCTCCCTTAAGTCACCCATGTTCTTTATAAGGTCTCTCTCTCTTTAGTTTTCTGGTTATAGTTGCAAATGAGGGAAAAGAGAGAATCCTAGGTTAGTGTATCTTTTATACCTTAACTAGGAAAAGACCAAATTCCCCCCATAACTTTAAGTATTTATTTATTTATCCTTAAGCTAAATTATATTAGATAAATATACATTTTTATATTTATATATGTGTATTTACATTCTCCCTCCCCCATAAAAACTTTCATCCTTGAAAGTTACTTAGGATTGGAAAGAGTCTTGGATGCTTCTTTCTCATTTCTTCTTCTAATACCCAAGTTACTTCCCATTCCATTTGATTTGTCCACTGTACTTTGACATAAGGAATTATTTTTCTTCTTAATACTTGCTCCTTTGTGTCAATTATTCTTACAGGTCTCTCAATAGATGATAAATTTGGTTGTACCTTTAACGGTTTCGAAGCTGCTACTTGGTCTGGGTATGGTATAAATTTCCTTAACATTCATACATGAAATATATCATGTACCCCTACTAGACTTGGTGGTAAATCTAACCTGTAAGCAACTGTACCAACTTTTTCCAAAATCTTAAACGGACCTACATATCTTAGATTCAACTTCCCTTTCAAGCCAAATCTAATTACCTCTTTAGTTGGAGATATATTTAACAAAACTTTATCCCTAACTTGAAATTCCAAAGGGGATCACCGTTTATCTACAAAACTCTTCTAGTGACTTTGGGTTGACAAAATCCACTACCTTATCAATCTAATATTGTCTATTGCTTATTGCACTAACTCAAGCCCTATTATCCATTTTTCTCTCACTTTATCTTAGTATAAGAAAGATTTGCACTTCTTGCCATATACTGCTTCATATGAATCCATCTAAATAGTAGTCTAGTAACTGTTGTTATATGTAAATTCCACTAAGGGTAGGTGATCACCCCAATTAGATGGTCTAATGCATAAGCTCATAGTAATTCTTCCAAAAATTAGATGGTTCTCTTAGACAACCCATTTGTCTAAGGGTGAAATGTAGTATTAAACTAGAGTTTAGTTCCCAAAGTTTGATGTAGACTTTTTCAGAATCTACTCATAAATTGAGTATCCTTATCATATGTGATAGTGGCCGGTATACTATGTAATATGACAATCTCGTTGATGTATAATTGTGTAAGCATCTCTAATCTGTAGTCCACCTTAATTGGTAGGAAATGGGCAGACTTGGTCAATTTGTCTACAATTACCTATATTGCATCATATTTCTCCTTAATCCCTAGGAGGGCTATCACAAAGTTTTTAGTTACATGTTCCCACTTCCATTTAGGTATAAGAAGTGATTGTAACTCATTAGTTAGTCTTTGGTGATACCGGAACCACCGCAGTTGCGCTTGAGAACCCCTTTTGGCTATTACGGACCCCTACAACAACAACGCGAAAACCCACGGATCTAATTGGAATCAAACCCTAAGATAGTTTAGATTTAGGTTTTTTTCTTAGACGGATCGATGAACAAGCTAGAACTAATCAAGCCCTAACCTCGAAACTCTCTACAGGAAAAGATCGATCAACTCTGTCCAGAAAGTTTCTTAGCATGCATTCAATCAAGAACGCAAGGAATTGAAGCGACAAGCCTTCTGGTATTTTAAAGATGACAAAAACTCCCCTTTACATCGTCTTATCTCGGTATATATATGAAGACATCCGAGCAATACATCGTAATTCAAGAAATAAGGAAAAATACAACGTAATTAAAAGATGGTCGGCTGTCAAGGCCGGCAGCCTTGATCCTGGACCGGTTCTTCTCACTTGATTTCTGATAAGAGTAAATTAACCCTGGTAAATCATGGGCATTAATGATGAATTTGTATAATCTTTTGAATAAAATCAATGCGGATTCGGTATTTAACAGATAAATATATGTTTCAGGGTATAATACCAAAGAGAAGGAGAAAGATCACAAAAGGAGCATAATTGAAGCTTAAAAGATCAAGTTAAAGTTACTCATGGACAACACGTGGAAGGCCACGACCGTGTAATGAACCGTGGGCGCACCTGAAGATGAAAGCATCACTTGGAAAGGAAGCACGGCTTGTGATATGGGTGTGTTTGAAGCCGTGGCATACGCTGTGAAGACGTGGAAAGCTCAAAACTTGGCACGGGTTATAGTCTAGCCGTGTTGCTACCGGTGCTGCTAGCCGTGCTCTTAGCCGCGTTCCTAGCCGTGTTCCTAGCCGTGCCAAACACTGAGCAAGATTGAAGAGTTACATATTTTCGACCAGAGGGAGACACGGCTTGAAATTTGGCCGTGCCGTTAGGTGTGCCAGGCGACTTCACTTGACGAGATTCACTTGGAAAAGGAAAGATAGAATCGTATCTTTCCAGTTGAAGATGCTCGGCCATGCCTCAAGAAGTATAAATAGAACAACCCTAATGAGAAAGAGGGAGGAGGCGGCACGAGAGAAACCCTAGAGAAGAGAAGCTGCTGCCAGGAGCTGTTGCCAGAATAGTTTCGGATTGGAAGCCAAGATATTTCGTGTTCGAATTTTCTTTATGGACTCAATTATTTTATGTTTTGCTCTTCTTATTAGATTCATGAGTGGCTAATTGTTTCATACCCGTTCCCTTGAGAAACCCCTGAGTATCATGTGACAGAATTGTTGATGTTATGTTCAATAATTTAATTCTATTCTTTGAGTTTGTTCATGTTGCAATTATAGTTTATTCATCTTGATATGTGCGCAATATTAGGATGGAATTATATCTCTGTTATTAAGATTGAGAAATCGGTAATAGAGTAGATCTTGCATGAATAAAAAGACACCTTGTAATCCTAGAGATAGGTTATAGGAGGTCTTCTGTATTGAACGAGGTCATTGCGGTCTAGTTCAATTGAGAGTCCTAGAATTCTATTGCAATCTTGATTATGTTAATTGAAGAGAGATCTTGATTGGCTTAATTAGGATTAGGGATTATTGATCTTGAGAAAGACTCTAATCTAGTGTAAGAAACTCCGCAGATCAAAGTTTGGATATTAATCATTGGATAGTGTGGAATTGAGTAAAAGCTACATGAGAATTAGGGGTGGATCTTGGGCAGGGTATGTTTAGATCATTGAATTAATTAAGGGAGTGTTTGGTTACATTTACTTTGTTCATTTTATTTCTTTCAGGTTTAGGCAATAATTAGGATAGTTGAGATCATTAATAGTGAGAAGTTAGATAGTAGGAGAATCGTTAGTACTAGTACTTATAAGTCTTCGTGGGATCGATACCTATACTCCTATGCTATACTGCTAGTCGATAGGTACACTTGCCTAAGAACTGATCGTAAGCTAGGATTGAGTAGAGGTTTAAACTTGTTAGAACGATCAGATCGTCCCATCAAGTTTTTGGCGCCGTTGCCGGGGACTTGTAATATTAGGAAAACTTGACACCTACTACTTTAACTATATATATATATATATTTTTTTTTATTTTTATTTTTCTTTTTGTTATTTGCTTTAATTTCGTTCGTGCTTTCATTCAAATTTGTTGAGGAAATTAAGTTCATAGTTTGTCTGTCGCGGTTTATGACAAGGAGCTCTTCATCTAAGCTTCTTGACTTTGATCCTGAAATTGACCAAACCTTTAGAAGGCGATTAAGAGAAACTGGGCCAATGGCGGATGAACGAAGAATGATGGTTGAATACGCTCGTCCTACTCTGAGCAGCACTGGGTCGTGTATTGTGCAACCAGCAATAGAAGCCAACAACTTCGAAATCAAGGCCTCTACAATGCATATGATTCACAACCAATGCCAGTTTGACGGTTTGTCTGACGACGATCCTCATGCGCACATTCAGATGTTCTTGGATATTTGTGCAACTGTCAAGCAAAACGGAGTCTCTGAGGAAGCACTGAAATTGCGACTTTTCCCTTTTACTCTCCGGGGGAAAGCAAGGCAGTGGTTTAGTTCACTAAACCGGGATTCCATAACCACTTGGACCCAGATGGCGGAGACTTTCCTGGACTATTATTTCTCACCATAAAAAACTGCCAAGTTGAGAAATGATATCACATCATTCACCCAACTAGATCACGAGCCCCTACATGAAGCATGGATTAGATTTAAGGATCTTCTTAGGAGGTGTCCACATCACCAAATGCCTAATTGGCTGCAAGTTTCCACCTTCTATAACGGACTTGACTATGCAACTCGGCAGACAATTGATGCTGCGGCTGGGGGCACTTTAAATGTGAAAATGCCGGAGGAGTCGTTGAGTTTGTTTGAGAACATGGCCAAAAATAATCACCAATGGAGCCATGGTCGACAAAAGCATAGGGCAGCGGGTATTTATGAAGTCGATTTGATGACAGCAATTGCAGCAAAGGTAGATGCACTCGCTTCAAAAGTTGAAGGGATGGCTCTATCTCAACCATACCAATATTGCCCAATTGAACCTCATTCCAACAATGTGGTATCTGAAGTGACAGAACGTGTTGAGTATGTAGGGAATCCCACAATACCACAGAACAATCCTTATAGCAACACATATAATCCAGGGTGGCATAATCATCCCAACTTCTCCTGGAGTAATCAGCAATCTCAAAGGGGTAATGCACCTGCTCTAGGATTCCAAAGACCAGCTCCACCTCCCTTCCAAGAAAAGAAATCCAGCCTTGAGGATATGATTGCGAAATTCATTCAAGCGTCAGAGCAATGCCATCAATCCACTGAGGCCGCTCTAAGGAATCATGAAGCTTCAATTCACAACTTGGAGAACCAGATGGGGCAGATTTCTAAAGCGCTTGCTGAGCGACCGCAAGGGTCTCTTCCTGGAAATACAGAGACCAACCCAAGGGAACACGTGAAGGCAGTAACTCTTAGGAGTGGAAAGGAAGTGAAATCAGACAAGTGTGGGGAAACCTCTCTTAGTAGGAAGGGGAAGGAGACTGTTGATAAAGGCGAAACTACTGAGAAAGCAGAAAAGGGCAGAGTTATAGAGGAAAGAAAAAAAGACTTGGAAACTGAGAAGACACCTATCGTCCAGCCCTATAAACCCCCATTGCCATATCCTGCTAGGCTGCGGAATGACAAGGATCGGGAACATTTCGGTAAGTTTTTGCATGTGTTCAAACAGTTACATATCAACTTACCACTTGTGGAAGCCATTTCTCAGATGCCCCGGTATGCCAAGTTCTTGAAAGATTTACTATCTAATAAGAGAAAGATGGAAGAGATCTCCACTGCAACAATTGGTGCAAATTGTTCTTCAATTTTACTAAACAAGCTTCCAAAGAAATTGAAAGACCCAGGAAGTTTCACCATACCATGTTCCATTGGTAATTTACCCGTAGAAAAAGCATTAGCAGATCTAGGGGCTAGCATAAACTTGATGCCATATTCCCTTTTTCAAAAGCTGGGATTAGGTGAGCCAAAGCCTACACGGATGAGCCTTCAATTGGCAGATCGATCAGTGAAGTTTCCTAGAGGGGTTATTGAAGATGTGTTAGTAAAAGTAGAAACTTTTATCTTCCCGGTTGATTTTGTGATCTTGGACATGGATGTCGACACTGACGTTCCTTTGATCTTGGGACGCCCCTTTTTAGCCACAGCCCGAGCAAACATTGATGTGGCTGAGGGCCGATTAGTGCTGCGCATTGGGGGAGACGAGTTAGTGATACAAACCCCAGCTGTGATGAAGAAATCGGTAGATTCTGATGATACTTGTTATGCAATCGTTGTAACTGATACCGTTGTGGACGATATCTTATGCAAGGATCCATTAGAGTTGAGTTTGAGAGTATGCAATATTGAAGAGACAGAAGATGGTGTAATACAAGAAATGTTGACTCATCTTGATGGCAAAGATGAACTTGGAATAACAACAGAGAGGGAGAATATTGATGCAGGAGATTTTACCAGATTGAAGCCCTCTATTGAAGATCCTGGTTAAGTTCATCATGTATTCTTTTGGTCGAGCCAACGACGTTAAACAAAAGCGCTGGCTGGGAGGCAACCCATGCATCTATTAGGTTAGTTTTTTTCTTTTCTTTTTACTGTCATCATCATTGCATTTGTTAGTGGTAGTTCGACAAGTAAGATTTTAACAAATAGGGTATGATATGGTCTAATTCACACCAAAGGGTATTTTTTGCATTTGTGAAAAGTGTTTCAGTCCAGGAGATGACACGGTTACAGGCACGTCCAAGCCACAAGCCGTGCCACGAGGTAAGATTTTTTCTCTTGTATAGAGCAGTGGATAGCACGGTTACAGGCACGGCAAAGTCACAAGCCGTGCCATAAGCCGTGCCAGAAGGTAAGACCTTTTCATGTTCTTTTAGTTAGATCGGTGGATGGCACGGCTAGTAACACGGGAAGATTTTAAGCCGTGTTGTCAATAGCCTTTTAGGGTTCGCACGTTTCCAGACATAAAACCCCTTCCCTTCAATTCTCTCTTCATTCCCACATCACCTCTCTCTGCGTCTTCGTTCCTTCTCCTTCCCTCTCTGTTGAAGAACGTCATTCATCACTCTGCCCAGTTTTCTCCAGCGTGGTGTAATCAAAATGCCGAGGACTAAGACCGTGGCACGCAAAAACGCCCAACCCCGTTCAACTGGTGGTTCCTCTAGGTCCACCCGACGCTACCCTCCTAACTTGCGGAGCGAGGACGAAGGTAAGTATGATATGGTGCGCGAAAAGAAGACATTTATGCCTAATGTAGTAGTTGATTGGGAAGTGCTAGCTAAGTAGGGGTTAGTGGAACGATTTGATTATTTCTTGAGCGATCCCACTTGGAAGGCACTTCTGAGCATTGAAGAGGACGTGTACTCTTCGCTAAGTTATGATTTTGTAGCTACATTCAAACTTAGTTTTGGCCGGCATACCCAACTTGATAATGTGGTCTCCTTCTACTGCCAAGGGAGTTACCACCGTGTTGAAATGAGAAACTTTATCAAGTGTTTGGGTATTTATGACGAGGAGTTTATCGACTCCGATGAATTCGCGCAGCTTCCTGATACCTTTCCTAGGGGCTTACTGCAGCATGGAGTGTGGAATAGTATGGGAACCGGTAGATATGACCCTTCCAAATCAAAGGGGAGCCATTTAAGGGATCCTGCCGTGCGTGTACTCCATTACATTCTGGCCCGCTCAACAACTGGTAGAGGTGATTCTCAAGGGGTTGTGAATGCTTCAGACCTGTACCAGCTGTGGAGTATGATCACAAGCACTCGGGTTAATGTCGGATTAGCAGCTGTTTGGTGTTTGAAAAAACAATGCGATCTGGGGCACCATAAGGTTTTTGTCGGCTCTTGGATTACTCGTATTCTGAAAAACTACGGTGTTTTTCCAACCCGGGCTCCCAGGGACAGTTGTGGAAGGAGCACCTCTCTCCCCGAGAGTGTTTTGCGGAGGTGGAGGTTTCACATACCAGATGTGTCTGCCGACTAACAAGAGCCAGAGATAGAACCCGAGCAGGGTGAGGAGCAAGAGCAAGCTTGAGAGCAGGCCAGACCAAACCAGGAGCTTGCAGATTCGGTAAAGAGATTGACTGCAGATTTGGAAGAAATCAAAAGAGAACAAGCCAGGCAGTCGAAACGGGTAAAGGGCTTAAAGAGTTATTTAGTCACTTGTTTATCCCGTATTGGTGAGAAATTGGGGGTAGATCTTCCCCCATGTGGTGGCTCTAGCGATGAGGACGTCGCATCACGAGCTACTCGGGTGGTTTCTGGAGGAGATCGTCACTCGAGTGGTGCCTATGATACCGGTTTTCATGTTGGAGAATCCTCGGGTGCAGCTTTCATGGCCCGACATGGAAGTCCCGTAGTTGCGACTGCTGAAGCGAGCAATCAGCAGAATACGGAGGTGATTGAATCTGATTCTCCTCGCCGATCGGGCACTGTACCATTGCCTTCAGATGATGACTTCAGCAGCTGACCTCGCGAGTGGATCAATGGAAGTTGAACCCGGGAGGTTTGGACCATTGTATAGAATAGCTGTCTTACTTTTGTTTTTACTGCCCTGATTTGTATGATTCTGGAAAACTGACCAACCACTAATTTTTGAAATAGAAAATGCTGATGATAGTTAGCTTTATGTTCAATTGATTATGAGTTTCTTTCGTTTTGTTTTGTTTTCTTTGTTGTTTTGTTGTTATTGTTATGAGATACAGGCTTTCAAAGTACACCGACCTGTTACGTTTAGCAGAGGTTCTCATGACTCCACTTGTTCGTCGCTTGACTTTCTGTTAACGATCTGCGTTGTAAAAGAATTCAGGGAAGTTTTTCGTTTTCCTTTTGTTTTATTTTTGCTTTTATTCTTTGCTTCCCTTTATGCATTTCATGAGGACATTGGGGACAATGTCTATTATAAGTGTGGGGAAGGGGGTTAGGAAAACGAAACTTGTACGAAACTAGGATACAAGGGTTATGCAATCAAAAATGTAATTTCCTCTTAATTAAGGTATAATCGATGATGACTTTTGACAATCAAGAACTGCTGAGATTTGTTTATACCTCTGTAGAATATCTTTAACAATTTTTATTCTCTTATTATGTATTAGAGATACGTTGCTAAAATTACAAGATGAAATCCAAGTGAAGTAAACTTACTTGTCATTTAACCTTTACTTTCGAGAAGTGAGATTGGATTAAGGTCACTAGTGAGTTTAGTATGCCCTTCTTTTTGCCCAGTAGGTAAGCTATATAACTTGGAGTGAAGGCGTAAATGATACTTGTAACTTGGTGATTTCAAAAAAAAAAAAAAAAGAAAAAAAAGTTCAGAAGTGGGCCTCATAGACTCAAGTAATTAAGCCTGAGGGATGCCTTTTTTAGGGAATAACATCTATTGACTCGGGTGACGAACCTGGGATCAATGGCTGAAAGCTCGCTACAAGGGTCATGAGAAAAGTCTGAGAAAAATGAACTTAGAAGAGCTTATATAAATGATAGTTGATTGATTGAGATGGTAGAGGTTCGAAGGGGTATTTTTAAAACCTAGTAGCCTAAGATCGCCTGGTCTGGGACTTACTGACCAAGGAAACCGTCTTAATTAATTAAGTAATTGAGTTAACTAGACTCGAACAAGTAAATCCGAGGGACACCTTCTAAGCTGAGGGAATAACGTCTGTTAACTCGAGTGATGAACTCGGGATTATCGATCGAAAGTTTGTTACATGGGTCGGTTAACTTAGTTAAGTGCTTCAATGGTAAACTCTTAAGATCAACTTAAGAATTGGATGAAATAGAAAAGGAAGAGCTAGGAGACAAGTGGATACAACATGCCTTTAGTCCCTGTTGTGTTGCTTACAACAGTGGTTAAAAGGATGGTATACTTTATTTTACTAGTATCGATCTTGTGACAATTCTGACTCTAGGAATTTTAGTTTAAATGATAAGGGTAAAAGTTTGATTCACTTGGATTAGCTTTGGGAATTTTAGTATTTGTATTTTGTATACAACTAATGGTAAGACTGAGTAAAGATTATCAATGATTAAGGTGTAGCATGAAATCGATGATGCAGAAATATCTTCTTAATTGCGGGAACTTATGAGAACTGGTCCTTTGGGTTTTCTTAATCCGTGTTTGCTTGAGGACAAGCAAAACCTTAAGTGTGGGGAAATTTGATAAGAGTAAATTAACCCTGGTAAATCATGGGCATTAATGATGAATTTGTATAATCTTTTGAATAAAATCAATGCGGATTCAGTATTTAACAGATAAATATATGTTTCAGGGTATAATACCAAAGAGAAGGAGAAAGATCACAAAAGGAGCATAATTGAAGCTTAAAAGATCAAGTTAAAGTTACTCATGGACAACACGTGGAAGGCCACGGCCGTGTAATGAACCGTGGGCGCACCTGAAGATGAAAGCATCACTTGGAAAGGAAGCACGGCTTGTGATATGGGTGTGTTTGAAGCCGTGGCATACGCTGTGAAGACGTGGAAAGCTCAGAACTTGGCACGGGTTATAGTCTAGCCGTGTTGCTACCGGTGCTGCTAGCCGTGCTCTTAGCCGCGTTCCTAGCCGTGTTCCTAGCCGTGCCAAACACTGAGCAAGATTGAAGAGTTACATATTTTCGACCAGAGGGAGACACGGCTTGAAATTTGGCCGTGCCGTTAGGTGTGCCAGGCGACTTCACTTGACGAGATTCACTTGGAAAAGGAAAGATAGAATCGTATCTTTCCAGTTGAAGATGCTCGGCCATGCCTCAAGAAGTATAAATAGAACAACCCTAATGAGAAAGAGGGAGGAGGCGGCACGAGAGAAACCCTAGAGAAGAGAAGCTGCTGCCAGGAGCTGTTGCCAGAATAGTTTCGGATTGGAAGCCAAGATATTTCGTGTTCGAATTTTCTTTATGGACTCAATTATTTTATGTTTTGCTCTTCTTATTAGATTCATGAGTGGCTAATTGTTTCATACCCGTTCCCTTGAGAAACCCCTGAGTATCATGTGACAGAATTGTTGATGTTATGTTCAATAATTTAATTCTATTCTTTGAGTTTGTTCATGTTGCAATTATAGTTTATTCATCTTGATATGTGCGCAATATTAGGATGGAATTATATCTCTGTTATTAAGATTGAGAAATCGGTAATAGAGTAGATCTTGCATGAATAAAAAGACACCTTGTAATCCTAGAGATAGGTTATAGGAGGTCTTCTGTATTGAACGAGGTCATTGCGGTCTAGTTCAATTGAGAGTCCTAGAATTCTATTGCAATCTTGATTATGTTAATTGAAGAGAGATCTTGATTGGCTTAATTAGGATTAGGGATTATTGATCTTGAGAAAGACTCTAATCTAGTGTAAGAAACTCCGCAGATCAAAGTTTGGATATTAATCATTGGATAGTGTGGAATTGAGTAAAAGCTACATGAGAATTAGGGGTGGATCTTGGGCAGGGTATGTTTAGATCATTGAATTAATTAAGGGAGTGTTTGGTTACATTTACTTTGTTCATTTTATTTCTTTCAGGTTTAGGCAATAATTAGGATAGTTGAGATCATTAATAGTGAGAAGTTAGATAGTAGGAGAATCGTTAGTACTAGTACTTATAAGTCTTCGTGGGATCGATACCTATACTCCTATGCTATACTGCTAGTCGATAGGTACACTTGCCTGAGAACTGATCGTAAGCTAGGATTGAGTAGAGGTTTAAACTTGTTAGAACGGTCAGATCGTCCCATCAATTTCCATCACATTAAGTTCTCTTTGATCATCCCTCGCCCCGAAGCTTTGGATTCCTTGAAGCTTCTCACTTGTGATGTTTATCAAACCCTGTACAAGAGAAATTAGGATTTGTTGCAGCTTCTTAGCTCGGGATCTTATGATTGGTCCTTGAGGTAGGCTTATTGGACTTGAATCCCTTTGAACTTCAGCTTCAGCCACTTGACTTTCTTCTTGATTCAACCCTTGAACTTGGGACAATGGCTCTTCGATAACATTCCCCCTCTCCTCAAAAGGATTCGTCCTCGAATCAAAAGCATCACCTACATCAAAAGTGTAAACACCCCATTTTTGCCCAAGGAATGATTAATAATCACTAATAATCAATTCTTAATTTTTTTCCAATTTTTTTAAATTTTTCTTTAATTTAGCATAAATAATAAAAATATTCAAAAAATAAAAATAAATAGGAAAACACATCAATTTTGAAAAATGATTTCAGAAATGGCAATAATAAATAGTAAATAATTTTTACAAATTTTTGAAATTTCAAAAAATACAAAAAAATAAAAAAATCGCATTGCATATATGCAATTTGCGAAATTAGAAAAATAAGGAAAATATGCTAGCCCTGCTGGTCCGGACCACGGGCTAAGGCGCGTGCAGGAGGGCTCGGTCGCAGGTTCGAATCGCGGGGGAAGCAGTTTTCGCGTTTTGAGTTTTTTTACTTATCCAGGACACGTGGCAGCATCCAATTGGCTGGAGCAAACGCATGTGCTGGGCACGTGATCATCTCCTACCTCGGGTCCGAGATCGCCGGCGAAAAAAACTGTCGAACCACGAAGATTGATTAAGTAATAGACCTTTATCAATTTCTACTATTATTTAGGCAATGATATTTGATGAGAATTGAATGAATTATACTAAATGCTTAAAAAGAGAATTGTGTTTGAAAAATGATGAATTGATGATGGGAAATAGAATCCACCCTAATTCTACTAATCATATTGCCTTCATGTTATAATAACTCATAGCTATATGGATTTTCACAAGAAATTAACAAAACCTTAATCCTTTATTAAGTGTTAAAGTAATGTTACCTCAATTTAATTTAATAGCTCCCGCTAATTCAAATCAAATGAGGATTCTAATTCACAATCATAAATTTCCCAATTATATGATTGCCTAATATCTTTAAAATAATTTCTCCTAATCCCTTAGTGAAAAATTTAATAAAAATATTGCATGAAACACTTAGGTCAATTTCTAATAAAATTCAATAACGCTGCTTCCACATGAATTATTAAATCTTACTTAGGAATTCCTGATAAAACCTAAATTTCTCTTTCGAGTCATTTACATTTCTATGCATTGATTTCAATTACAAAATACAATTCATAGCAGGACTTCTTATATGAAAATTCCGCATATCTACATTTCCTATAACATGAATACAATGATCATTTTAGTTTGAATTATGGCTTCATCATCTTTCCTACAAGGATGATTTAGAACATTATAGTATGAATTGCATAAAAACAATTGAAATAAATAGGTGCAATGGAATTCATATTGAACAACAAGAATAAACTAATAAATGGCATAAAAGAAAATAAAGTAATTGAAACAATAGCTATAATCTTCAAGAACTTCAGCAAAATAACTTTCTTTCTTCAAACTAAAATTTGGAATAACATGAAATGTAAAGGAATTAAAGAAAACATAAAATCCTAAAGCTCGTAAGGGAATTCTAATGATTTCAAAGAAAGACAAAGGATGCTAAACAAAGAATCAAAACAAAAGGATTCTCAAACAAAAGGGGATTCTAAACAAAAGGGGATGCTAAACAAAAGGGGATGCTTCCAAGGTTCACACAAGGGGCCTATTTATAGATCCAAAGAGGAGGGGGATAAGGTTGATCTGATGAGGATTTGAGTCAGCAAATTAATTAAGATACGAATTTGGAGAGATTTTCACAATGGATATCCGGGAAGTAATGAAGGCCGGCTCAAGGCCGGTTCAAGGCTGGCTTTAAGGCCGGCGGCTTTAATTCTTTTTAAGGTCGGTTTTATATAGGCCGGCTCAAGGTCGGCTCAAAGCCGGCGGCCTTGAATGTAGGCCGGCCCAAGGCCGGCGGCCTTCAGTGCAATCCTCCGCTCGCTTCTTAAATTTTGTGAAAAACTCCTCCAATTAACTTGTAATTTACTTTTGGGTCCTCAAAACCTGTATTTTCACAATAAACACCATTAAATATCATTTCTTTATATTTTCTTATAATATTGAAATAAATTTAATATAAGTCCAAAAGAAAATATAAGTATAATGTGATCTTATCACACTCTTCTCTCACTATATTACTTGATCCGATCCGGTACACTTGCCGGTATTTATTCATGCTCATTTTATATCTCTTTTGCGTGGATCACCATGAAATAATACAAGAAAATTGGCAAAAACATGAACAAAGCGGAATTTCGATCGACGAGCCTGTGGAGACAGTAAATCTAGGAAGCATGGAAAACCCTAAGAACCTCAAAATCGAGACCAGTTTAAGTGCCGAGCAAAAATGTGAGATAATTGAGCTATTAACGGAATATGCGGATGTGTTTGCCTGGTCATATGGTGACATGCCAGGGCTAGACCAATCGATAGTGGTTCATAGGCTTCCCACAAGGGAAGAAGTCAAACCTAAAAAACAAAAACTGAGAAGATTTAGGCCTGACATCTTGCTAAAGATTAAGGAAAAAGTCAAGAAACTGCTAGAAGTAGGGTTCATTGAAGTATCCGACTACCCAGAATAGGTAGCAAATATAGTCCCCGTTATGAAAAAGAATGGAAAAGTACGCGTATGCGTAGACTTCTGAGACTTAAACCAAGCTACGCCAAAGGATAACTTCGCCCTACCTCACATTGATGTTCTAGTAGACAACATTGCGGGAAACCATCTCTTCTCATTCATGGACGGCTTCTCAGGATATAATCAAATAAAAATGGCTGAAGAAGATAAAACCAAAACAACCTTCATCACAACGTGGGGAACTTTCTGTTACAAAGTCATGCCCTTCGGTTTGAAAAACGCCGGGGCAACGTATCAGAGGGCCATGGTCGCAATACTTCACGACATGATGCATCGAGAGGTTGAAGTATATGTTGACGACATGATAGCCAAATCCAAAGAAGGAGAAAGCCATATGGATATCCTGAGGAAATTGTTTAAACGATTGAGAAAATTTCAGCTCAAGTTAAACCCAGAGAAATGCACTTTCGGGATCACAACGGGGAAATTATTAGGGTTTGTCATAAGCCAGGAAGGGATTAAAATCGACCCTGATAAGGTAAAGTCCATATTAGAGTTACCTTCCCCACGCTCCGTTAAAGAAGTGAGAAGCTTGCTGGGAAGATTAAATTATATAGCTCGTTTTATCTCACAGCTCACCGACAAATGCCGGCCATTATTCCGTCGAAGAAGAATGCCACAATAGAATGGGACGACGAATGCGAAGAAGCATTCAGGACAATCAAAGACTATCTTATAAAACCTCCGGTCTTGATAGTCCCGAAGCAAGGAAAGCCCTTATTCTTATACCTTACTATACTCCCTGAATCCATGGGATGCGTATTGGGGCAGAACGATGACGAGGGAAGAGAGCGTTCCATATATTACCTGAGCAAGAAGTTCACAGATGGGGAATAGAGGTACTCAGAGGTGGAGAAGACTTATTGTGCTCTAATTTGGCTCATGCATCGACTAAGGCAATACACCCTTTACTACCATATTGAGCTGCTAACAAGATATGATCCTTTGAAATACTTAGCAGAGAAACCGGCTTTGATAGGTAGAATCTCTAAGTGGAAAATGCTCTTATCCGAGTTTGACATCACATACATAAATCAGAACTCGATGAAAGGGCAAGCCTTAGCCGACCAATTAGCGGAACACCCTGTCGAGACAGATTCCCAAGAACTACAGGCCCAATTTCCAGATGAGAATATATTGACAGTAGAAGATATGCCAGTAGAAGACTTTGGGATAGAGCAGAATGCTAAATGGAAACTGTTTTTCGATGGAGCCGCCAACGTATTCGGTTGTGGGGTTGGGGCAGTATTGATATCCCCAAATGGCACTCAATTCCCTGCAGCGACAAGACTTACATTTCCATATACCAATAATATCGCGGAATATGAAGCATGCATTCTTGGCCTCAAAATGGCCTGTCAAATGGAAATCCGCGAATTAGAAGTATATGGAGATTCATCGCTTATCATACTATAGACAAGTGGGGAATACAAGACTAAAGACCCCAAACTGGTACCATATCATCAACACTTGACAGAGTTAATTGAAGAATTCAAGGCAATCACTTTCACATACATCCTGAGAACTCAGAATCAGTTTGCAGATGCACTAGCCACACTAGCATCTATGATCTAGATAACAGGGGGAGCCGAAGTTCAACCGATGAAAATAGACATCGAAAGTCAGCCCGCCTGCTGTTTAACCATTGAAAAAGTACAAGATGACAAGCCCTGGTATCACGACATCAAGACTTTCCTCCAAGAAAGTAAATACCCTGAAATGGCTAGTAGGAATGACCAAAGAACAATCAAAAGATTAGCAAGCCATTTCTTACTAAGTGGGTCTGTACTCTACAAAAGATCATCTGATACCACCTTGTTGAGATGTGTGGACAAAAATGAAGCATGCGAACTAATGAAGGAAGTACATGAGGGAGTATGTGGACCCCATATGAATGGCTACATGTTGGCCCGAAAAATCATGAGGTTAGGATATTATTGGTTAACCATGGAATCGGATTGCATAAAATATGTTAAGCACTGTCATCTGTGTCAAGTCTACGCAAACCGGATAAATGCTCCGCCCAACGAGCTACACTTGTTATCAGCACCCTGGCCTTTCTCCATGTGGGGAATCGACATAATAGGCCTGATCACTCCAACAGCATCTAACGGCTACAGATTCATACTAGTAGCGATTGATTATTTCACCAAATGGGTAGAAGCGTCATCATATACCAATGTTACAAAGGGGGTAATAATCCGCTTCTTAAAAAGGGACATAATAGCCCTATGTGGAGTTCCTGAGTCCATCATCACCGACAACGGTACCAATCTCAACAACAAATCGATGACAGGTTTATGTCAACAATTCCACATAAACCACAGAAATTCAACTCCCTACCGACCTCAAATGAACGGGGCAGTAGAAGCAGCTAATAAAAATATCAAGAAGATCATCGAGAAAATGACAACAACTTACAAAGATTGGCATGAAATGTTACCGTTTGCTCTCATGGCTTATAGGACTTCAATAAGAACATCTACGGGAGCTACCCCTTACTCATTGGTATATGGTACAAAAGCAGTGCTACCAGTTGAAGTTGAAATACCATCATTTAGAATCCTGTCGGAAACTCAGCTAACTGAATCAGATTGGGTAAGGAAGAGGCTTGATTAGCTGAATCTGATTGATGAAAGAAGGCTTACCGCACTATGTCATGGCCAGTGTTACCAACAAAGAATGGCTCGAGCATTTAACAAGAAGATGAGACCTCGATACTTCAAAGAGGGGGATCTGGTACTAAGGAAGGTTCTCCCGAATGCCCATGACTCCAAAGGGAAATTTACCCCAAACTACGAAGGCCCTTATGTAGTGAAAAAGGTTCTGTCAGGAGGTTCTTTGATATTAACTCAGATGGATGGTCCGGAATTGAGAGACCCCATTAACACAGATGCTGTAAGATGTACTATCCTTAGGCAAGGGAATTGAAATTTTGCCAATGTTTATGAAAGCCAGTGTTCGATATAAATTTCGTTGAGTCGAGTTTTCACCTTTTGCAAGCAAAGTTAATATCCCTGAATGATTAACAATCCCAATCAGTTCTCATCACAACAAATATTCCTAAACACATTACCTACCACTTCACCAATGAAAGATAAAAACTAAAATGATAATGAATCTTAATATGGTTTGTGATATAATTCTATCTACTTTTGAGCATTAGAACTGAATGCATTAGTAGGATAACATTACCGTCAAAAGAGCTAGGTGCACAATGAGAGGGAGCACATCAAAATTTTCAACCCCGTGTCAAGATGAGAAGAAATGAAGCAGAAGCAAACCAACCCGAAGGTTCGTTTGTTAGGTGGCTATCCATGAATAAATTGGCAAGCATATTAAAATAAATAATAAAAATAACTATCATGAAAAGCATCACATCATTTAACTCAGTCCATAGAAAACATATTCAGAAGCATACGATGAGTCAGCCCATAGTTGGGCACTTGTCTAAACATTCCCTTTAATAGGCTAGTCAGCCCAAAAAGGGGCACTTCCCTAGATCTCTTAAGGTTAGCCCATAGAGGGCACCTTTTTAAGATATCAACTCTATCATAGGTTAGTCAGCCCAAGATGGGCACTTTCCTAAAAATCTGTTCTCAAGGTCAGCTCATAAGGGCACTTTTTGAGACAGTTCAATCAATTTTATCATAGGTTAGTCAGCCTAAGATGGGCACTTTCCTAAAAATCCGTTCTCAAGGTCAGCTCATAAGGGCACTTTTTGAGACAGTTCAATCAATTTTATCATAGGTTAGTCAACCCAAGATGGGCACTTTTCTAAAAATCCGTTCTTAAGGTCAGCTCATAAAGGCACTTTTTGAGACACTCTACCATAGGTTAGTTAGCCCATCTTGGGCACTTTCCTAAAAATCTATCTTAAGGTTAGTCAGCCCATGAGGGGCACTTTCCTAGATTCTCCTGATTAGTCAGCTCTTGGGGTACTTTTCGGAAATATTCTTCCAAACAGTTGCTAGTCTAACAAGACGCTTCTGTTGACAGGTAGCCAGCTCATAAGGGCGCTTCCTAAGTAAATTTTCTTTCCAAGGTTGCTAGTCTGATAAGACGCTTCCTATCTTCATTTCTTCCACACAATGCTTGAGGTGTTTCCTATCGCCAATTAGTCAGCCCATAAAGCACTGTTTGGGGAGGGAACATTACTCTAAATTGTTAGGATCATCTTAAATCGTGGGATTATTAGCTCTTGGAGCATTTTCCTACCAAAACAAATGCCAGGTAACCAGCCAAACCAAGGCGTTATCTATTTAAGAGGCCAAAAATGGCGTCTTTCTTGTATTTGTAGTTAAGTTTTTCAAACTTTACTACAAAGAGGGGCAGCTGTAAACACCCCATTTGCCCTAGGAATGAATAATAATCACTAATAATCAATTCTTAATTTTTTCCAATTTTTTTCAATTTTTCTTTAATTTAGCATAAATAATAGAAATATTAAAAAAATAAAAATAAATAGGAAAACACATCAATTTTGAAAAATGATTTCAGAAATGGCAATAATAAATAGTAAATAATTTTTACAAATTTTTGAAATTTCAAAAAATACAAAAAAATAAAAAAATCGCATTGCATATATGCAATTTGCGAAATTAGAAAAATCAAGAAAATGGGCTAGCCCAACTGGTCCGGACCACGGGCTAAGGCGCGTGCAGGAGGGCTCGGTCACAGGTTCGAATCGCGGGGGAAGCAGTTTCCGCGTTTTGAGTTTTTTTACTTATCTAGGACACGTGGCAACATCAATTGGCTGGAGGAAACGCACGTGCCGGGCGCGTGATCATCTCCTACCTCAGGTCCGAGATTGCCGGCGAAGGAAAAATTCGAATTTCGGCTGTTTCGATTCGATTTTTTGCACAAATCCAACATATCTTCAACATAATTGAGATAAACATCATCCAATTGGAATCAAATCGCAACAAATTGATGGATTTACACAAATCGGAGTTGTTTTTTTTTAACCGAAAATCCGATTAGCTTCGATCGGGGGAAATCTGAGCTTATCCAGCTCGGTTTCAAGCGCCTATAAATAGAGGAGGAGTGGAGGAAGCCAAATCACGAATCACAATTGAGAGAAAGTGAGAAAAGAGAGCAAATCGGAGAGCATCGGAGGAAACCTAAAACCGTGAACCGCTGATCGAAGCCAAGCTGCCACCAGAAGACGTTCTGGGAGCAAACCACCGCCACCATTGGATTTAGCACCCTCGAGAAGCTAGGATTCGACACCTCACCCGTTGCAAAAGGCCACTGGAATGCCGCGAGCGAGCACTCCCCGCCGCCGTGACCGACCGATCCGACCCGACCCGATTCGACCCGATCGACCCGACCCGCGCATCGACCCCGATCCAGGTAAGTCGGATTTTTCGGATTTTTCCAATTTATTTATTTATTTATTTTTATTCCGATTTTATTTATTATTTGTTATTTATTTATTAATTTGTTGGTTATTTATTTATTTATTTGTTTATGTTTTATTTTCTATAAATAGGAAAATGTTAGAAATTAGATTTTTTAGGATTTAATAATGTAGAAAAAAAAAATAAAAATTCATAAAAAAATGTAGAAAAACAATATAAATATTAGAAAAAATAATAATAGAACTTTAGATTTCAAAATATGATAGATAATAGTTTAGGATAAAATTTTTAACAAAAATTTGCAAAAATCAATAAAAATCATAAAAACTATAAAAATCATGAAAACTTAGAAAAATTATAAAAAAAAAATTGTAGAAGAATAATAAAAATCATAAAAATGATAGAAAATCATAAAAATTACAGAAAAAAGAAAAATCATAAAAATCATAAAAATTAATAAAAATTCAAAAAATTATAAAAATGAGTTTTATCACTTAGAAAAATCATTTTCTTCAAATAAATCCAAAATTGATGTTTTTCCTAAAAATCATTTTCAGAGTCAAATTAAAGCTTAGGCTTAGATTTGTTTACAAAAAAAAATCCCCAAAATGATAAAAACATAAAGTAAAAGAGATTTCAAAATTAAAATTCACAAACACACTTAAAGTTTTCAAAAAAAGTGAACTACGACTTGTTTGATCCTGGATAGTAGGTACGTAGGCACCCATTCGGGTCAACCCATAAAATGAAATAAAAAATCATTTTCTTGAAATAATTCAAAAACATAATAAAAGTAACAGAAACACAATAAAACACATTTCTAAATAGGAACAATTTTAGGAGATTAGGTGGTAACCGTAAGGTTTTAATAGGTTAGCCTCTGGACTTAGAAACTCTGGTTTTCCCTTTTCCTCTTTTCAAAAAGGAGAAGAGGAAATAATGACGACTAGTGGTCCAAATTAAGACTAATCCGCTCCTTTATTCTTAATTCAATATTTCCCAACAACAGTTGGGTGGTGACTCCAAAAATCAAACGAAATTCCTAACTCAAGTCAAGGATCTACATTAGATGAGCATGGGGTCTAGTCTAGATCGGATCAGGAAAGGGAATTCAAAAAATTAGACTCGACAAAAAGGACTCAGGTCAGCGACATTAAAAGTGGCACTAACGTTATACTTACCTGGTAAGTCAACTCCGTAGGCGTTGTCATTGATTCTCTCAAGTATCTGAAATGGACCATCGCCCCGGGGGTTCAACTTGGATTTCCTCTGTAATGGAAACCTCTCCTTGCGAAAATGCACCTAAACCCAATCTCCAGGCTGAAAAATCATGGGTCTTCTGCCCTTGTTCACCCTTGAAGCTACCTTGGCATTTTGTTTCTCAATCCTACTCTTTACCTGTGCATGTAGCTTTCTCACGAAATCTGCCTTAGAATCAGCATCAAAACTTACAAACTTGTTAGGTGACAATGGCAATAAATCAATAGGAGTCAGTGGATTAAAACCATACACAATCTCAAATGGTGAACAATGAGTAGTGCTATGTACAGCCCTATTATATGTAAACTCCACAAATGGTAGGCAATCCTCCAAAGTCCTAATGTTCTTCCCTATGATTGCCCTCAACAACTGAATTAAAGTCCTGTTAACCACCTCAGTTTGCCCATCAGTTTGTGGGTGACAGGTAGTCGAAAACATCAGTTTAGTTCCCAACTTTCCCCACAATACTCTCAAAAAATGACTCAAAAATTTTACATCCCGATCACTAACAATGCTCCTAGGTATGCCATGCAGACGTACTACCTCTCTAAAGAACAAATCAGCAATGTATATAGCATCATCAGTTTTATGACAAGGAATGAAATGAGCCATTTTACTAAACCTATCAACCACAACAAAGATGTTATCATTACCCTTCTTAGTCCTAGGTAACCCAAGCACAAAATCCATAGACACAACAGTCCAAGGTTCATCAGGAACAGGCAGTGGTGTATACAGTCCATGTGGTTTCAATTTAGATTTTGCCTCCCTACATGTGATATAGTGTTGACAAACTTTATGCACATCATGTCTCATGCCAGGCCAAAAAAAATGTTGAGTCAGCATATCATAGGTCTTGTCGACCCCAAAATGCCCCATTAAGCCCCCTCCATGTGCTTCCTTAACTAGTAATTCCCTCACAGAACCTCTAGGAATACACAACTTACTTTTCTTGAACAAGAATCCATCAGACACATAATAATCATTCATCCCATTCTCGTCAATACAAGCAGCAAAAATCTCAGAAAAATCAACATCATGTGGGTACAACTCCTTCACCAACTCAAATCCTAACAAAGATGTACTAAGAGAGTTAAGTAAAGTGTACCTTCTTGACAGCGCATCAGCAACAATGTTCTCCTTACCCTGCTTGTACCTAATCACATAAGGGAAGGTCTCAATGAGTTCCACCCATTTGGCATGTCTCCTGTTCAACTTATCTTGGCCTTTTAGATGTTTCAGGCTCTCATGGTCTGTGTGTATAACAAACTCTTTAGGCCATAGATAGTGTTGCCAAGTCTGCAGTGAGCGTACTAAGGCATACGGCTCCTTATCATATGTTGGGTACTTCAATGCTGCCCCACTTAATTTTTCACTGAAATACATTAGTGGCCTGTGATCCTGCATCAATACAGCTCCAATCCCTATGCCACTAGAATCACACTCAATCTCAAAAGTTTTATCAAAATTAGGCAAAGCAAGCAATGGTGCATTACACAATTTATTCTTAAGTTCATTGAAAGCATGTTCTTGTTGCATTTAAAAAAAAAATACCAATAGTCAACATTAAAATTCCTAATATGATAGTTCTAGCTAAACTTTTTTTTTTTTTTTTTTTAAAAAAACCAGTATGGCTGTTTCTTTTATTGATTCCTTCAAAAAGACCTTACAGTTAAGCAGTATTTAGTAATACTGTACAAAAAAGACATTCCTCCAACTGGAGGAAGTAAACAAAGGAATAGTAGTTTAGCTTGTGATGGGAGCTATCTAGTCTTAATGTATGGACATCCAGCAATATCTAGTAGGTAGATGCCTTTGAGCTTTCCGGGGAGATCCTGCCAGCGCACGATAGTGGTTCTATCAAGTTGAGTTGCATGGTGAGAAAGGCCTGCCGCTAGAGCATTTGTTTCGCTGTATACATGGACAACAGATGCTGATAGTAGCTGCATCAGGTTTTTTGCTTCCGTTATTTTAAGGGATAGTTGCCACGGACACTCTATACCTTCTTGAAGATAGGATACTAGTGACTTGTTGCTGGTTTGGATCTGTATTGGGGAGATATTGTTGGTAGCACATGAGTGTAGGCCGAAGAGGATACCCTCCAGTTCTATAGATATTGCCACTGATGTGTCCATTACACGTTTCATGTTTGAATGTATAAACGAACCATCGTTCCGTCGCAAAGTGTAAGCCCAAGCCGCTCTCTCCAGATTTTTTGAAACAGCGGAGTTAATGACATAACCTGATGAGGGTCTCAACCATTTGATGGTTTTTCTTGTTTTCCCCCTTACCTCCAAGATGGTTGCGAAATGGTTTTTGATAGCTGTAGCTTCTTGCGCGGTATGTACTTTGGGGGAGTAGGAACTGAGCGTTAGGGTTAGCTGGTCTTTGACCCTGTGATAGAGTGCTCCAACTGATGTTGTGCGACCTTCGAAGATCATTATGTTCCTCGCCTTCCATAGTTCCCAGCAAATGAAGGCAGGTGTTAGCTGACATATTAAGCTAAACACTGTGCCCTTTGGATGCGCTTGGAACCAATTTTGTATCATATTCCACAAGCCGGCGACCGGAGGGATATGGATGTCTAGCCAGGTAGCCATAAGAAACCATAGATCAGTAGCCACTTTGCATTGGAGGAAAAGGTGTTGGATGGACTCTATGTCACTCAGACATAATGGGCATCGAGAGGGGTTCTGGGTGAATCCAAAACTGCAAAGAACTTCCAGAAAGGCATATAGTTTATTGAATACTCTCCACATGAATATGCGAATCCGAAGAGGAAGAAAACGATGTTTAATTTTTTCAAAAAAATGAATGGGTTGTTGCCTCGGCCTAACCACTTCATATGCTGACTTATAGCTGAACGCACCGGTGACGGATGGCATCCATATGCGTTTGTTGCCTTGTATACAGGTATTCTGTTCTGCTATATTTTGTATAAGTTGAAGACGTTGCCATGAAGTACGTTTCCTTGATGATTCAGACAATGAGCTAATGAAATTTGCCCAAAGACTCTTGCCTTGCTTGAACTTCCACCATAGCTTTAGTGATGCAGCTTTAATCAAGGAGGAAAAATCTCGGATGCCAAGACCATTTTCATCTGATGGAAAAGTGATTCTATGCCAAGCCCTCCAATGTTTGTTGTTACCATAGTCTGAGTATCCCCATAGGAATTGTTGACATTTATGCTCAAGCTTCTTTATCACTGATTTGGGGGGTTGAATTGCTGTGAGCGTGTGAAGTGGAATTGCTTGCAACACATGATAGATGAGTATTACTCTACCTCCAGTTGATAGGATCTTGGTGGACCAATGGCTTAGCTTCCTTTCATAATTGTCGATTAAGTGTGAGAAATAACATTCTCGTACTCTACCCCTGTAGAGTTGGCATCCTAGATATTGGAAAGGAAATGAGCTATCCGGAATTCCAAGAGAAGTCAAGACTTGTTGAATGTAGATTGGGGGGCGGTTGCTGGGGGGGATGAAAAAACTCTTGTCCTTATTGATTTTTTGTCCAGAACCTAGCTCATAATCCGAAAGAAATCTGTTGAGATGCTGCAAGGACCTTTTGTCACCACGAGTGAAAATCAAGACATCATCTGCAAAACTTAGGTGCGTTATTTTGGCTGAGTTTGATGAGGGAGTGTGAAATGGAAGTATTTGCCCTGTCTCTTGAAGATGTTTTAGTCCGCGAGATAAGGCTTCCGAAGCTAGCAAGAAGAGATATGGAGATAGTGGATCCCCTTGTTTGATACCCCTAGATGCTTGGAAGAAACCAACTGGACCTCCGTTTAATATAATTGAAAACCAGGCTGCTCTGAGATTGCCCAGGATAAGTGATACAAAATGGTGTGCGAATCCAAATTTGATCATTAAGTTCTGGAGGAAGGACCATGATACCCGATCAAAAGCTTTCATCATATCCATCTTGATTATCAGGTTTCCGCCTCTTGAGGGATGATCTAGGAATTGGGCGATATCTTTAGCAAGGAGTATGTTTTCTGTGATGTCGCGACCTTTTAGGAAGGCTGACTGCTCCGGTGAGATTACAGATGGTAGAACAAGCTTCAACCTTTCGGTTAGTACCTTTGTGAAAATTTTGTTCAAAAAATTGCAAAGGCTTATCGGTCTATAATCCGCAAATGTTGTTGTAGAGTGCTTTTTAGGTAGAAGGACAATCAGAGTGCTTGCTACCGATCTGGGAATTGGAGTACCATCCATAAAATCTCGAATTGCAGCTAAGAGATCTTGTTCAATTATATCCCAGCAGGAGCGGTAGAAGAAACCTCCGTATCCATCCGCGCCAGGTGAACTTTCCTCATCTAATCCAAAAACAGCTTGTCTTAGCTCTGGGCCCATGATGGGACGCAGCAATGCCCTGTTGTCTTCAATAGTAATCAAGTTCGGGATGTTAGCAAGCAGCCTATTCTCGGCTCCAACATCATCATCAACTGGCTGTTGCCGTAAAAGGTGGGTGAAGAATTGGATGGCTTCTTCTTCTAGTTCAGCAGGGGATGATATCCAATCACCTCTTCCATTTCTGACTTTATGAATCATCATTTTGGTCTTACGGTTTGCAACAAAAGAATGAAAGAGAGTTGAATTTCCATCTCCCTCTCTGAACCATCTCATCTTAGATTTCTGTTGTATATAGTCCGTGTGTTCCCTGAGGCGTGAGAATAGGTTGGATTTGGACTTCTCTAGGTTGAGTCTGTCTTCGACTTCTCTAGTCGCTTCGTACAGCTGTTCTAGACTAGAGACTTGGGCTTCCGCATTCTTCAGATTTTTGAAAACGTCCCCAAATTGTTTTTTATTCCAATCCTTAAGCCTAGACTTGAGTCTCCGAAGTTTAAGTGAGAAAGCTAGCATGCCATAAGAGTCTGTTGGCTGAGACCAATTCTCCTTAATGATTTCGAATATTTCCTGTCTTCTGAGCCACATCTTCTGGAATCGAAATAGGCTTGGTTTGGATGATGCTTCCTTTTGGCATTGAAACAAGATAGGGCAGTGGTCTGAAGAAGCTCTATTCAAGTGTTGAATGGAGTTTACCTGAATCGAGGAGATCCAGTCTGTTGAAAAGAGCAAGCGGTCGAGTTTCTTGAGTACCGTTCCATTGGATCTCACTCCTTGCCATGTGAACTCGTTCCCTACAGTTGGAAGCTCAATGAGATTGCATTCGGTTATGCAGTTATTGAAATCAGAGATCGCCCCCTGGTTAGGAGTGGAGTTTCCTTTGTATTCATTTATTGAATGGATGACGTTGAAATCTCCTCCTATTAGCCATGGCATACCTTGAGAAGACCTGGAGAGTGTTTGCATTGTCGACCATAAACTCATGCGGCCCTGTGTTGTGGAGGAGGCATAGACGACAGAAATCAAAATTGTGGTGGGAAGTTGATGGTGGGTAACTTCCAGGGATAAAATTTGCTCGTGATCAGTTGAGGATAACACAGAGAATTCATTGGAGATAAGAATCCAAATTTTGTTGTTGGCAGAAGAGAGTGTTGTAAAGAGATTGAATTTATTTCTCAATGTTTGGAGGACAGCAGTGTTTGCCATTGGTTCAAGAAGGGCAACTAATGATATTCTATGAGATTGTATTAAGAATTTAAGACGACGCTGAGATGCTTTGTTGGCAATCCTACGTACATTCCAAAAGAGCATATTGATCATTTAAAAGGAGGGGTGTTTGGGGTCACCAGATATCCTTGCGGAGCGCCGAGGGTTTGTTGGATAAAAAGTGCCCCTCTTTGTTGGGCTGAAGTTGTGTCTTTGTTTTTTGGTGGTGGTAGCTTCATCGTCAGATTGTGTCAAGCGGGGGGGGGGGGGTTGTGTTGACACTACGTCTTCAGATGCATCAGTGGATTCCCCTAGATGTCGATCATAATCCGTTTCCTCATTTAATTGTTTAGTATCCTCAGCGAGCACATTGAAATAAGGGGGTGTTGTCACCAGTGGATCAGTAGACATATTGGGTAGTTCCACATATAGAGATGCAATAGTAGTAGTGATATTTTCAGTTGGAGAAGTAGGATTGGTTTGCAGCAATGTGGTTACCTGAGATGATGTTGGGTCAGCTGGTATCCTGTTCGCTTTGGTATGATTGTTATGCCGAAGTCTTTGCTTGGAGTGTGCTATTGTTGCTTCTTCCGGCTTTTCTTTGGTAGCAGCGTCTTGGGCAGAGTCCTCTGTAGCAGGGGGCTTTAGTATGTTGTTCCCTGAATTTGTCTTGTCTACCTTGTCCATTGGTTCCGTCACTTTGTCCTTGGATCTGTCCGTGAGTGGGTTGGTGGGTATTAGCATTACCTCAGAGGGTTTATCATTAGGCTTTGGCAAGTTATCAGCTTGATTTTCAGTAGGGTCCAGGAGTGTGCCAGCTTTGTCCGGAGTTTGAAGCCCAGATGGGTTTGAGGGTTTTTCCAGACCCTGAGACGAGGGTTTAGGCTCGGCTGCGATGGTTCTCCTAGGTGCAGTAGAAGCAGCCTTCAGTCCTTGTTTTCGACAATTTGCTGCCCCATGACCAACTGTGTTGCATAGGCGACTGTAAAGGGGGAGGTTTTCATACCGTACCTTTTGAAAAAAGATCTCGTCTCCTTCACCCAATCGAAGACGCGTTGGTAGATCTATTAGGAGATCAACTTTGATACAGATTTGGGCTACAGAGGGCCGAGATTTCTTCTTTGTAGCTTCATCCAGTTTGAGAGGTGTTCCAATCATCAGGGCTAGCCGGCGTAAGTAACATTCTTCAAAAAGATGAATCGGGAGGTTTTCTAGTGAAACCCAAACAGGAACGAGGGATGATTCCTTATCTGGACGAAATGAGGGCGTCCATTTTAGGATTCTCATCACGTATGAGTCCATGGTCCATATGGCTCGAATCCAACATCGCTGGTAATCGTCTTCAAGATCGAAGTTGATGAGGATGTGGTGGAAGTCAATAGCTTCGATGGAGAAACCCCCTTTAAAGCCTATTCTGTCAAATTCTTTTTTCAGAGTGTCCATCTTCGGTCTGCCCTTAGAGAATTTACCGATTAGGGCTAAGCGGAAGGGTTTTACGAGCTGCTCGCTTTCGGTCTTGGTGATGATGAAGGTGGGTTCGCCTTTGTAGACGGTGGGCATGGATGTCATGTTGAAATCTGGGGGTGTTGTTGTAAAGGTAACGGGAGCAGAGGGGAAACAATATGAAATCTAGCTAAACCTATTAACAGTTATGTATGAAACAATATGTAGTCATTTACATTTTTTTCCCCACTATTTTGATAACGAATGGATGAGGTAGATGGATGGTCATTATTGGTTATGAAGATGATGAGATTAAATAGTAATGTATGATGTTGGTACCTTAGATGTTCTACCCCCACTAGACTTCACTTATCTAAACTCCTAATAGGATTTGTACTTGTTATTTATGGTTGTGTGGATGAATGCTTGGTAGATAATGTGTTCTTATCTATTTTATGGATAAGCACTATCTTTGGTTGCTCGAATTGCTTAGATATATTGTTATGGAAGAGCTACTGTCCCAAGTTCAAGGGCTGAATCAAGAAGAAAGTCAAGTGGTTGAAGCTGAAGTTCAAAGGGATTCAAGTCCAATAAGCCTACCTTAAGGACCAATCACAAGATCCTGAGCTAAGAAGCTGCAACAAATCCTAATTTCTCATTTACAGGGTTTGGTAAACATCACAAGTAAGAAGCTTTAAGGAATCCAAAGCTTTGGGGCAAGGGATGATCAAAGGGAACTTAATGTGATGGAAATCAAGTGGGAAGAACTAGTCTAGGATCACGGCTGCCGACCTTGAAGCCGACTTTGAAAGGAGCTCCAAACCCGTAATCGTATGCCGCCATGAACGCCGTCGGCCTTTACATATACGCCGCTGGCCTTGACAGCCGACCATCTTTTAATTACATTGTATTTTTCCTTATTCCACGAATTACGATGTATTGCTTGGACATCTTCCTATTTATACCGAGATAAGACGATGTAAAGTCAGTTTTTGTCATCTTTGAAATATTAGAAAGCTTGTTGCTTCAATTCCTTGCGTTCTTGATTGAATGCATGCTAAGAAACTTTCAGGAGAGAGTTGATCGATCTTTTCCTGTGGAGAGTTTCAAGGTTAGGGCTTGATTAGTTCTAGTTTGTTCATCGATTCGTCTAAGAAAACCTAAATCTAAACTATCTTAGGGTTTGATTCCAATTAGATCCGTGGGTTTTCGTGTTGTTGTTGTGGGGGTCCGTAATAGCCAAAGGGGTTCTCAAGCGCAACTGCGGTGGTTCTGGTATCATTTGGTATTAGAGCTTTGGCTCTAGATCAGGTTATATCTTTCATTGATCTTTGTTTGACTTTTAATTTTATCTTTGTTTAATATATAAAGTTGTGTTCTTTACATGTTCTATTGTGTTTCTCTCGTCAAGTTGTGACCTTTCCATCATTCTAGGGTTTGTCCGTCAAGAAAAGAAAAGAAATTCGTATTAAAAAAAAAAGATATATATATATTGATTGATACGGTTCTTGAATTTGTGATTTTTGTTGGATCTTAAATTTGTGAAAACACCAAATACTCCAGAATTATAGTGTAAACTCATCAAGGGATATTGGGAAACACTAATTGTGTCTGTGTCATACACTTCTCTTTTGATTATTTCTAGGTGTGATTTGATTAAGAACATCGAGGAGCAAGCTTGAGAGGTGTGAGGAACACATGTGAGACCTGATTTGATTATGTGACACACGAGAGTACAACCCCATCAGTTGAGTGTAAACACGAGAGGGAGTGCTTGTTAGGAAATTGAAATTTCAATTAACGTTTGTTAGTTTTACAGGATAAGATGTCTAGTAAAGGTGTTGGTGTGAGTAAGGAGGAGAGAACTGTGGATGAGAAACTGTTGAAGGAGGCTCAACAATCAGAGTTTAGGCGTATGACTCAAGCATTGATAGAAATGAGAGAGTCTATGGAGCGAATGAACTTGAGGTTACAGGCAGTTGAAAATAGGGAGCCTAGTGCTAGAGAAGGGCATAGAGGAAGTAGGATTCCTATTCCACAGACAGTTGATGTGGCTGATGATAATGACTATCTGGAGGAGGAGTATAAAGATAGCACGGTGTTGGATGTCAATAGGGGCCGAAGAGGTGGTAGAGGAATAGGAAGAGGAGTAGGAACTAGTAGAGGAAGAGGAAGAATACATGAGTGTTACACTGCTGGCAGAAGTAGAGGGAATGATGATTATGTAGATCAAGGATTGGGTGGAATTAAACTAGAACTTCCCATCTTTCATGGTAAGTCTGATCTAGAGGCTTATTTGCAGTGGGAGAAGAAGGTAGAGCTGCTCTTTGATTGTCACCAATGTAGTGAGGAGAGAAAAGTGAAGTTGGCTGTAACCCAGTTTCAAGATTATGCTATCTCTTGGTGGGATCAACTGGTGACCAACAGAAGGAGGAACATGGAGTATCCTATAGATAGCTAGCATGATCTTAAGGCTGTGATGAGAAAGCGATTTGTTCCTAGGTACTATCACAGGGAACTCATGCAAAGGTTGCAAATGTTAAGACAAGGTAGTAGGAGTGTGGAGGACTACTACAAAGAGATGGAGATGATCATGACCAGGGCTGATGTGGATGAGGAAGAGGAGGCCACCATGGCACGATTCTTGGGTGGTTTAAACAAAGAAATTGCTGATAGGGTGGAATTGCAACATTATGTGGAGTTGGAGGATATGGTGCATCTAGCTATCAAAATTGAGAGACAACTCCAGGGCAGAAGCCCATACAGGTATGTTTCCAAACCTTCTTCCAGTTCTCATTCTGCATGGAAGGGCTATGGAAAGTTTGATTTTAAGGGAAGTAAGCCTACTACTGATGTTGTAAAGGGGAAGGTAGTTAGGGTTTCACCTGAGAAACCTAAGGAGGCTGAACCTAAGGGCAGGAACAGGGATATTAAATGCTAGAAGTGTCAGGGTGTAGGGCACATTAGCAAGGATTGCCCTAATAAGAGAACAATGGTGATAAGAAATGGAGAAATTGTAACAGATGATGAGGGAGATGATAATGAGAGTACAAATGATGACATGCCTGAGCTGGAGGCTTGTAGTGATGCTGGTAGTGTTGAGGAGGCTGTGAGAGGTGACCTATTTGTAGCTAGGCGTGCACTGAGTACCCAGCTAAAGGAGGATGGTCCTGAGGAATAGAGAGAGAATCTGTTTCATACTAGATGCCATGTCTAGGGAAAGGCATGTAGTGTGATTATTGATGGAGGGAGTTGTACTAATGTGGTGAGTACACTCTTGGTTAACAGGTTGGGATTGCTTACTATACCACATCCAAGGCCATACAAACTTCAGTGGCTTAGTGACTGTGAAGAGATTAAGGTGAACAGGCAAGTCCTCATTTCTTTTTCCATTGGCAAATACTGTGATGAGGTGTTCTATGATGTTGTTCCTATGCATGCTAGTGACATCTTGTTAGGTAGACCTTGGTAGTTTGATAGGAAAACCTTCCATGATGGATATCTCAATAGGTACTCTTTTACTAAGGATGGCAGGAAAACCATTTTGGCACCATTGTCCTCTAAAGAAGTGTATGAGGACCAATGTAAATTAGAGAGGCTGAGAATGGAGGCCGAAAGCAAAGAGAAGGAGAGTAGAAAGAGCACTTCAGAAGGAGAGAAAAACAAGAGTAAAAATCAAGAGAGTGGAAAAATTGAGAAGAGTGAAAAGAAAGAGGGGAGTGAAAAGCAAGTCACAATCGGCCAAGAGAGAAAAAGAGTAAAAATGTGAGCTTGATTGCTAGGTCCAGTGAGGTTAGGAATGCTTTGAGTGCCAATAGACCTATATTTGTACTTCTGTACAAAGGGGTTTGCTTAGCCACTAATGACATTAACCCATGTTTGCCTAGTGTGTTTTCTGATTTGTTGCAGGATTTTGGAGATGTATTTCCAGAGGAGTTGCCTAGTGGACTTCCACCAGTCAGGGGCATAGAGCATCAGATTGACTTCATTTCTGGAGCTGCCATACCCAACCGACCTGCATACAGAACTAATCCCAATGAAGCCAAGGAGATCCAGAAGCAAGTTGAAGAGTTGCTGGAGAAAGGGTATGTAAGAGAGAGTCTGAGTCCCTGTTCAGTTCCTGTGATTCTAGTGCCTAAGAAGGATAGGACTTGGAGGATGTGTGTAGACTGCAGAGCCATCAACAAAATCACTGTAAAGTATCGTCACCTTATTCCTAGGGTAGATGATATGTTAGATGAATTGTATGGTTCTTGCTTGTTTACAAAAATTGATCTGAAATCTGGTTATTATCAGATACGCATGAAAGTAGGAGATGAATGGAAAACTGCATTTAAGAATAAATTTGGTTTGTATGAATGGCTTGTCATGCCTTTTGGTCTTACTAATGCACCTAGCACTTTTATGCGACTGATGAATCATGTGTTGCGTGAGTACTTAGGTAAATTTGTTGTGGTATATTTTGATGATATCTTGATTTACTCTAAGTCTCTGGATGATCATGTTATGCATGTGAGTTTGGTGTTAACAAAACTGAGAGAGGAAAAGCTGTTTGCAAATCTTAAGAAGTGTAGTTTCTGCATGGATAGGGTTAATTTTCTAGGATTTATTGTGTCTAGTCAAGGAGTAGAGGTGGATGAAGAGAAGGTGAAAGCCATTAAGGAGTGGCCTAGACCTAAGACTGCTAGTGAGGTGAGGAGTTTTCATGGACTTGCTGGTTTCTATAGGAGATTCATTAGAGATTTTAGCACAATAGCCGCACCTTTGAATGAACTTGTGAAAAAGAATGTTAGTTTTACTTGGGGTGATGCACAAGAACATGCTTTCAATGAACTTAAGAATAAATTGTGTAATGCACCATTGCTTGCTTTGCCTGATTTTGATAAAACCTTTGAGATTGAGTGTGATGCTAATGGCATAAGGATTGGAGCTGTATTGATGCAGGATCACAGGCCACTAATGTATTTCAGTGAAAAATTGAGTGGGGCAGCATTGAAGTACCCAACATATGATAAGGAGCTGTATGCCTTAGTACGCTCCCTGCAGACTTGGCAACACTATCTATGGCCTAAAGAGCTTGTTATACACAGAGACCATGAGAGCCTGAAACATCTAAAAGGCCAAGATAAGCTGAACAGGAGACATGCCAAATGGGTGGAATTCATTGAGACCTTCCCTTATGTGATCAGGTACAAGCAGGGTAAGGAGAACATTGTTGCTGATGCGCTGTCAAGAAGGTACACTTTACTTAACTCTCTTAGTACATCTTTGTTAAGGTTTGAGTTGGTGAAGGAGCTGTACCTACATGATGTTGATTTTTCTGAGATTTTTGCTGCTCGTATTGATGGGCATGGGATGAATGATTATTATGTGTCTGATGGATTCTTGTTCAAGAAAAGTAAGTTGTGTATTCCTAGAGGTTCTATGAGGGAATTACTAGTTAAGGAAGCACATGGAGGGGGCTTAATGGGGCATTTTGGGGTAGACAAGACCTATGATATGCTAACTCAACATTTTTTTTGGCCTGGCATGAGGCATGATGTGCATAAAGTTTGTCAACACTGTATCACATGTAGGGAGGCAAAATCTAAATTGAAACCACATGAACTGTATACACCACTGCCTGTTCTTGATGAACCTTGGACTGCTGTGTCTATAGATTTTGTGCTTGGGTTACCTAGGACTAGGAAGGGTAGTGATAGCATCTTTGTTGTGGTTGATAGGTTTAGTAAAATGGCTCATTTCATTCCTTATCATAAAACTGATGATGCTATACACATTGCTGATTTGTTCTTTAGAGAGGTAGTACGTTTGCATGGCATACCTAGGAGTATTGTTAGTGATCGGGATGTAAAATTTTTGAGTCATTTTTGGAGAGTATTGTGGGGAAAGTCAGGAACTAAACTGATGTTTTCGACTACCTGTCACTTACAAACTGATGGGCAAACTGAGGTGGTTAACAGGACTTTAATTCAGTTGTTAAGGGCAATCATAGAGAAGAACATTAGGACTTGGGAGGATTGCTTACCATTTGTGGAGTTTGCATATAATAGGGCTGTACATAGCACTACTCATTGTTCACCATTTGAGATTGTGTATGGTTTTAATCCACTAACTCCTATTGATTTATTGCCATTGCCACCTAACAAGTTTGTGAGTTTTGATGCTGATTCTAGGCAGATTTCATGAGAAAGCTACTTGCATAGGTAAAGAGTAAGATTGAGAAACAAAATGCCAAGGTAGCTTCAAGGGTGAACAAGGGCAGGAGACCCATGATTTTTCAGCCTGGAGATTGGGTTTAGGTACATTTTCGCAAGGAGAGATTTCCATTACAGAGGAAATCCAAGTTGAACCCCAGGGGAGACAGTCCATTTCAGATACTTGAGAGAATCAATGATAACGCCTACAGAGTTGACTTACCAGGTGAGTATAATGTTAGTGCCACTTTTAATGTTGCTAACCTAAGTCCTTTTGATGTAGGTGATGCTTTTGACTCGAGGACGAATCCTTTTGAGGAGAGGGGAATGTTATGGAAGAGCCATTGTCCCAAGTTTAAGGGCTGAATCAAGAAGAAAGTCAAGTGGTTGAAGCTGAAGTTCAAAGGGATTCAAGTCCAATAAGCTTACCTCAAGGACCAATCACAAGATCCTGAGTTAAGAGCTGCAACAAATCCTAATTTCTCATGTACAGGGTTTGGTAAACATCACAAGTAAGAAGCTTCAAGGAATCCAAAGCTTCGGGGCAAGAGATGATTAAAGGGAACTTAATGTGATGGAAATCAAGTGGGAAGAACCGGTCCAGGATCAAGGTTGTCAGCCTTGAAGCCGGCTTTGAAAGGAGGTCCAAACCTGCAATCGTACGCCGCTATGAACGCCGTTGGCCTTTACATATACACCGCCGGCCTTGATAGCTGGCCATCTTTTAATTACGTTGTATTTTTCCTTATTTCGCGAATTACGATGTATTGCTTGGATGTCTTCCTATTTATACCGAGATAAGACGATGTAAAGTCAGTTTTTGTCATCTTTGAAATATCAGAAAGCTTGTCGCCTCAATTCCTTGCATTCTTGATTGAATGCATGCTAAGAAACTTTCAGGAGAGAGTTGATCGATCTTTTCTTATGGAGAGTTTTGAGGTTAGGGCTTGATTAGTTCTAGCTTGTTCATCGATCCGTCTAAGAAAACCTAAATCTAAACTATCTTAGGGTTTGATTCCAATTAGATCCGTGGGTTTTCGTGTTGTTGTTGTGGGGGTCCGTAATAGCCAAAGGGGTTCTCAAGCGCAACTGCGGTGGTTCCGGTATCATATATGCTAGAATTTGATGTGACTACATTCATGGCATGACATAAAGGACCTTAAAGTTAGTTTTCAAAAGTTGGCTCTTAATTAAAGGAAATGCTTGGTTTACCAAACTTGCTTTTCAACATATAGATTGCATTTCCTCGATTGATTGCTTAGAAAGGGTCACCTAGTGCTTCTTTATAATTGCTTTATTTGAGTCGTTAAATGTCGTTCATCTAAAGTACTAGCTAATTCATAGCACGTGCATTAGCATGGCATCTACATGTTGCATAAATGATGAATTTGTGCTTAAATTATAAGTTTGTACTTGGAATGTAATTTTATGCTTGTAATTGGTTTACGTGACTGTATCATTATTGATTCATTTTTAGCTATACTCATTTAGCTCACAATTTAAGCTGAGGAGTTAGTTTTCTAAACTCAAGTACTAAAGATCAGTTTGAAAGATAGCTTGGGAATAGAGTACGTTAGAAGCTACTTGTAGGAGTAGCCTATCATGTATCTTTGGATATCACATAGGTGTATAGATGAATGTTAGGTTTTGTTGATATCCTACATGTTTTGGAGGATAAACTTATAAAGTTTTTTTGAACAATTAAGGTTATGTTTGTAGGCTATAAGACAATTTTTGTGAGAAAACCTATAATATAGGTTATGGAGTAGAGTTGGGCAAAATTTAAAATGATTACAAGTAGGTTTACTAAAACTTGCACAGCTAAAAATGTTGGATCAACAAATGGTTTGAATGAATAAGCTGTGATTATAAATTGAAGCGAGACAAGGTGATAGGAATCAAAATCCGACAAGACTTATCATTAAGGCAATAACTAAAGGATTTCGAATCTTGGTGATGAGGACCCATTTTGAGCAAATCGACCCCGGAATTATTTATATACTAACCTCTTTTATCTTATTCATGTATTTTATATTCCAACAGGAATACTTATCATGCTTTACAGGGCAATGGACAAACTCACTTAAGCTTGTGGGTTATCTATGGACCGACCTGAACCGGCGATGAGCTGGGCCGATGGATCCTATAGAAGACCGGCATCTTGAAGAGCATTTCTTTTATGTATTTTTCATTTTTATGAACTATTTTTGGTTGTATTTGGTTTTGGGACACTTTTATTTCCTTGTAATTTTCATTTAGGGCTAGCCACCTTAAAAGTAGCAAACTTGTAATTTTGAGCACTTTTTAACCCTAGGAGTAGCAAGTATAAATACTTGCTTAAGAGAGGGTTTGAGGAGCTTATCATTTTGCAGATTAAACACCTCCTTTCACGTGAGAATTAGGGTTCATACCTTGGTTCCAAACTCTTATCAATTTCAATACCAAGAGTTGAAATTGTGGCGAGTGCAACATCTTGAAATTGTGAGTTATATCAATTTCATTTTGTTGCGATTTCTTTTCTTCTCTAGTGTGTCATATCTAGGGTTGAATTGAGATAGTTCTTGGTCAGAATTACTTGTTGTTAATCACGAATTCTTGTGATTATTTGAAGGAATTATCAAATTGATCCGATTCATCTTTGAAGATTTCCCTTGATAACGTGTTTTTCACTATTGGGAAAGGATTCTTATTTTATGGTTTTTCTTTGTCAAATTGAAGGTTTATTTACGTGGATTACACGAAATTAGGGTGTTGTTAGAAGGTATTTTCATTGTGGTATTCTAATTATATCATTGGACATTTGGAATTTATCATATCTTCACTTGGTTCACGTCATTTGCCCTTATTTTTGGATCCGATTTTGCCTTGACTTGAGATAGTTTTTTTTAAGTCTTTTGGATGTGCTTTTAAGTGTGTTTAGGCACATCATCTTTTTGGTATCAGAGCTCTTGTTGAGAGAAGGGAATTGGTTGTATTCAATTTCGTGGAAGTGATCATCAATTAGGGTGATTTAGTGAAAACCGCAAATTGTGTTGTTGTTGTGGTTTTGAGATTGCGAAATTACCTTGGCTTGGAATTTAATTTGCTGATTGTAGGAGTTGGATTGGGAAGGTTGTTGTATCATCTTGTGATTAATAATTTTCGTGGAAGGAAGGAAGAATAGAAGTGTTGTTAATTCAACAATTGTTTGAGCTTAAAAAAATTACCTTGTTCTTGCCGTGACTAGTTGTGGTGTGAGAGAGGTTGTGAGGTTTGTTGTTGTGATTTCCATTGTGTAATTCTGAATTGGAGAAGTGCAATTTCCAGATTTGAGGTATGAGTTAAGGAAGCAATTTGAATTTCAAAACACACATTAAGTCATTGTTTAATTGTGTGTTCATTTGAATTTGAAAGTGGCTCCTTACCATTTGTGGAACATTGCAATTAATGATCTCATTTTGAATTTGAACTTAAGCTGCCTTTTGTTGTGAGTTACGGTTTGAAACTTGTATAGAAGTAAAGAAATACAAGTGTGGAAGAGTGTGTATGTGTGTGCTGCAACGTGTATAAAAGGTATATGTGTGTGGAGTTGTGTTTTTGTAAAATTAGTGAAGGGTATGTATGTGTGGCGTTATGTGTGTATGTTAATTGAAGGTGTTGTAACGTGGTGAATTGTGTTGTGGTGAAGTGAGTGCAACGTGATTAGGTGTGTGTGGTGGTGTAAATTTGTGGAGTTTTGTGTAGTGCAAGGTGCTGCACATTAAGACTCATTGTGGGTGTAAAGCTTTAGCAAGAAAGGAAAGTTGAGTGGTGAAGTTTGAAATTCAAATATAAGCATTTAAGTGTGAAAGTTATTGAGTATTATTACTTAAACACTTGCTTAGTTGAATTCAATATCTTAACTACTTGGAAGTATTTATTTGTGCTTCAATTATTCTAATATACTTGAAGTGATAAAAGTATTTATTGCATTGGTGACTTGTTGCACCGTGGGTGTATAAGTGTGTGTGTTGTTATCCAAACTTGTTACTGTGACGTGGTGAAGTGAAGGGAGTGTGCTACAAATTATTTGAGATTACATTTGTACTTTAGATAAATCGCATCCACAAACATGTCATATGATAGTGTGAATGGGTATATTGGCAATGAGGCCAATAGCCAAGTGGGTAGCAGACCAAGTTGTCGAAATACAAATGGAAGAACTCTAGATGAACAACTTCGGGACCTTACCAAAATTGTTGCTACATTAGCAACAAGGATTGATAGGATGACATTGCCACCACCACTTGTGGTAAACCTTCAGGCGCCACCTAAAGTAAAGGGAGATTATTATGCTCTTAGGGAAGATAGAGATGATAATTTTGGGCTTAATCCATACCCGGACAGGGAATTTAGACCACCTCGAGGACCAGAGTGTGCGAAGCTACAGATGCCTTCATTTGATGGTAGGGGTTTCGCAGATGATTACCTAGACTGGGAGGACTAAATTGTGCAAACGCAAGTATGCCAACCTTCAAAGGTTCTTGAGGGCTCTAGTGACACGAGCCAACCCTTAGAGCATAAAATTTGTCAGACGCCGATGTGCCAACCTTCAGAGGATCCTGATAATCATAGTCAGACGAGCATACCACCAAAGAGCCAGACTGTTCAGAGACAGTTATGTTCACCTTTAGAGGTTTTAGAGGGTAATGAGCAGTTGGGCTAACCATTAGAAGACCTTGAGGATCAGCATCATATAGATGGGTCAGAAAAAGAGGAAACAAACTCAATGGAATGGGTTGAAATAGGGGAGACATCAGTAGATAATGAGTCCATGTTTGTGTTGCAGATGAGATACATCCTAGAAATGGAGGAGAGAAAACAATCACCTACTATGGTATTCCAGATATTGGGATTCTGTAGAGATACTTCTGTAGATGGATTGCTTTTAGAAAATAGAGTCTCTACTGCATTTGATTTTCTAGATTTGAAGACAAATCTTTTTGAGGCCCGAGGAGATGATAGGAATCAAAATCTGACAAGACTTATCATTAGGGCAATAACTAAAGGATTTTGAATCTTGGCGATGAGGACCCATTTTGAGCAAATCGACCTCGGAATTATTTATATACTAACCTCTTTTATCTTATTCATGTATTTTATATTCCAACAGGAATACTTATCATGCTTTACAGGGCAATGGACAAACTCACTTAAACTTAGCTTGTGGGTTATCCATAGACCGACCTGAACCGGCGATGAGCTGGGCCGATGGATCCTATAGAAGACCGGCATCTTGAAGAGCATTTCTTTTATGTATTTTTCATTTTTATGAACTATTTTTGGTTGTATTTGGTTTTGGGACACTTGTATTTCCTTGTAATTTTCATTTAGGGTTAGCCATCTTAAAAGTGGCAAACTTGTAATTTTGAGCACTTTTTAACCCTAGGAGTAGCAAGTATAAATACTTGCTTAAGAGAGGGTTTGAGGAGCTTATCATTTTGCAGATTAAACACCTCCTTTCACGTGAGGATTAGGGTTCATACCTTGGTTCCAAACTCTTATCAATTTCAATACCAAGAGTTGAAATTGTGGCGAGTGCATCATCTTGAAATTGTGAGTTATATCAATTTCATTTTGTTGTGATTTCTTTTCTTCTCTAGTGTGTCATATCTAGGGTTGAATTGAGATAGTTCTTGGTCAGAATTACTTGTTGTTATTCACGAATTCTTGTGATTATTTGAAGGAATTATCAAATTGATCTGATTCATCTTTGAAGATTTCCCTTGATAACGTGTTTTTCACTATTAGGAAAGGATTCTTATTTTACGGTTTTTCTTTGTCAAATTGAAGGTTTATTTACGTGGATTACATGAAATTAGGGTGTTATTAGAAGGTATTTTCATTGTGGTATTCTAATTATATCATTGGACATCTGGAATTCATCATATCTTCACTTGGTTCACGTCATTTGCCCTTATTTTTGGATCCGATTTTGCCTTGACTTGAGATAGTTTTTTTTAAGTCTTTTGGATGTGCTTTTAAGTGTGTTTAGGCACATCACAAGGTAAGTTTAGGAATAGAGCATAATACGGTATTTTGAGTAGGTCATGTCAAAGGTGAATATTGAATGTGATATGAAGCATATTTACAAGTTCAAAACTTTTAGTTAACCTTTTCCTTAGTTCAAGATTGATGTAATTATTCATCTTCCAAGTATTAAGGCTAGTTATGCAAGTTAATTAACAAGTTAAGTAGTCATCTAGATGGTAAGTCATTACAAACAATACTTGGCAAATTGTATAGCAACAAAAAAAAAAAAAAACTTTGTGAGTCTAGTGGTACAAAATTTTGCATAGAAGTTTTAGAAATAGGCTATTTCCTATTTAACTGAAAAACTTATCCCCACTGATATATATATATATATTATTGTGCCAAAGGGAATTCTATTATATAGTTATTGAAAAGTGAACGTATGGTGGTATTGTTAATTTGAGCCATTCATTCAATACCACTAAATCTAAGCCCCTCATTTTCTTTTTCTCTTTAACTTACAACCTTTATAACAAGTCAACCTATTTGAATTTATCTTGTTGATAAATTTTTCTCTTTCTTTTTCTTTTTTCTTTTTTTATCTCCTCCTTAATTTTCTACTTCAATTAATAAATTTGTAGATGTAAAGATCCCATTACAATAGTCATCTGCATGTAACATATGTATCACACTACACATGACCTTATAAAAGTGATGTGAAATGGCACATCAAGAATGTTTAAGAAAGAAAGAGGTAGGGAAGAGGAGCAAATGGTCTTAAGAAGCTCAAATGCACTTAGTATTGTTTGTGTGAAGTTAAAGTCAATATTGATCTATAGTTATTATAGAATTTGAAAGATAATTCGTGAGTTTTTAAGCTTTTGCATGTCATAACTTGGATGAATATTCTAAATTCTAGGGCATTACATGATTTTTCTCATATAATCGTACCTACAAGATGAAATTTTGATTGATTTGTGTTAGAATTCATATCTTGATCACAATTTCCTCTCCTAGGTCTTGTTGGAGTAGTAAAATCATATCCTAAATTGAAACTTGTATCTTCAATGTTGGTGATCAAATGAGAAGTTGTATTTTTAATGTTAGTGTGACATAACCATGCACATCTCATGTAACTCTTGTATAAAATTCTTCAACAAATACTTGAATTGTGCCTTATCATAGTCACAACACAGGCATGTTAACTTCTCATGTTGTCTATATGGCTACATAAACAAGGTTGTGTACCATGGTCCCTTAACACAATTCTTTTCCAAGTGATGCACGACACTTACACAGTCATGTTAGTGACTTGTGTTGACTCTTTAAATTTGTGTAACTTGTTCAAAGGATGATAGTGGTAACTTTAGTGGTATTGGAGATGTTTTAGAAGTGGCTCTAAACTATAGTTTCTAGGCTTTTGTAATATTTATAAAAATGGGTGTCAACCAGGGGTATGTAATAGTTGGGGAGCCCAAGTGGAGTATAATAATGATAAGTGAGGGCATAGATTCTACAATCATCATAGGAGATAGGAGCAACGTAAGTGGTTGGTTTACCTTCGACTCTGCTACTTTTGGTAAATCATATTACTCCCTAGTAATTTTAGTTTTATTTTTTTTTCTTATTTAGGGAAAAAAATAGTTTACGAGTAACTTGTATCATCATTTTGTTTTGTTTCTAATGTTGTTTGGAATTGTTAAAGGAAAATAGTTCATTACTCTGAACTTTGGGTTTCAAAAAACACCATAGGGCTAGTTAAATATTAAGTAGTGGCTTACCTCTTGGATTTAGACTACTGTACCCTTTAAAACTATTTGTTCACGGGGTACTAGGGCACACTTTACCTTTGGATAAAAAATGAATTCTTCTATGAGTGTAAAAGTAGTAGAACCGTCAATTTCATTTTCAGGGATGCAATTGCTGTGTTCCAAAATTGCAACATTATCTTCAAGAAAGGCCTCCTAGAGTAGAAAACACAATATTTGCTTAAGGCTACAATAATGATACCGACCCTTCAAGTTCTTTGTTTCAATTTTGTGATTTTTAGCAGATTTTAATTTAATACAATACTTAAATTCTACTTTTGGTTACCAAGGAAGACTTTGGAGGCCTTACTTTAGGACAATGTTTGTATAATCTTACATGAGTAGTGTTGTTTATGCTATACAAGTGGGTTAAATGGGCCAACTCAACCCAACACACTTTGGCCCACAAATGAACAAGCCAACTCTTCACAACCAATTTAATAAACAAGTCAAAATTTGTTAGCTTTAACCCAACAAAAAAGAGTTATGTATTAAGTGGGTCGGCGCACTAAACTAGTGCATTTAGTCTATTTATACATTTTAGTGGGCTAATGGACCAACACTACTCCTTTAACCCATTTATGCATATTATTGGGTGTATAAATCAATAACAATAACTTTTATTTTATTTTTATTTTAAATTGTATAAAATATAAAGTCCATAATAAATGTACATCATTTATATAGCAGCATGATGAATTGACTTATATTTTATCCCATAATATGAATTATTTTATCCCATAATATGGATATTATAATTGCAACATCTTTATAGTATAGATATTATAAAATTATGGAAGGATTAAGAGATAAAACCAACAATGGAGATGGAAGGATTAGGAGAAGAAAATAAGAAAGAAGAGTGAGAATGATGATATTAGCCTTAAGTTTTTTTTTTTTAATTAATTGTAACATCTTTATAGTGCAGACATTATATAATGATAGAAGGATTAAGAGATAAAACTAGTAATGAAGATGGAAGGATTAGGAGAAGAAAATAAGAATGAAGAGTAAGAATGATGATATGGGCCTTAAGTTTTTTTTTTTTTTTAGATTAAGTTTCAAAATGAAGTAAATTAGTAACTTAGTGTTATATTGTGAATGTGATATGTGACTAGGTTATGCTATGCCAAATTTTTCTTTTTATTTATTTAATTTCTTTAGGTTGGTGGATTGACCCACAAATTAAATAGGTTGACCCACTTTAACCTGTAAATTAAACGGGCTAGGCTTGCTTACCTCAACTCTAGATCTCTATATGTTCAACTGGAGTCCACATCTCCTTTTATAATGAAAAATCACATCCTAAATTGGAAAGTTGTATCTTTAATGTGGGTAATAAAATGGGAAGTCGTACCAACACAACCATGTACATCCTGTGTCTCTCGTGTAAAATTCTTCAACAAATACTTGAATAGCACTTCAACACAGTCATGACACAAGTGTGTTGACTTCATATGTTTTCTATCACCTATGTTGTCTATATAATTGCTTAAGTATGCTTGTATACCCTGGTCCCTTAACACAATTCTTTTTCAAGTGGTGCACGGCACTTGCACGGTTGTGTTAGTGACTTGTGTTGACTCTTCAAATTTATCTAACTTGTTCAAATGAGCTCCAAATACCGTGAAACTTATGTGAATTTGTTCCTTTAATCCAAAATTGCTTCCCAAGGTTCTAAAATAAAATATGAGATAAATCAATGTAATATTCAATAAATGACACTCATAACATAAATCGAGACTATATAAACATCGAATGATAATAAGTGTTATTAAACACTTATTAATGCTCAAAATTATTAGTATAGAAATTATCCAAAAATGACTTTGTAGAGATAATAAACATACCTATCACATGTTATTTTGTGACATGTGCATATATAAAAGTAATTACACTAGTTAAAAATAAAATATATTGCATATATGCATTTATATTTACATATTATTTGAAAAATACATTTTATTTATGCATAAGCCTAGAAAAATTTTATGATATGAATAATTAAGACCATTTTCTTGAAAGTACATTAAACCCCATTGCTAAAGAGGAACATGCATGAAGGAGTGGATGTTCTTTTTTTTCTATGTATTTTTATTTATTTCTTTCTTTCCTCAACAAGTCTAGCCATCTTGAACTTAAACTAGAGACCTAATACTTGTCTAGAAATCCTATACATGATAAACTAAACTATCCTACAAGTGAAAATGTAACTTGTGCTTTTAAAGTAGCTCTATTTATACAAACTTTCTTTTAATTCAGTTTTGAATATGATAGCCTTAATTTCATTATATGCTTTAAGAAAAAATGATTAGGAAGTTAATGAATCTTTTCTTAAACCTTTTTTTGTGGCTTTTTTAATTTCTTTCTTTCCTTGACAAGTTTGACCATCTTGAACTTAAACTAGAGATGCAAGTGAAAACATGTCTTTTTCCTTTTAAGTAGCTCTATTTATATATCTATTCTATTAATTCAATTTAAATCTTTAATTTCATTATATACTTCGAGCAAAAATGATGAGGAAGCCAATGAGTCTTTTCTTAATCACTCTTTCTCTTTACCTTCCTTCATCCCTTTGTTCTTTCAACATAAGGGACTTTTGGATTAATGTTATCATATCTTAAGATGGCAGTGGCAACACTAATAGGATTGGAGATGCTTTAGAAGTGGCTCCAAACCATAGTTTCTAGGCTATTGTAATATTTATAAAAATAGTTGTTGACCAAGAGTATGTAATAGTTGGGGAGCCCAAGTGGATTACAGTAATGATAGGTGAAATGTAATAGTTGGGGAGCTCAAGTGGAGTATAGTAATGATAAGTGAAGGCATGGATTCTACAATCATCACAGGAGGTAGGAGCAATAGAAATTATTGGTCTACCTTCGAGTCTGCTACTTTTTGTAAATCATATTACTCCTTAGTAATTCTAGTTTTACTTGTTTTTCTTATTTAGGGAAAAAAATAGTTTATGAGTAACTTGTATCATTTTTTGTTTTGTTTCTAATGTTTTTTGGAATTGTTAACGGAAAATGGTTCATTACTATGAACCCTGGGTTTCAAAAAACACCATAAGGCCAATTAAATATCAAGTAGTGGCTTACCTCTTGGATTTGGACTACTCCGCCCTTTATAACTGTTCATTTATAGGGTACTGGGACGCAACTTACCTTCAGTTCAAAAATCACTTCTTTCACGAGTGTAAAATTAACAGAATAGTCAACTTTACACACTTTACCTTTGGTTCAAAAATCACTTCTTTCACGAGTGTAAAATTAGTAGAACAATCAACTTCATTTTCAAGGATGTAACTACCATGTTCCAAAATTGCTACATCGTCCTCAAGAAAGGCCTCTTAAAGCAAAAAAACACAATATCCACTTTACTGATATGGACCATTCAAGTTTTTCATTTCAATTTTGTAATATTTTAGCATATTTTGATTTAACATGGTACTTAAATTCTACTTTTGGTTACCTAGGAAGACCTTGAAGGCCTTACTTTAGGACAATGTTTATACAATCTTACATGAGTAGTGTTATTAAAGTTGTGCAAGTGGGTTAAATAGGCTAACCTAGGTTAGCATAGTTTGGGAAACAGGCCAACTCATCATGACCTATTTAATGAATAAGCCAAAATTTGTTATCCTTAACCTAACCCGTACGAGTTAGTATATTAAGTGAGTTAGCCCAGTAAGCTAGTCCATTTAACCCAATTATACATTTTGGTGGCTAAATGGACTAGCACTACCCCTTTAACCCATTTATCCATATTAGTTATTTATATAGGCTAACCTACAACTCACTAACAATAAATTTTATTTTATTTTTTTCATTTCAAATTATATAAAATCTAAAGTCCATAATGACTATGTATCATTTATATATCATCATGATGAATTGACTTATATTTTATACCATAATATAGATATTATAATTGCAATATACTTATATTATGGATATTATAAAATGATGGAAGGTTTAAGATATAAAACTAGCAATGAATATGAAAGGACTAAGAGAAGAAAACAAGAAGGAAGAGTGAGTATGCTGCTGATGAATGATGATGTGGGCTTTAGATTTTTTAGTCTATTAGATTAAGTTTCAAAATGAAGTGAATTAGTAACTTAGTGTTATATTGTGAATGTGATATGCAGCTAGGTTAAGCTATACCAAATTTTTGCTTTTTATTTTTTAAATTTCTTTAAGTTGGTGGATTGACTTACGAGATAAATGGGTTAACCCACTTTAATTCGTTGCTTAATTGAGCCAGGCTCATTTATCACAACTTTAGATCTCTATATGTTCAACTGGAGTCCATCTCTTTTAATAATGGAAAATCACATCCTAAACTAGAAAATTGTATCTTCAATGTGGGTAATAAAATGGGAAGTCATACCAACACGACCGTATACATCTCGTGTAACTTTCGTATAAAATTCTTTAATAAATACTTTAATAGTGCTTCAACATGGTCGTAGCACAAGCGTGTTGACTTCCTGTGTTGTCTACATGACTACTTAAGCATGGTCATGTATCTTAGTTGATAAGAGTCATATACCTACAGTACCTATCACTAGGGCAAGAGCCAAATGATTACAAAATTTGGTGATGAGGGTTCTCTTTGAACAATTAGACCTTAAAGATATTTGTTTAGTGTCTTCATTTCCATTGTATAATTGTTTTGCATTTCAGCAAGTACATTTATCGATTTTACAGGATGGTGAACCAACACACTAATCTTAAGTGTGTAAGCTATACTTGAACCTATAAAGACAAGAGGAACCAGCCTTTATTTCACTTGCATTTGACTTAACAAAACCGACCATCTTCACTTCCATTTCACGTAGAGTAATCGGTTCTTCAAGTGCCTCATAGGACCGGTTTTTGTCTATTTTGCATGGTTGTAATTTTCTTATTTAGAGTAGGGTATAAATACTTGTTAATTAGGTTTTTTAGGGGACTTTTTGACACATTATTTTCAAATATTGAAACCATGAGGAGACACCTCTTTCACGCCAAATTGCTCTTATCATTTCTTCTTGAAGTGTAGCGAGTGGGATTTGATCTTTGTTCTGTGTAATATCAACAACATCGAATCCATTCTAATTCCAACTAGTGAGTAATATCTGGTGAGGAATTAGTTCTTTTTTTCTATCTCTTTTCACGCAATTTTAGGGTTCCATTTTTCAATTTAGGGTTCATACCACTTTGATCGTGTATTGTTCAATTGAATCCTCAATTGCATTGTGTACTTGTAATTGGTCTTGAGCATATCACTAGTCCCTTAACACAATTCTTTTCCAAGAGGTACACGACATCTACACGGTCATGTTGGTGACTTGTGTTGCTCAAATTTGCGTAACTTGTTCAAATGAGCTCCAAGTAGTGTGAAACTTGTATGAATTTGTTTCCTTTAATCCAAAATTGCTTCAAAGGACCTAAAATAAAAATAAAAACAAAACCGATGTAATATTCCATAAATAATGCTTATAAAATAAATAGGAAATATATAAAAATCAAATAATAATGTGTTATTAAACACTTATCAATGCTTAAATTAGTAGTATAGAAATTATCCAAAAAGGTCTTTGTAGAGACAATGAACAAACCTTTCATGCATTATTATGTGATGTATGTGCATAATTAAAAGTAATTACAACAGTTAAAAATATAGTACATCATATATATGCGTTTGTATTTACTCATTATTTGAAAAAATATATTTTATGAATGCACAAGCCTATCCACTAAGCCCACACAAATTTCATTATATGCTTTTACCAAAAATGGTGAGACAGCCGGTGAATCCTTTTTTAAATCTTTTTTTTTGTATATTTTTTATCTCTTTCTTTCCTTGGTAATTTAACCATCTTGAGCTTAAATTAGAGACCTAATACTTGTTTTGAAATCTTGTATGTGATACGCTAAAATATTCCCTAAGTGAAAACGCGTCTTTTTTCTTTTCAAGTAGTTCTATTTTTACACTGTTTCTATTTATTCAGTTTTGAACTTGATAGCCTTAATTTCATTATATGCCTCTAGCAAAAATGCTAAGGAAGCTGATGAATCTTTTCTTAATCATTTTGTCTCTTTTCATTCCTTCATCCCTTTGTTCTTTTAGCATAAGGGACTTTTGGATTAATGTTATCGTGTTTAAGGATGATAATGGTAACTTTAGTAGGATTGAAGATGCTTTAGAAGTAGCTCTAAACCATAGTTTCCAGGCTTCTGTAATATTTAGAAAAACGGGCGTCTACTAAGAGTACGTAATAGTTGAGGAGACCAAGTGGAATATAGTATTGAAAAACAAATATGACAACTCACATTTTGTCTTTTCTTTGAATGGCATTAGCGTGAAAGATATGTAAAGAAAATTTATAATTATTTGAAAGAAAAAAGACCGAATAAAATAACGTTGTTATCCGCCTGATGTAAAACTAAAAGCTTGAAATTAAAAAAAAATAATAATAAATTGATAAAAAAAAATTATATATTCCGTTCAACTAAAGTAATCAGTTCCCTGCTTCTAAAAGTATTCAAGCGATCCCATTTTAAAAATAAATAAATAAATAATAGAAACTATGTCCATTTTGCTCAGCTTGAAGGAACTATAAGAATCGTCATCATCATCTTTCCTAAGACTGCAGGATTATAAAGGCAATAAGAGAAGCAAAGAAAATAGAAAACACCAATCAACAAGAAAAATACAAAAAGAAGTGTGTTTATTTTTTATTTTTTTATAAATCTTATGAAAATAGGACCAAAGAAAAAAAAATACTAGGCAAGTAGGGTGTTAAAGGCCATGTATTACATGTGCCTTCAATAATGATATTTTTTGTACTAAAAGCGCATATATTGTATGTGTCTTCTATTATATAAATCCCCTAGATTGCAAATAGAACACAACACACTCATTTAAAACACACGTAGCACAAGCAATCTCCCATTTCTCTCTTCGAGTGATGGCTATTGAAAGTTAGGTTTTTTTTTTTTCACTAATCAAACATAAACCGACCTCTGTTTGCACAATTTTACTGAGGTGTGCTATTTATTTCTCTTACTTTACATTTTATGTATGAATTTGGGGTGTTTTGTTCAGTGTGATGTTAATTTTGAAATCAAAATGTGATATAGCTATATTATGTGTAGAATTGATAATTTTAGTTGCAAAAATGTGTATCGTTTGATAATATGTGTGAAGTAGTGTTAAAATATATGAAATGTAGGAGTTGTAAAGGCATAGAAGTTGTTGGGCATCATAATTGTTTGGAGTGCATGGAAGGTGTTTGTTAAAATTACTCATAGGGAATTGTTGCAATTTTTCATGACACTAAATACACACACATGATGTAATTAGGTTGGAAATTGGTGGGGTGGTGAAATTTATTGTATACGTGAAAGAAAATATTGTGAATAGTAGTGATGGTCCCAATTATGAGAATGGGTTGATGAAGAAGTTAAAGTTAAAGAGGAATTTGAACTATAGAGAGTTCTTATGTACAATTTATGAAAGCATTAGAGTTGATCCAACTACGTTGTATGTTAAGATACTACATAGGTATCCACACTACTTCCATTGGGTTGGGGGTAGTGGGGGTGGGGGTGAGATATAAGTTGATGCCAAATACGGATGATGATGATGTTGAGAATGTAATTGAAATGACTACATCCATTGAAGAGGAGCACATACAAGACTTGTAAGTTGAAATACATGAAGATTCACAATATCCAAATGAAGAACCCTTAGTAGCCAATACCTCATCTCCTCAATAGCAAGAAGGGCCAAGCATGATGAGTAATTCACCCTTGTGTGATGAAATGGTTCTAGTACTAGCTTTTGCACCTTATGCGATGGAGAAAACTTAGATGATCTAGAAATAAATGAGGCCCTCCACTTTCCAATTGAAATTGATACTGTTGTGGAATACTTTACAGTATATTTTGAGTATTCCGACGATGATGAGGGTCATGCTAGAAATATTATAAATGACATGCATGCCACATATCCATAATTGCACATACTATGCAAGCTCCCTAATGCCAAGAAGTGATTCATTTGAATGACAATGAACCTAAGGATACCATTCCATTTTTTAATGCTAAGAAAAATAGTGGTTATATTATATCATCTTTAAGGAAAATATGGTTAATATTTGTGATGACTTTGGCACTAGTGATAAGCTTGGGAGAAAGATTCAATAGCAAGGAAGAGTTAATTTAGGCTCTTAAGATGTCTCACATCTAGAACCACTATAACTTTGTAGTTAAAAAACGAATAGGAACTTATGGTCAATTTTACGTGCAAAGAAGGACAAGAGTTGTAGGTGGAGGCTTTGAGCTTATGAGAAGAAGTTGGAAAGCCTTTTTATCATCACAATCTTCAAAGGACCTCATGCATGCATCAACGTTGTGATCATAGTTGTCAAAGTCATGATTTTACTTGTATGATTCTACAAGTTTATGTTTTTATGAGGCTTTTCTGAGTTAAATCACATATAAAATTGTTTTGATGTAAACTCATGATAGAATTATGACTTTAGGTTTATGATTCTATGAGTTTATGGTTCCACTAATTTTACACAATTCCACATAATTCTATATGATTCTATGCAATTCTATGTGATTTAAGTTTAATTAGCTATCAAAACTAAGAAAAATAATTGAGTTTTTACAATTTGAAACAAATTCATCAAATTATGAGTAATGTAATGTTGTATTTGTTTCTTTAACTTAAATTGATTTCATTAATAGCTTCACTATTAGATACCTTTCATTGATGATGAATGGATAGTTGAGGAAGAAGATATTTAATTTATTGAATGATGATTGGTTGGGTATCATTTCAAGTGAAAGGAGCAAGGAAAAAAATGAAATTGGTAAACTTATAAATTTTGAGAATCACGGTCTAAAAGAGTTGAAATTAAGATTTTTTAGAAATTCATGATATTAATATTATTAAAGACTAAATACAAATGAATTCTTCAAAAGATTTAAAATAAAAAAATATTGATATTATTAGTGGTTGTGTAATAACAACATTGATAATAGTGATAATGATAAAGTTGATTATGGTTATAGTTAAGTGAACTTATGGTAGTTATGATAATTTTGGGCAGTTGATGATTAATATTTTGGTTTTTGTTTAACTTTTTTATCATGGTGATTCATATTGTAGTGTAATTTATATCGACAATAATATATATTTTTCAGTTTTATGCGTTAGTATAATGATTTATAATTAATTATTTATGCTATAACTTATATTGTAACCAAAATTTATGTAGAATTCCTTTATTTATAGTATTTAGTTTAAGTTTTTCATGTCATCTGTAGACATATTTATAGTTTTTGATTACTAATTTACATACGTTGTAGAAACTTATGTTTTTACAATTTGATTCTACTTTCCAATTTTATAGACCCTCATGTAATTTTAGGTAAGATCGTGAGTATAATAACCTTAGTTGTGATATACTGGGATCATCCAAAGTTAGATTCAAATATGATGACTAGAATATTCATTGAATATGTGGGCAAAAACCCACATATAAAGGTTGCTAATGTCACTTCTATAATTAAAAATAACTTTGGATATATAGTCTCCTTATGAAGGGTATGGGATGTGAAGAGGAAAGTAATTAAAGCTATGTATGGTGATTGAGACAAATTATACAATGAATTGTTAAAACTCCTAGATGCAATCGAAATTAATAATCTGGAAACACAAGTTGAATGGTGTTAGCATAGTTTGATAGTTCCTAGAGAGTCCATCTTCAAACAACACTTTTGGACATTGGATCCATGTTTTGAGGTATTTAAGTATTGTTGGCTTGTACTTAGTATTGATTTTTTATATAGGAAATATACTCATAAGTTGTTAATTACATGTATTATAGATGGAAACAACTATATTTTCCCCCTTACATTTGCTATAGTGGATGAGAAATTGGTAGAAACGTGGGGATGGTTTTTTCAAAAATTGAAGGAGCATATCATAAGTAATTGTGAAGAAACCATTTGTCGCATACCCAGTAGACATGCCGATATTAGCACTATAGTTGAATGAGAAAATTTAGATGGAGGCCTCCCTTTGTAGTGTGTGACATTTGCATGCACCATGATGCAAGCGACTTCAACAATGTTCATAAGAATTTGCAATGTAAGAAATGGGTGATGATTGTTAGGACGAAGGCACAACCTCATAAGTTTTAGCATTGCATAGAGCTAGTCAGGAGAATAAAGGCAAGCACCTTAGCATGATTTAATGGCATCTCACTAGAATAGTGGGCACTTTCATATGATGGTGGCGACCATTTTGGGTACATGATTACGAACGTTGTAAGAGTTACAATTCTGTTTTGAAAAAAAACAAGAGGTTTACCAATGATTGCACTTGTGAAAAAAAAAATGCTACACTTGTGTCAAAAATTAAGATAGGATGACTAGGGATGCACATTAAGCAATAGCATCAAATCAAGTTTTCACAAGATACACTATTGAGAAAATGGAGATGTAGGGTTAGCTCCTTTAAGGTGATTAGGTTTAGTAGATTGAACCAAATATTTGAGATCATAATAGGACCCCAATGTGTGACAAATGTGGTTAAAAGATTAAATCGAAGTTAAACAAACATATAATTATGTTATACTTTATTCAACACGGTCATGTTGGGGACCGTGTTGCTTAACAAGGGCTAAGCATGACTGTGTTAGGGGTCGTGTATCTTTCGGTGAAAAACTTAATTTTAACATGGTTGGAACACGGTCGTGTTAGAAGGCCATGTTACTTTAGACTCAACACGGTCGAAACATGACCGTGTTGGAAGGCCGTGTATCTCTTGGTACATCTTTCACACTCAACATGGTCTAAACATGACCATGTTGGAAGGTCGTGTTGCCCTTAACTCAACACGGTCAAAACACGACTATGTTGGAAGGCTGTGTATCTCTCGGTACACCTTTCCATTTCAAGACAGTCGAAGTACGACCATATTAAGAGGTTGTGTTACCTTCGGAAATTTCACGAACCCTATTTCTATTACTTCAATTCCTCCAAAACCTAATCCTTTCTATTCCTAAGCTTAACTAAGTTTCTAAAACATGTAATTATAAATAAATTACATGGATTAGATTACTTTAAATTTCCTACGAGTTAAATCCTCTCGGATTGTCGATTCTTTACTCTCTTTCATCCCTTCACAACCTCATTTTCTATATGAAAAATCGACGGTTATAACCACAATTTCCATTAATCCTCAACTAAAATCCATATAAGATCCCTTACCTTCAAAATTGGAATTAGGTCATGCCGTCTTCTTTTGTCACCTTAGGTTTTGTTCAAAGAGTGCTTCTATTTGCTATGTTACTGTGAGGAGGGAAAAGGAGGAACATTAGGTCATTTAAGAATAAATACTCCCCGTTGTGAAATGTCTAAGTTGCCTTTTCATCTTTTATAATTTCCATTCTCGTCCTTAGTTCTTTATAATAATACCAATATTACATAATTAAATAAATAGAAAAAAATTATTTTTCATGTATTACAGTGGTGCTCCCAAGGGATTTACTACTGCAGGTTCTTAAATTAAGCCAAGCACAAGCAACAATACAATTAAGTTTAATATTCTATTAACTTCATTAAACAACTATACTAACAATCACAAACAACAAAACGAGGTCAACATGTATCTGGAGAAGTGTTCCTACTATCGTCTCTTATGTCTCTAAGAAAAGGTTGTAAACCTATTCAAGTATAAAGGACTACACTTAGTTCTATTCTACAAGTAATCTAAGTTCACTAATTGATTAGATATATTCTAATTGTATAATTCCCTTCCTTGATGTTTGGTTATGATTAAAATAAAATGAAATAGAATCAAATAGGAGGTGTTCCTAGACAACATGGTCATGTAAGAGGCTATGTAAAGGAACATAGGCTAGAGCATCGTCATGCTAATGGCCGTGTATCTTTTTTGTGTAAAATGTTAGTTCAGCATACCCCAAGTACACAATCATGTATGCGGCTGTGTACCTTTTTGTATATTCTATAATTTTGATACACCCAAGTATACAAGCATGTTCTTTGTTCGTATACCTTACTATGTACTTTCATTTTTTTACATGTGCAGATATATGGGTGTGTATTTGACCATGTACACCTCGTTCATCATGAACTCCTATTCCCTTTTCTCTAAATTCATTCATAAGCCTAATTTATATGATTCTAAACTTGAATGATCCATGTATTTACTAATTCTAATGTAAATTAGAGTCTTCTGCACTTACTTGATTCTAACTATGGCCTGAATCCCTTAATTCATTTGATCTTTTGCTTGTTTTAATATGTCCCTTGTTCCGATTTCTATTAATACATGATTGATATGTCTTAGGTTCATCATTCATCATCAGGACTAAAGGTATTGATGATTCAAATGCTTACTTATTGGATTAGCCTCGTGGTTCTCCCTAAGCTCACTTGTGTTCTCTATAAGGTCTCTCTCTCTTTAGGTTCCTGGTTACAGTTGCAAATGAGGGAAAAGAGAGAACCTTTGGTTAACGCATCTTTTATACCTTGGCCAAGAAAAGACCTAATTGCCCCTACAACTTTTAAGTATTTATTTATTTATCCTTAAGCTAACGTATATTAGATAAATATATATTTATATATTTTATATATGTATTTACACCCCCTCTCTCTCCCCCCCCCTCTCTCTTTTATTTTATATATTTATTTATCTTTTGTGTCTTTTAGGTGGTGTATGTGATACTTAGTCATTAGATTATAATCATTTTGTTGGCAACATAGATAAAAAATGGATATGTTTTTCTTATTCTTTTTTTAGATTAAAGTTTATCAAGATAAAGTATTTAATTTTCCTTTTTTTTTTTCACCTAATTTCTATAACTTATATTGCTAGAAAAGATTTCCTTATCACAATAAAATTGTTTCAATGATGGGATTGCTTGAGAATCAACATTGGATATATAATCTTGAGTGACTTTTTATTTCCCCTTTTTTTAGATGTTTGTGAAGTGATTTTGTTGATTGATATTCTTACCACAAAATGTCTTGTACTGAATCTAAACTTCATGTAGAAGAGACTAGGCTTGTAAGATGAACAAATGTGAGCCTTGAGATGCTGGAGTTGTCTTTGGTGTTTGCACTTCAACCTTAAGTTAGAAAAATGTTGTAGTAACAACAAGAGAATTAAAGTGTGTAAAGAGTATTTGGCCCCTTACCTTGGTGGAGTAATCACCTATTGATAGTAAGGGTGTTGTGAAATATTTATGAGAAGTGAATCTTTTCCAAAAGATATCTACACACATCTAATAAAGATATGGTGGAATATATCTTAAGCTTTAGCTATACTTTTCATTTTTATCTTAACTATCCATAAATATCTTAATTTAGTAACTGAGGAGTTGGTAAAGTTAGGCTTTAGGGCCTAAGGATGAGTGGCCTAATAACACTTGTCCCCTCCCCCCCATTCTTTTTGGTGACTAGGTGGCAAGGAGAGTAGAGATCAAGGCATGCCTTTAAGCACGCTAGATGAGCTGAAATGTATTGAAAGATCTATGCTTTGGCAAGTAGGTGTTTATCCAAGTTACAAAGTTATTGGTCTAACTTTGTCATTTAAAGCATTGTGGTGTATTCCTTTAGTAAACTGCCTTTGGCCTAGAATGACCCATGTAAGGTTATTTGAGTAGGGGATCAATTCCTCCATTCCAAATTATTAGTTTCATGAGCTAGATAGGGGGATTTGACCTTAGCCTCACCATGATACGAGTTGCTAACATGATGGTGAGTTAGAAAAAGTCACGATTCAACTAAGGTGTTGCCTCCTGAGCTACTTTGGTTAAGGGAGTGTGTAAGATATACATCAATTGATTAAACTTCTTGTCAATTGTCAAATTCGAATTTGGTTGACACATGTGCGATCAACATATTAAATGAAGTAGGATACGTTCATGTTTAGGGAAGGCGTGCATATGTAAGCCCTAGTGATTTGAGTCCTTTATTCCATTAGTGGGATAAGTGGCGAGATTATGGGCGTCATATAGGGATTTGAGCTTTCTCAATAATTGTTAAGCATCACCTATAAAAGGTGATGAAATGGCTAAGAGAAACACTTTTGCACTGTCAAACTTACAAAAGCCCTCTAAAATCTCTAAGATTTTTGTATTTTCACATTCCATTCCAACTTCCTATTTTCTTGGATCCATAATCCATTTCTTTACTTTTTCTTCAAGAACACAAATATAAAAGCTACTAATGTGGCTCAATCCTCATCTTCTTCTCGCACTCTTTAGTAAGACCTTCAAGTCGACCTCATGGCCAAGCTGTGTAGTTTGAGGAAGAAGATAGTGCATTTTATAGATTGTTCTTGGAAGAGGAGAATAACTATAGAGAATTGGCCCTAGACATTGATGTGCCTAAAAGGGGATTAAGCACAATCAAATGGAACAAAAACCAACCCTAAATACAATCAAACAATTCTAGTTCAACAAGCTAGGAATTTGCGTGATTCTTAATGGGTACAAAGAGATCCAAAGTCAATAAATAATGAACTAATCCACCACAATGAATCAAATCCCTCAATATACACTAATCAAACTTGAAATATCACATGAACTTCAAGAATATTTAGTAAAAGCACAACCATGATCCCCCTTTATAGAAAATGCAATTCACGTTAATAATGATAAACAATTGTTAATGAATAACAAGTGTGATAACTACTTCAAAAAAGCTCACTAATTTGAATCAAAACTTAATCAAATTTGATCAAGAAATGTTCCAATTTAACCCTAGATATTACACACTAGAGAAGAAAAGAAAACACAACAATTTGAAATTGATATGACTCACAATTTCAAGTGTTGCACTCGCTACAATCTCAACTCTTGAGATTGAAATTGATAAGAGGAAATTGGACTAGGAGACCCTAAGTTCTCTCACGTGAAAGTGAAGTGTTTGTTCTGAAAATTGGCCTCCTCAAAACCTTACTTAAGGAAGTATTTATACTTGCTCCCTTTAGGGTTAGAAAGTCCACAAAATTACAACTATGCCACTTTTAAGGTGGCCGGTCCTAAATGAAAATTACAAACAAAATGAAAGTGTCACAAAAGAAAATTACAACATAGAATGGTCCAATAACAATTACAAAGTACAAAAATAATATAAATCTTCAAGAGCTAATGCTTCGACGTGAAATCAATCACAGTGGGCCTTTGGATGTAAATCTGATGATGTCTCATGGTCATCAACTAATGTAAGTCATTTGGCATCCCATGGAGAAATATTATTGTACCTATAAGATTATTACTCAAATATTTATTAGATAAAAGAAATAGAGTGAAATATGAGCAATTTGGATCATCATCTAAATCAAGTTATGAGAGTATTTATGGTGCTAGAAAATTTCCCATCAGACATCTACTTAGACAATGGGGAAGATGCAAAGCCTATTAGGTTATGCTTTGATAACCATTGACATTTGGATCAACCTTAGATGCAATTAAAAGTACATTGTTTAAGGTGGACGTAAGCTCTGTGCAGTTGTATTATGGCCCACTGCCGAGCAGTTGGATCGTTTAACCAACATACGAGAATAAGTGAGTTGCCTTGATAGAGGGTAACCACTTTTGCATTTATCAAAGGTATTTTGAATTTGGGTTGCAACTACCCTTTATAGAGTTCTATAATGAGTTCTTCAACCATAACTGTGTTAACCTATGCCAACTTGTTCCAAATGCTTACATATTGTTGGTTACATTCAAGAGCCTTTACAAATCCTATAGAGTTAAACCTGTTGCCTAATTATTCTGCTACTTCTATGGCATAAAGCGCTTTAGGCCTTCTTTAGAGTGGTACTATCTAGTGAGTTGCAGAGGAGTAAAGCTCCTAGATAGCCTCATGTCCTTGGTCTACAAATGGAAGGAGAAATGCGTTGTTGTCAAGTCTGCTGAGGGTTTAAACTTCTAGGTTTGTTAGATGAACCTTATAAGAACAAAGGTTGCTCCACTCTTACCTAATGATCACCATCGAGCTAAGGTATTAACAAAGGTTGTTCAGGATAATGGAAAGCCTTTTTATGCCTTGAGCTTTCTTCACAACTTCTTTGGGATTGCAAAGGTGACATTAGAGGGTTTTGATGTAGACAAGAGGCAGGGGGACTAGTTAACAAAGGAACAAGGTGGAGCTGTTGATGGAAAAGTTTTATAGTTAAAGGGGGGGGGGGGGGGGGGGGGGGGGGGGGTGGGGGCTTAAATTAGACTAGAATTGGTGCATCTATCACAATTTAGAGATGTGATCCCCTCTTCAAGTTCATGTATAGTAAGTTTTTTTGAAGTTTTAACTAACTTTTATTTCCTTTAGTTTGTAGAAATGCGAATTTAACTTGGTAAATTTCGCATCTTAGACCTAGTTATGTGCCAAGTCGCCTCCAATAGGAAAGAGGCCTAAGGGTCAAAGAAGACTATTAAGGAGACACCTCCTCCAAAGAAGGCTCGTGCCAAGGGCATTGTGATATAAGATTTTGAGCTTCAGCTAACTTCTCCCCAAACTTAAGTTGCCTAGGGGAAGGTCAAACAAAAAGTGCTTGGGGTCGAGAAGTGATAAAGCTTTAACCTAAAGGCTAAAGTAACTATTAAGGTCTTGTACTTTTCTTCGTTACTATTGGCCTTTGATTTCTTTGCTTAAGGCACCTTAGTAATGCTTTAGGTTGGGAATTCTAAGTATAGTGCTTATACGACTTGTAGGTAGTTTGTCATGCTATCGTCAATTGTAGTGTAATCTCTATTGACTTGTTAGGCCACAAGTTGAAAATTTGAAAAACAATTTTGTCCTTTCTACACCTATCTCCTTCGCTATCTTTAACTTTGCTATTAAGGTCTTATACTTTGCTTCGTTACTATTGGTTGGGAACTAAAACTTAATGGCGTATTGCATTTCTACCTCATAGGGTCTTTGTAAAACTAAGCTTTCTCCACTCCCCTTTATAGAGGTTCAATGATATAGAGAGTCTACACAATCTAGTCTTTTTCTTAGGGGCTTCCTCTTATGTAGTATACTTTGTAATAAAATCTTTAAGAACTTGTTCTTTGATTACTTATCTTAGTTTATATAGTATGATGTAGGTGTTGAGCTCTAAGGCATACTTAACTATCCATCTTAAGAGGTAAGGCTTGTGTAGCTCTAGTGTAGTGGTTGGTTGGTAAGGACAACCACTTGATAATCTTCAAAGTATGGTTGAAGCTTTCTCCTTGAGATAATCACTACTAAGGCAAACTTCTGGAACTTAGAATATCTAATTATAGGCCCCTATAGGATGTGGCTAATGTAGTAGATAAGATGGTGCTCTCTTCCTTTGGCTTAGACCTAGATTGAGGAAAGTGTTCGACCATTAACTGAGAGATAGAGGTAGAGATCTTCTCTAGGAATTGGCTTTAAAAGCATTGGTGGAGAGTTCAAGAACCTCTTCAAATTTTCAAAAGTAACTTTACATTGGTTGGCCTACTAAAAATTTATAGGATTCTTTAATATTTTGAAGAACTTAACACACTTATAAATTGCTTTAGACACAACTTGGTTCAAAGTGGCAATGTATCTAATTAATTGCTAGACATCCTTGGTTGTTTTAGGGGATTATATGTTTAGAATTGCTTGGATATTGTCTAAGTTTGCTTCAATGCCACACTTTATGACTAAAAAGTCAAGAACTTCCTAATAGCCGCCCTAAATACACACTTTTGGGGGTTTAGCTTCATGTTGTAGCGATTGAGGATTCAGAAAGTTTCCTTGAGATTAGCTAAGTGCTAATTTAGTGCTTTCTTTTGATAGTCATATCATCTATATATACTTCAACATTCCTCTTGATCGATTTCTTGAACATTTTTGTCACCAACCTTAACATTTTTGTAACCAAAGGGTATGACCTTATAACAATAAATCTAAAGTTGGTGATAAATAATGTATAGACCTGGTTAGTTCATGCATCCGAATTTGGTTGTAGCCTAAAAAGGCATCCATGAAATTGAGCAATGCATTGCTCAAAGTGGAGTTGACTAGTTAGTTTATTTAAGGGAAAGGGAAACAATCCTTTAGGTTAGCTTTCTTGGGGCCAGTGAAATCAATGCACATCTGCTACTTCTCATAGGGTTTCTTAACTAATATATTACTAGCTAGCCAAGTTAGGTATGATTCCTCCCTTATGAACTAGCCTATGATAGCATCTACATTTCCTCCTTAATCACTATTGTTGATGATCGTAATCACACAAATTTAAAAATCCCTCTTTCTATGACTCTCTGTTACGATCAAATAGGCAAGTGCACCTATCGATTGTAATAGTATAGAATTGTGTTCGGGTATCATATCCTCAGGGATCAGCAAGTACCAATAATAACTCTAAACCGACTATCTAACCGCACAAATTCGAAAGATTCAGATTAAATTAAGAACACTTAACAAAACCTATAGCAATTAAAAATAACACAATAACTTGATTACTAAATCCGATAAATAAAAACATACCCTACCCTTACCACTCCTCTAATTGTCATGTAACTTCACCCTTTCAATAAATTAGTTAATGAGCAATGGTTATCTCTAAACCGCATAGTATCTAACACTAAGCTAATGTTCTTCCCAAATTCATTAGCTCCTAACCCTAATCGCTTTGATAAAGATCCCTCTTATATAAAAAATCGGTTAGAATTGTATTAACACTCTTGAACCCTCGATTAGATCGAATTATCTAATTTAATCTAATACGGAAAATTCATGTTCTCTATCCTTAGATTACATATGAATTCCTTTATTCATGTAAGATCTATTCAAACAAGAGATTTTCCAATCATCTTCTAAGAAATTAGTACAAATTCAATACTGGCCATACATCAAATTAGCAACACTACATGAACAACATGAATAAATTCAGAGAATTCCACTATTCATTAACTATGCAATCAATCCTATGTTACATGACAATTAGAATTCGTAAGGTTTGGGTATGAAATAAACTAGCGACTCATGATTTTCAATTTACAATTCAATGAAACAGAATGAAAAAGAAAGAGAAAACCCTTGTGCATGAGCCCTTCGGTGTCGTCTTCTTCTTTTTCATCTCCTCGGCCTCCTCGGCTTCTTGGCCTCCTTTGGCCTCCTCGGCCTCTTCTTTTACACTCCCCCTTTACACTCTCCCCTTTCGCACTGTCCCCCCTTCATTATAGAAAAATGAGAGTATATATATGTATGGAAACCTTAAAATCTTCTGAAACGACCGACTCTTTTTAATATACACGATTTCAACCCATGGTTATACACGGCCGTGCCTTGCAATAGTGTTTGAAATAATAAAGAACCCAGGGCTAATAACACACAGCCGTGTACTTAAACCGTGTAAGCTTCTGTTGGTTTTTCAAGCCAAACACATGGCCGTGCTCTGGAAATACACGCCCATGTACTTCCCCTGTTTCTTCCAAAAAGCAATTTTCTTCATGTATTCTTCTCCAATTTCAATCCAAGTCAATATCTCCTCTCAGAATAGTGGTCCTCATCCCAGAAATTGAAATATTTCTCTTTTAAGTATCAAAATTCTTCAAGATAACATCAATTTATTACATAAACAAATAGAATTCATCTAAAATACAAGTGCTAATTTATACTTATCAACTATTTCCCACTCAATGGCTAAGTGACATTTTATTTGCTGGATAGCTTTGATGGTTTGATTGATGTTGACTTGATTTGTTATCACTTATGGGGGAATGCTTGGCATGTTTACTAGCAATTAGACAAAGACATTGGTGTTAGGCTAGAGAAACTCAGTTGACTATTGCTTAAGCTTAGTAGATAGGGATGATCTTCTTTGAGTGGTCTACTAAGTATTGCTATTGAGTTACATCTTTTTTGCTTCCTTCATTGGTTTCTCGTACTGTCTAGCCCGTTCTTTAGTCAGATTGTATCCTTAGGCATTGCGATGCAATCATATCACATCTCAACTAGGTAAGTATATTTTTAGGATTCTTCTTCTTCTTTTTTTTTATTGTGCTTCTATATTGAATGATATTTCCCTTAATTGCTTGTCCGAAAGAAATCCTTCCTTTTTTGGGTTAGATCCATCCCTTCGGTCCTTCTATTGTATGTATAGTCTATTATAAGCACTTCTCTCTATGATAAGACTTAGAGATAGCATGACCTTACTAGATATTAGTCCTTGTTAGACATGCTAACATCTAAGGGTGTGGGGATGATTGATAGGAATAAAAATCCGACAAGACCTATCATTAGGGCAAGAACTAAAGGAATTCAAATCTTTGCGTTGAGGGCCCATTTTGAGCAGATCGACCCCGGAATTATTTATATATTAACCTCTTTTCTATTATTCTTGTATTGTATTTTCCAATAGGCACACTTATCATATTTCATAAGGCAATGGACAAACTCCCTCAGACTCAACTTGTGGGTTATCTATGAACCGACCTGAACCGGCGATGAGCTGGGCCGATGGATCCTATAGAAGACCGGCATCTTGAAGACCATTTCTTTTATATACTTACTCTTTTATGAACTATTTTGGTTGTCTTTTGGTTTTGGAACACTTTTATTTCCTTGTAATTTTCATTTAGGGTTAGCTACCTTAAAAGTGGCAAACTTGTAATTTTGAGCACTTTTTAACCCTAGGAGTAGCAAGTATAAATACTTGCTTAAGAGAGGGTTTGAGGAGGCCATATTTTGCAGATTATACTCTTCTTCTTTACGTGAGAATTAGGGTTCCTAATTGTCATTAGACTCTTATCAATTTCAATCCCAAGAGTTGAAATTGTGGCGAGTGCAACACCTTGAAATTGTGAGTAGTATCAATTTCATCTTGTTGTGATTTCTTTTCTTCTCTAGTGTGTCATATCTAGGGTTGAATTGAGATAGTTCTTGGACAGATTTGCTTCTAATTGTTGTTGAATTCTTATGTTTGATTAAGGTCCCTTGCAATTGAATTCGAATCATCCTTGAAAATTCCCTTGAAAACGTGATTTTCACTAGTGGAAAGGAGTCCTTGGAATTGAGGTTTTCTTTTGAATTTTTGGATTATTTTCGTGGAATTATATGTGATTAGGGTGTTATTAGAAGAGATTATCATTGTGGTATTACAATTATAACTTTGAGCATTTGGAATTCATTACATCTTACTAGGGTTCACGTGAGTTTTTCCCCTTGTGGATCCGGTTTGTTGTTGACTTGAGATTGCTTTTTCTTAAGTCTTTTAATTGTGCTTCTAAGTGGAATTAGGCACAACAATGATAGGAATCAAAATCTTACAGGACCTATCACTAAGGTAAGAGTCAAAGAGTTACAAAATTTGGCGATGAGGGTCCTCTTTGAACAAATCGACCCCAGAAATATTTGTATACTAACTTCTTTTCTATTACTTATCTGTTGTGCATTCCAGCAGGCATACTTATCGAGTTTTACAAGGCGATGGACAAACTTACTAAAACTCAGTTTGTGGGTTATTCATGGACCGACATAAACCGAAAATGAACTGGACCAAAAAATTATTCGTTTGAATCGAAGAATCAGCCATTTGAAGATCATTATCTTTTGTACTTGTATTTTTATTATTGAACCGATCACTTTTTATTCATTTTTGGGACTTTTGATTTATTTGTAATGTGTGTTTAGAACCGGCCATCTAAGTGGCTTATTTGTACTTTTTCATGTGGTTTTTACCCTAATAGGAGCAAGTATAAATACTTGTTAACTAGAGTTTGTTGGGGACTTTTGAACATTACATTTTGCTGCCCATTTTCACATGAAAGCTAGGGTTTATCTCTAATTTCATAAGACACTTATTGACTTCTTTAAGGGTTGTGGTGAGTGGAGGCTTGAGGATTTGTGAGTAACATTAAATCCTTTAAGTTGATTCCAATTTCATATGAGTGTGTCATATCTAGTGCGAATTAGATTGTTCTTGTTGAGTTCTTATTTGCATGCAATTTAGGGTTCTAAATCTATTCTTGGATTCACGCCATTTTAGTGGAATTAGATCCTAAGTGTGTTGTTTAATTGTGCTATATCCGAATTACTAGTGATTATTATTTGCGTGGATATCACTTGATCTTTAGGTGTTTTAGAGTATGTTAGAGTCACGTATTCTTGTGGCTTGTTATATGATTCTTCAATTGTCATTGTTTTTAATTGCAATCATCAATTGAAGCATAACATAATTTGGTATCAGAGCATTGGTTCTTGAGAAGGGATTTTTGTGATTGTTGATTTGGGGAATTAGGGTTCTTGAATTTTTACTTATTAATCCGAAGTGTTGAGCTGGAATTGAAGTACTTGATTTTGGTTTTGTTGTGTCATATTTGTTAATTGTTGAAGTAGAAGTGGAGATCTTGTTGTATTTTCTTTGTTCTTGAATATTTCCATGAGTAAGAAGGGAGTGTTCCTTGAAGATCATTTAGGAAAAGTGAAGTTTTTGAAAACATAGAAGAGTGAATTGTGTTGGTAATTTCGGAAAGTGCAATTGTTGTTTGTAAATTCCAGATTTGCATTGTGTGGAAAAAAGGAAATCATTTGCATTCAAACACATTCCATTAACTTAAATTAGTTATTGAGTGGTATTGAATATATTTCATTTGAATTTAAAATTTGATTCTTACCATTTATGGGAAAGTTGCATTAAGGAGTGTCTTTTGAATTGTTGTCGTGTTGTATGTGTGTGAGTTGCGGTGTAAGGGGAGTGTATCGAGTTGTTGGATTTATGTTGTGTATGTAGAGTGAAGGGTAATTTACATCGTGAAGTGTTGTATATGTGTAGTGGTGGTTGAAGTGGTTGCATCGTGTATGTGTGTGGTGTGTGTGGCGATGTGAATTTGTGGAGTTGTGTGGTGTAAGGTGCTGCACATTGACACTAAAGTATGAGTGTGAATCGTAACTAAGAAAGGAAATTGAGTAGTGAAGTTTGAAATTAAAAAACAAGCATTTAAGTGTGAAAGTTATTGAGTCTCATTACTTAAACACTTGCTTAGTTGAATTCAATATCTTAACTACTTGGAAGTGTTTATTTGTGCTTCATTTATTTTACTATCCTTGAAGTGTCAAGAAGTATTTATTGTAGCATTGGATGCTTAATTGCACTGTGGATGTATAGGAGGTATAGGTGTAGTGTTATTGTATAAGTGAACCATGGAGTATTTTGTTTACTTTGCTGTGGTTGTTGTGTAGCTTTAGAGTGAAGTCTTTGTGGAGGTGTGTATTGCACCGTGAGTGTAAGTGTGGTGTAAGGTTGAGGTGTGTTGGTTGTGACGTGGTGTAAAGTGTGTTATTGGCTTATTGAAGTTAGTAAGCAACCATGTTAAATAATTTGTATCCTTCTACTAATTTAGTATGTTGAGTATTGACTTCTTCTCCAACCATTGATGATGGATAGAGAGAAAATTTGTTTCATACTTCTTGTAGGGTACAAGGTAACTTGTGTGTCATTATCATTGATGGTGGTAGTTGTACTAATGCTGTAGCTGCCTCATTAGTATCAAAATTACAACTTGTAACTACCCGACATCCAGAACCCTACACATTACATTGGTTGAATGATAGGGGAGTCTTCGTGTGACCTAAAGAGCTAGGGTAACTTCTAGTATAGGGGATAAATACTATGATGAGATTGAATGTGATATTTTACCCATGTGTGCATCTCATATATTGCTTAATAGGCCGTAGTTGTATGATAGGATGGTCTTACATGATGGTCATAGAAATACTTATATGTTCTAGCGGGATGGTAAGCGTAGAGTATTGAACCATATGTCACCATCAGAGGTCTAAGAGATGCAAAGACAGATAAGTCAAGCATCATAGATTCTTGAGGTTCATAGTTAGATGAGCTAACCTTTAGAGGACCAAGCTGTTTAGAAGCAAATGTGCCAACCATTAGAGGTTCTTGAGGTTCATAGTCAAATGAGCCAACCTTTAGAGGACCAAGCTGTTCAGAAGCAGATGTGTCAACCATTAGAGGTTCTTGAGGTTCATAATTAGATGAGTCAACCTTTAGAGGACCGAGAGGTTTAAGAGCAGATGGGTTAACCATTAGAGGTCCAAAAGGTTTAAAGGCATATGAGTAAACCATTAGAGGGCCAATGATGTGCCTAAAACCAAGTTTAAGCACACAAAAACCAAGATTGAAAGACACTTAGACAATGTCATTCAAACTAGCTTCAATCTCATGAACATTAGCATCAAATCTCAATGCTTTTGAACCAATTCGACAACAATGATGTGTTCAATCTTGAATCCAAATATGATATAGCTCTGATACCAAAAAGATGATGTGCCTAAAACCAAGATTAAGCACATATAAAAGACTTCAGAAAAACAATCTCAAGTCTAAGCAAAATCTGATCCACAAAGGGCACTTTTCACGTGAACCCTAATGAAGAAATGATGAAATCCAAATATCCAATGATATAATTAGAATACCACAATCATAATATCTTCTATCAACACCCTAATATCATATAATCCACACAAATAAACCTCAAATTCAAAAGAAAACCGTAATAATAAGAATCCCTTTCCAATAGAGAAGAACACGTTTCTAAGTGTAATCTTCAATGATGATCTGAATCAAATTGATAAGTACTTCAAATAAGCACAAGAATTCGTGAATAACAATATGTATTTCTGATCAAGAACTATCTCAATTCAACCTTAGATATGACACACTAGAGAAGAAAAGAAATCACAACAAAATGAAATTGATATAACTCACAATTTCAAGATGTTGCACTCGCCACAATTTCAACTCTTGGGATTGAAATTGATAAGAGTTTGGAACCAAGGTATGAACCCTAATTCTCACGTGAAATGTAGTGTTTAATCTGCAAAATGATAAGCCTCCTCAAACCCTCTCTTAAGCAAGTATTTATACTTGCTACTCCTAGGATTAAAAAGTGCTCAAAATTACAAGTTTGCCACTTTTAAGGTGGCTAGCCCTAAATGAAAATTACAAGGAAATAAAAGTGTCCCAAAACCAAAATACAACCAAAATAGTTCATAAAAGAAGAAATATATAAAAGAAATGGTCTTCAAGATGCCAGTCTTCTATAGGATCCATCGGCCCAACTCATCACCGGTTCAGGTCGGTCCATGGATAATCCACAAGCTGAGTCTGACGAAGTTTGTCCATTGCCCTATAAAATATGATAAGTGTGCCTGTTGGAAAACACAATACAAGAATAATAGAAAAGAGGTTAATATATAAATAATTCCGGGGTCGATCTGCTCAAAATGGGCCCTCATCGCCAAAATTTGAATTCCTTTAGTTTTTGTCCTAATGATAGGTCTTGTCGGATTTTGATTCCTATAATCTCCTCGGGCCTAAAAACGATTTGTCCTCAAATCGGGTAGATCAAATGCAGTAGAGACTTTGTTTCCTCTTAGCAAGTCACTTGAAGAAATATCTCTGCAGAATCCCAATATCTGAAATACTACAGGTGGTGATTGTCTTCTTTCCTCCATTTCTAGGATGTATCTCATCTGCAACACAAATAATGACCCATTATCCACTAAGGTGTCCCCTATCTCAACCCATTTCACTGATATTGTATCCTCCTTTTCTAACTCATCTGTGTGTCGTTGATCCTGATGGTCTTCTAGTGGTTGGCCCAACTGCTCATTGCCCTTTGAGACCTCTGATGGTGAACACAACTGTCTCTGTACATTCTGGCCCTCTAATGATAGAATCATTTGACTCTGATCCTCAGAATACTCCAATGGTGTGCTCAACTGCTCGTGAATCTCTAGTGTCTCTAAAGGAGAACATAACTGACCCTGAACAGTTTGGTTCCCTAATAGTCTGCTCCTAGTATCCTGGAATGAATAGGATTGCCTCTGTCTTTCCACTTTCAAGGCTAACTGTATAGCCTCATCAAGTGTACTATATCTCTAAAGCTCAACTACACAAGCTATCTCATACTTTAACCCAGATACAAAACGTGCTAGGGTTTGTTCAGGAGGTTCAACTGATCCACATCTGATCACTAGTGTCTCAAACTCCTGTGCGTAGTCATCCACTGTTTTACCCCCCTGTCTCAGTGTCTGGAGACGCATAAATAGCTCATGCTTATAGTGTTTCGGTACAAACCTATTCCTCAAAACTCGTTTCATGCCTCTCCAAGTGTGTATTTCGGTCTCTTCATCCCTTCGCCTGCTGATCACCATAATTTCCCACCACAAAGCGGCATGCCCTGTGAATTCTATAGCTGCAAGACGTACCTTGGAGTCATCATCAATCTCATAACACTCGAAAAGACCCTCAACTTGATCTTCCCAATCTTGGTAATCATCTGCGGAACCCCTACCATCAAATGAAGGTATCTGTAGCTTCACACACTCTGGTCCTCGAGGTGGTCTAAATTCCCTGTCCGGGTATGGATTAACCCCAAAATTATCATCTCTATCTTTCCTAAGAGCATGATAATCTCCTTCTACTCTAGGTGGTGCCTGAAGGTTTACCACAGGTGGTGGTGGTAATGTCATCCTACCAATTCTTGTTGCCAATGTAGCAACAATTGTGGTAAGGTCTTGAAGTTGTTCATCTAGAGTTCTTCCATTTGTATTTCGACGACTTAGTCTGCCACCCACTTGGTTATTGGCCTCATTGCCAATGTCCCCATTCACACTATCATATGACATGTTTGTGGATGCGATTTATTTGAAGTACAAATGTAATCTCAAATAATTTGTAGCACACTCCCTTCACTTCACCACGTCACAATAACAAGTTTGGATAACAACACACACACTTGTACACCACGGTGCAACAAGTCACTAATGCAACAAATACTTCTTATCACTTCAAGTATAGTAGAATAATTGAAGCACAAATAAATACTTCCAAGTAGTTAAGATATTGAATTCAACTAAGCAAGTGTTTAAGTAATAATACTAAAAAAAATTTCACACTTAAATGCTTATATTTGAATTTCAAACTTCACTACTTAACTCCCTTAATTAGCTACGGTTCACACTCACACTTTATCTTAATCTGCGGCACCTTACTCCACACAACTCCACAAATTTACACCACCACACATACCTCAATCACGGTGTACTCACTTCACCAATAACTCCCACGGCAACAACAACAAATTGCACTCCACTTCTACGACAATGATAACAAACGACTACAACAACAATTACACTCCACTTTCCACAAATGTAATCCGAATATCCACAATAGGCAGCAACTTCAATTTGAATTTCAAACCACTTCACTAATTGCAAGCCTTCTTCAATTGGTAAGTAATGAATTCAAATTCAAATAGCACTCATTAACTCCCACAACTTAATGGCATGTGTTTGAATTCAAATAATTCCTTACTAATCAAAACTCAATGCAATCTACAAATTGTACTCCACCAATTCAGAATTATACAATGGAAATCAAAACAACAAGCTACACATCCTCCTTCATGCCACAACAAGCCACAGCAAGGATTTGGTAAGTTTTTGCAAGTTCCAAAAGTTGTTGAATTAAACAACACTTTATACTTCTGCCCTTCCACGAAAATTATTGATCATAAAATGATACAACAACCTTCCCAATCCAACTCTAACAAACAGCAAATTAAATCCCAAGACAAGGTAATTTCACAAGCTCAAAACCACAACAATCAACACAATTTGCGGTTTCACTAAATCAACTCTAATTGATGATTAACTCCACGACATCAAATAAAACCAATTCCATTCTCTCAACATGTGCTCTGATACCAAAAAAGATGATGTGCCTAAAACCAAGTTTAAGCACACAAAAACCAATATTGAAAGACACTTAGACAATGTCATTCAAACTAGCTTCAATCTCATGAACATTAGCATCAAATCTCCATGCTTTTGAACCAATTCGACAACAATGATGTGTTCAATCTTGAATCCAAATATGATATAGCTCTTATACCAAAAAGATGATGTGCCTAAAACCAAGATTAAGCACATATAAAAGACTTCAAAAAAACAATCTCAAGTCTAAGCAAAATTTGATCCATAAAGGGCACTTTTCATGTGAACCCTAATGAAGAAATGATGAAATCCAAATATCCAATGATATAATTAGAATACCACAATCATAATATCTTCTATCAACACCCTAATCTCATATAATCCACACAAATAAATCTCAAATTCAAAAGAAAACCGTAATAATAAGAATCCCTTTCCAATAGAGAAGAACACGTTTTCAAGTGTAATCTTCAATGATGATCCGAATCAAATTGATAAGTACTTCAAATAAGCACAAGAATTCGTGAATAACAATATGTATTTCTGACCAAGAACTATCTCAATTCAACCCTAGATATGACACACTAGAGAAGAAAAGAAATCACAACAAAATGAAATTGATATAACTCATAATTTCAAGATGTTGCACTCGCCACAATTTCAACTCTTGGGATTGAAATTGATAAGAGTTTGGAACCAAGGTATGAACCTTAATTCTCACGTGAAATGTAGTGTTTAATCTGCAAAATGATAAGCCTCCTCAAACCCTCTCTTAAGCAAGTATTTATACTTGCTACTCCTAGGGTTAAAAAGTGCTTAAAATTACAAGTTTGCCACTTTTAAGGTGGCTAGCCCTAAATGAAAATTACAAGGAAATAAAAGTGTCCCAAAACCAAAATACAACCAAAATAGTTCATAAAAGAAGAAATATATAAAAGAAATGGTCTTCAAGATGCCGGTCTTCTATAGGATCCATCGGCCCAACTCATCACCGGTTCAGGTCAGTCCATGGATAACCCACAAGCTGAGTCTGACGGAGTTTGTCCATTGCCCTATAAAATATGATAAGTGATGAGATCCATGATAAGAGCTAAGCCGGAAGAAGAAATGTGGATCCTCTTGAAGTGCCGCCTGGACCGATCACAAGAAATCAAGCGAAACGATTCAAGGAAGCACTTAACGGGTTGATAAAGGTTGTCCATGAAGCCGGAAAGGATTGGAGCAATCATGAAGTTGGAACGGATTGGAACAACCATGGGAAGACCCTTGCTTTTATGCAAGTCACACCGGACACGGGTTGAAGAGGGCGTGTATGTTCAAGGCACGGGCGTGTAGGAATTCCAAGATTGCACAGAATCATACACGGCTAGATACACGGCTAAAAGGCACGGTCGTGTATGGAGACAAGCAAATCTACAGAAAGATACACGACCAGAAGTACACGGTCGTGTATGTGACCAGAATGTGCATAGAAAAGTACACGGCCAAAGTACACGGTCATGTACACGGCCGTGTATCCCCTGCCGACCAGCTTGTTCTGTTTTCGTTTTTTTACGCAACTTATCTAAGCTACGTCGTTTTGGACTTGTTTTTCATGAATTGTAACCCTAGTATAAAAGCTCCTAGGGTTTAGAACAACATAGAATTTACATCTTTGAACATTAAACACTTTTGAGAGGCACCTCTCTTGGTTCTTCAAGAACTAAATCGAACTTATCGGATTAATTTTCGTGGCGTTCATCCCGACTTATCAATCGGTCTTTCATCCCGATTGTGGCGTCTTCATTTTATACCAAGGTTCTTGTCTCGCTTATAGACAACGGGTCGCGGTTTTCCACTTTAGGTGTTTGGGCGTCTTAGGCAACGAATTCCGAACGTATTGGTATTGGGTTTCGTCACGGGTTGGCGTGGTTCGTATCAGTTTGGTATCTGAGCTTAGGTTTGTCAAAACATCAAGTTCGGTTGAGGAAGGTAATATCAAAAACCCTAACTCAAATCGTTCATATCAATTATCGTATTCAATTGCGTAGTATTGATTGTCTTTTGATAGTGTAATATCGACTAGGCGATTGTTACAAAAAAAAAAAAGAAGAAGAGAAAAGAAAAGAAAAGAAAAACGTGATCAAGAGCAACAACCAAGACAAAAAAAAAAAAAAATCGGATAGAAAAATAGAGGAAAATTTACGAACCCTAGAGTTGTTTTGAATTCTACGGAAGGAAATTGGTGTAGTTCGGGTTAGTTCAAAGAGAATTGAGACGAGGAAATTGGCGAGTTGATATCATCGTTGTTTGTGAGAATACACGAGTGACTATGTGATATCATCATTTGAGTGAAACACGTAAGGGAGTGTATCGTGAGGTTTAATCATATATATATTTGTGTTAGTACTAATCTTTTCTGCAGGAACTATGTCGAGACAACATTCTCCTGAAGGTGAGAGGGGAAGGTTTGATGCTAGGTTAGTAATTGAGGCGTTGAGGGGAGAAATGAAGAGGATGTTCCAAGAAGGAATGGAACAAATTCATGAGACAGTAAAGCAAAGACTAGAGCAATCCACAAATGTATTCCAAGGGCGTAAGAGGGAGAGTCGTTCTAGGAGAGTACCGAGGGGTGGAGATGAAATGTCGGATGATGACTTTGATGAGCCTTCTGTCGGGAGTTATAGAGGTTATAGTGGTCGGAATAGAGGAACTAGGGATTGGGAAGATAGAGGAGATAGGAATAGAGAGGATGATCAATTAAGTAGCATAAAGATGAAGATTCCTCCTTTCTAAGGGAAGAATGATCCCGAGGCGTACTTAGAGTGGGAGAAAAAGGTGGAGATGGTGTTTGATTGTCATAACTATTGTGGGAGAAAGAAAGTAAAACTTGCTGCCATTGAGTTTTCGGATTATGCTATAGTGTGGTGGGATCAACCAATGTTGAATAGGAGAAGGAGTGGCGAGCCACCTATTGAGTCTTGGGAAGAGATGAAAAGAGTGATGAAGAAGCGGTTTGTGCCTGCGTATTACTATCGTGAATTGCACAACAAGTTGCAAACTCTGAGGCAGGGAAGCTGAAGTGTAGATGAGTATTTCAAGGAGATGGAAGTCACTATGATTAGGGCGAATGTAGAGGAGGATAGAGAGGCTACAATGGCTAGGTTTCTTGCTGGATTGAATAGAGAAATCCAAAATGTGGTTGAATTGCAGCATTATGTAGAATTGGAGGATATGGTTCATATGGCTATAAAGGTTGAGAACCAACACAAGCGGAAAAGTAGTAGTGCACGGTTTCCACAAGGTAATGGTTCATCCACTTGGAAGACTAATCAATGGAAGAAGGAAGAAAAGCCTTTACCCACTAAACCAAAAGGGGAGCTGAGGCAAGCGGGTTCTACTCCTGGTAATCAAGGTAACCCTGACTCTTCTACTTTTAGAAATCGTGACATTAGATGTTTTAAATGTCAAGGTAGAGGCCATATTGCTAGTTAATGTTCAAATAGGCGTGTGATGATTTTGCGTGATGATGGGGAGTATGAGATTGAGGGGGATAGTGAAGAAGATGATATGCCTCCATTAGAGGGTGCTAGTGATGATGAGGAGCCCGCAATGGGAAGGTTAGTGGCAGTAGTGAAGCGAGCTTTGAATGTGCAGGTGAAGGAAGAAGAGGAGGTGCAAAGAGAGAACATATTTCATACTAGATGTTATCTAGGAGATCACATTCGTAGTTTGATCATTGATGGAGGGAGTTGCACCAATGTAGTGAGTAATTTTATTGTTGCGAGGCTGGGGCTCAAAACTGTTAGACACCCTAGTCCATATAAATTGCAGTGGTTGAATGATAGTGGTGAGACTAAGGTGAGTAAGCAAGCCTTGATTGGTTTTCGCATTGGTAGATATGAGGATGAGGTGTTATGCGATGTAGTGCCAATGCAAGCATGTCATGTGTTGTTGGGGAGGCCATGGCAATTTGATAGGAAGGTTGTTCATGATGGCTTTTCTAACAAGTATACGCTTGTTCACCAAGGGAAAAGTTTTAACCTTAAACCTTTAACCCCTAGACAAGTGTATGAGGATCAGTTGCAGCTACAACAGTCTTTTGCAAAACATAAGGTGAGTGAAAAGCAGAGGGAGAGTGAGAGAGCAAAAGACAATGAGAAGAAAAAGGAATATAAAAGTCAAGATCAAAAGGAAAAGGAGAGGAAGGTTGGAAAGAGTGTGAGAGGCTAAGTTGAAGGGGGATCAACTTTGGTGGTGAGTGAAAAGGAGAGGGAAGCCTTGCAAAAGGAGAGTTGTGTGGCAAGAGCGAGTGTAGCAAGGAGAGCGTTAGTGATGAGGCAACCTATGTTGTTTCTGGTTTTTAAAGAAACATGTTTGACTACTAACGAATTATCTAATGCTTTGCCTAGTGTGGTTGTGTCTCTTATGCAGGATTTTGAAAATGTCTTTCCGAAGGAACTCCAAAGGCAGGTAGATGAGTTAATGGAGAAGGGATACGTGAGAGAAGGCATGAGTCCATGTGTAGTGCCTGTGATTTTGGTGCCTAAGAAGGATGGGACATGGAGAATGTGTGTTGACTGCCGTGCCATCAACAACCTTACGGTAAAGTATCGTCATCCCATTCCTTGTTTAGATGACTTCTTAGATTGGTTATATGAGTATAGTGTCATTCCTCGTGAGTCATGGATAAACATTTCCATGGATTTTGTGTTAGGATTATCTAGGCCTAAGCATAGTCGAGATTCTAATTTTGTGGTTGTGGATAGGATTTTTAAAATGGTTCATTTCATTCCTTGTCATAAAACTGATGATGCTATACACATTGTTGATTTGTTCTTTAGAAAGGTAGTGCGTCCACATGGTATACCTAAAAGCATTGTTAGTGATCGAGATGAGAAATTTTTGAGTCATTTTTGGAGAGTATTGTAGGAAAAGTTGGGAACTAAACGGATGTTTTCAACTATCTGTCACCCACAAATTGATGGGCAAATTGATGTGGTTAACAGGACTTTAATTCAATTGTTAGGGGCAATCATAGAGAAGAGCATTAGGACTTGGAAGGATTGTCTACCATTTGTGGAGTTTGCATGTAATAGGGCTTTAAATAGCATTATTCATTATTCACCATTTGAGATTGTGTATGGTTTTAACCCATTGGTTCCTATTTATTTATTGCCATTGCCACTCAACAAGTCTGTGGGTTTTGATGCTGATTCTAAGGCAGATTTCATGAGAAAGCTACATGCACAAGTAAAGATTAGGATTGTAAAACAAAATGCCAGGGTCGCTTCAAGGGTGAACAAGGACAGGAGACCCAAGATTTTTCAGCCTGGAGATTGGGTTTGGGTGCATTTTCGCAAGGAGAGTTTTCCATTACAGAGGAGATCCAAGTTGAACCCTAGGGGAGACGGTCCATTTTCGATGCTTGAGAAAATCAATAATAATGCCTACAAGAAAAATTTACCAAGTGAGTATCCAGTAAGTGTCACATTTTATGTTACTGATCTGAGTCCATTTGATGTAGGCCATGATTTGAGGACAAATCCTTTTTAAGAGGAGGGGAATGATGAGATCCATGATGAGAGTCAAGCCGGAAGAAGAAATGTGGATCCTCTTGAAATGCCGCCTGGACCGATCACAAGAAATCAAGCGAAACGATTCAAGGAAGCACTTAACGGGTTGATAAAGGTTATCTATGAAGCCGGAAAGGATTGGAGCAATCATGAAGTTGGAACAGATTGGAACAACCATGGGAAGACCCTTGCTTTTATACAAGTCACACTGGACACGGGTTGAAGAGGGCGTGTACTTTCAAGGCACGGCCGTGTAGGAATTCCAAGATTGCACAGAATCATACACGGCTAGATACACGGCTAAAAGGCACAGCCGTATATGGAGACAAGCAAATCCACAGAAAGATACACGACCAGAAGTATACGGTCGTGTATCCCCTGCCGACTAGCTTGTTCTGTTTTCGTGTTTTTATGCAACTTATCTAAGCTACGTCGTTTTGGACTTGTTTTTCACGAATTGTAACCCTAGTATAAAAGCTCCTAGGGTTTAGAACAACATATAATTTACATCTTTGAACATTAAACACTTTTGAGAGGCACCTCTCTTGGTTCTTCAAGAACCAAATCGAACTTATCGGATTAATTTCCGTGGCATTCATCCTGAATTATCAATCGGTCTTACATCCCGATTGTGGCGTCTTCATTTTATACCAAGGTTCTTGTCTCGCTTATAGACAACGGGTCGTGGTTTTCCACTTTAGGTGTTTGGGCGTCTTAGGCAACGAATTCCGAACGTATTGGTATTGGGTTTCATCACGGGTTGGCGTGGTTTGTATCAATAAGTATGCCTGTTGGAAAACACAATACAAGAATAATAGAAAAGAGGTTAATATATAAATAATTCCAGGGTCGATCTGCTCAAAATGGGCTCTCATCGCCAAAATTTGAATTCCTTTAGTTTTTGTCCTAATGATAGGTCTTGCTGGATTTTGATTCCTATCGGCCAAGATGTTAAAAAACATACAGGTGAAACAGGGAAGGAGAAAACAATATTAGTGGGACAGTTTAAGTTAGAGGTGGTCATAGTGGATGATAGACCATTATATGTGTTGCAAATGTCATATCCTAGAGATGGAGGAGTGAGAGAAACCACCACCTGTGGTATCTCAGGTACTGGAAGATTATAATGATATTTTCACAGATGACTTGCTAGGAGGATACAGAGTCTCTACTGCATTTGACTTATCGGATTTGAGAACAAATCTTCTTGAGGCCCAATGAGATGATAGGAATCAAAATCCTACAAGACTTATCACTAGGGTAAGAGCCAAAGAGTTACAAAATTTGGCGATGAGGGTCCTCTTTGAACAAATTGATCCTGGAAATATTTGTATACTAACTTCTTTTTTATTACTTATTTGTTGTGCATTTCAGCTGGCATACTTGTTGGGTTTTATAGGGCGATGGACAAACTCACTAAAACTTAGCTTGTGGGTTATTCATGGATTGACATAAATCGAAGATGAACTGGAACAACAAATTATTCACTTGAATCGAAGAACCGACCATTTAAAGATCATTATCTTTTGTAGTTGTATTTTTATTATTGAATCGGTGACTTTTTATTCATTTTTGGGACTTTTGATTTACTTGTAATGTGTGTTTAGAACTGGCCACCTAAGTGGCTTATTTGTAATTTTTCATGTGGTTTTTACCCTAATAGGAGCAAGTATAAATACTTACTAACTAGGGTTTGTTGGGGAATTTTGAACATTACATTTTGCTGCCCATTTTCACGTGAAAGCTAGGGTTTATCTCTAATTTCATAAGACTCTTATCAACTTCTTTAAAGGTTGTAGCGAGTGAAGGCTTGAGGATTTGTGAGTAACATCAAATCCCTTAAGTTGATTCCAATTTCATATTAGTGTGTCATATCTAGTGTGAATTGGATTGTTCTTGTTGAGTTCTTATTTGCACACAATTTAGGGTTTTAAATTTATTCTTGGATTCATGCCATTTTAATGGAATTAGATCCTAAGTGTGTTATAGGTGATTTAATTATTGTGGCAGGTGAAGTGTTGTTGCAGTGAAGGGAGTGTGTTGCAATTAGTTATAGACTACATTTGTACTTCGACTAATCAAATCCACAATCATGTCGAATGACAGTGTGAATGGGGGCATTGGCAATGGAGCTAATCATCGTACTATAGGTGGGAAAACTTTGGAGGAACAGCTTCAAGACCTTAGCACTATTGTTGCTACACTAGTAACAAAGATTAACAGGATGACGATGCCACAACCACTAGTGGCGAATCCTTAGGCACCACCACTTAGAGTAGCTCCTCAAAACGTTTAAAAGGAGGGAGCAGTAAAAGGAGGAAACATGGGAAAGAGAGTGGAAGGAGATTATCATGTCTTTAGGGAAGAAAGGGATGATAATTTTAGGGTCAATCCTTACCCAAATAGGGATTTTAGGCCACTTAGGGGGTCTAGAATATGTGAAGCTGTAGATGCCTTCATTTGATGGTAAGGGTTCAGCAAATGACTATCTGGATTGGGAGGATAAGGTAGAGGGCCTTTTTGAGTGTTATGAGGTAGATGATAACACCAAAGTTCGTGCTACTATTGAGTTCATTGGTGATCAACTGGCGAAGGGATGGAGAGGCTGAAATTTATACCTGGAGAGATATGAAAAGGGTTCTAAGGAAGAGATTTATTCCTAAGCACCATAGGTAGAAACTGTTTATGCATCTATAGATATTGAGATAGGGAGGCAAAATAGTGGATGACTATATCCAGGAGTTTGAAACTTTAATGATTGGATGTGGGTTAGTAGAGCCTCTTGAGCAAACCCTAGCACGTTTTGTGTCTGGGTTGAAGTATGAGATAGCTTGTGTTGTTGAGCTTCAGAGGTATAGTAGACTTGATGAGGCTATACAGTTAGCCTTGAAAGTGGAATGGCAAAGGTGATCTAATTCATTCCGGGTTACTAGTAACAAGCCTAGTACTACTACTAAGCCCATGGGGGCTGATGGTTAGTTGGGTGGACCAAAGGGAACAGGTGAGCATGTCAGGGCAGTAGACAGAGTTACCCCTAGCATAGACAAAGAGAAAATTATTTTTGGGAAGGGTAAAGAGGTAGTTGGATCTAATGTTAGGCAGACGGTACCGGGGTCGACTAGTGGGAAGATTTGCCATATTAAATGCTTCAAATGCATGGGATATGGACATATGGCTGCATAGTGTCCCTATAAGAGAGTAATGACAGTCATGGAGGGCACCAAAGAAGAAGATTAAGAAGAAGCTATCGAGCCTACATATCTGTCTATGGCTTTGTAGGAGTATTGTGATGATCAGAATGCTGAGACACATGAGGTTAAAAAGGGTGAACTTTACTTACCTATTAATGTGTTGCATAGGGTTTTGACTTTATCTCCAAATGCCAGGGACATACAGAAGGAGAACCTATTCCACGCTCCTTGCCGGATTCGAGGTAACCTTTGTGTGCTATTCATTGATAGTGGTAGTTGTATTAATTTCATATCTGCTACATTAGTAGATAAATTACAACTAGCCACTAGCTTGCATCCTAGCCTTTATAAATTGCATTGGTTGGATGACCGAGGTAGTTTATATGTTACACAAAGGGCAAAGGTGCCAGTTAGTGTAAGAGAAAAATACAGTGATGAGATTATCTGTGATGTGCTTCCTATGTGCGCCTTTCACTTATTGTTGGGTAGGCCCTGGATGTTTGATAGAAAGGTGTTACATAACGGGTTCAGAAACACTTACATGTTTCGAAAGGATGGTACACGGATAGTCTTGACGCCTATGCCTCCATTTGAGGTGCACACTTTCCAAGAACAAATTAGAAATAACTCTGGTTCTTCTAAAAGTCAAGTAAACAAGCAAACAAAGACATCGAGTTTCAATCCAAGAGATGACCCCTTAGATTTGAGGGCAAATCTTTCAAAGGCCCGAGGAGATGATGGGAATCTACCATGCAGTTCCAATGGTGGGGGAACCTGATTTAGATGTATGATCCAAGACATCCACATATGTCTACTTTTTATCTAATAATGTTTAGTTTTGCACTATAGTAGGTACATTGATTGGTTTTATGAGATGGCCAAATAACATGCACTAATGATCAACTAGCAAGAAATTTTTGGAGTCACATCCAACAGCCTACAAATTGTTCAATTGACTTGAAGAACCAACCACTCGAAGACCATCTTTTGCACTTGTAATTGTCATTATTTAACTGGCCATTTTTTGTTCATTTTTGGAACTTGTAATATGTTTTTAGATTCAGCCACTTAGTGGCATATGTGTAATTTTTTCGAACATTTTTATCCTAATTGAAGCAAGTATAAACACTTGCTAACTAGGGTTTTTAGGGAGCTTTTGTTAATTTGAAGAAAAATACATTGTTGCCATGAGAGAGTGAGTCCTCTTGCTAAAACATACACTCTTATCAATTTCTAGGAAATTGTGGCGAGTGAGGCTTGGAATTCTTATGAGTAGTATCAAGAACTTCTAAGTTGCTTACTTTTTATTACTAGTGTGTAATATCTAGTGACAATTGTCGAGTCTAATTTTTGAATTCACATTCCTAATCTGATCTAAACTAGACCCTATGCTCATCTAATCTAGATCCTCGACTTGAGTTAGGAATTTCGTTTAATTTTTGGAGTCGCCACCCAACTGTTGTTGGGAAAATTGAATTAAGACTAAAGGAGCGGATTAGTCTTAATTTGGACCACTAGTCGTCGTTCTTTCCTCTTCTCGTTTTTGTGAAAAGAGGAAAAGGGAAAACCAGAGCTTCTAAGTCCGGAGGCTAACCTATTAAAACCTTTACGGTTACCACCTAATCTCCTAAAACTGTTCATCTTTAGAAATGTGTTTCATGGTGTTTCTGTTACTTTTTATTATGTTTTGGAATTATTTTGAGAAAATGATTTTTCATACATTTTAGGGGTTGACCCGAATGGGTGCCTACGTACCTGCTACTCAGGATCAAACAAGCCGTAGTTCGCTTTTCTGAAAAAACTTTAGATTTGTTGGTGAATTTTAATTTTGAAATTTCTTATGATTTATGTTCTTAACATTTTTTGGAATTTTTCTAAAAATTTCTAAGCCTAAGCTTTGATTTTATTTTGAAAATGATTTTTTTTTTTTGGGAAAACATCAATTTTGGATTTATTTGAAGACAAAGATTTTTCTAGGTGCTAAAACTTAATTTTTCTTCTATTTTCATAATTTTTGAATTTTTATTAATTTTCATGATTTTTATGATTTTTGTGATTTTTTATAAGTTCTTGTGATTTTTATAAATTTTTGTAATTTTTATGCTAAAACATTTTATCCTAAGTTATTATCTATCCTATTTTGAAATCTAAAGTTTTATTATTATTTTTCCTAATCTTTTTATTATTTTATTCTATTTTTTTTTATTTTTTTTATTCTTTTATTATTTTTTACATTTTATTTATTTTGTTATTTATTATTTTTTTTTACATTTTTCTTAATTCTAGAAAAATCTAATTTCTACATTTTTCCTATTTATTGAAAATAAAACAAAAACAAATAATAAATAATAAATAACAAATTCGGAATAAATAAATAAACCAAATAAATTAATTAAATAAAATAAAAAAAAATCCGAAAAGATCCGACTTACCTAGATCCGGGTCGGTGCGCGGGTCGAATCGGGTCGGGTCGGGTCGGATCGGATCGGATCGGTCACGGCGGCGGGGTTGGCTCGTTCACGGCGTTCCGGTGGTCGTTTGCGGCGGGTGAAGTGTCGAATCCTAGCTTCTTGAGGGTGCTGAATCCGATGGTGGTGGCGGCTTACTCCCAGAACGTCTCCTTGCGGCGGCTCAACTCCGATCGATGGTCGCGGCTCCAAGCTTCTTCGGCGTACTCCGATTTTCTCCTTCCTCTCTCTTTCTCTCTCTTTTTTTTCGTGCCCTGGCTTCCTCCTGTTCTTCTCTATTTATAGGCACCTCGAACTCCTCTTGGATAAGCTCGAATCGGCCGATTTAGATAAACCCATATTTTCCCGTTTCTTAGATTCGATTTTATCCCGGCGATTTGATGTTAATCTCTTGTGTTCCTTTGGTTTATCTGATGGATTTGGCCTTATCTTGACTTTAATCTAGAAGATTAAAAAGAAAACGGCCGATTTCACCTTCGTCGGACTTCTGTCGGATTTTTTTTCCTCCGGCTGGGCTCGCGAAGAAGACGATCACGCGCGACGCGCGTGACTTCCCTCGGCCAATCACATGCTGCCACGTGGCAGCTCCAGGGAAAAGAACGAAAAATTTTTGCCGAGCGCCTGCGGGGGGATTCGAACTCGCGACCTTCAGCCTTCACACGGTTCCCATGCGCACACACGAGCCAGCTGAGCTGGCCCAATTTCCCGATTTTATTTACATCGCAAATTGTACATATGCGATGCAATTTTTTTATTTTTTTGTATTTTTTGAAATTTCAAAAATTTGTAAAAATTATTTACTATTCATTATTGCTATTTCTAAAATCATTTTTCAAAATTGAAGTGTTTTCCTATTTATTTTCATTTTTTTGAATATTTTTATTATTTATGCTAAATTAAGGAAAAATTAGGAAAAATTGAAAATTGATTATTATTGAAAATTATTGATTCCTAGGGCAAAAATGGGATGTTTACAACAATAGGTTGTTTTCCATCTATTAGGTGTTCACACAAATTAAGGTTCATATTGCTCCAATTTTATAAGATTGGAATTACATTTTATATGTAATTTGATTTGTATTGGAATCCTTTGTAATACTTTCAATTTGATTCATGCCATTTAGGGTTTACGTGATACTTGGCATCACGCCATTTTTATGTCCCATTGAGAATTTGAGATTGATTAATCATTTGGATTGTGTTCATGTGCTTTGGATTTATTATTAAGGCACATCAGAGGAGCATAGCCTTATATGCTCATGGAGGAAATCTAGCTAAGGGAGTTTTGGGTTGGTCAACCTAAAATGACATTGTAGGGTGATCAAGTGTCCATGATAAGAAAGTTAATTAGAACTTCTACAATGTGGTTGAATTCACCAAGCTCTAAGGGTAGTGTAACAATTTTAGTGACCTTCATGAGTTGATTATAGCAGATATAAAGGTCTTCATCATATGACTTTAACTTGGTTGGTAGTTTCTCCATTTGATTAAATGCTTTCTTATAAATAATTTTCGTAAAGCTCCTAGTGTTTACTTACATAGTAGACAATTTAGGCTTGAGTCACTAGGGTATCATTATGAGGAGTGTTGATCTCCTTTATATCTTCATTTAGAAGGATATGTTGGCATCCACTATTGGCTTTTTTCTCTATAGGTTTACCAATTGCTAATATTTTTTAAAGCAACTATAGGCCTTATTTGAAAGCTAAATTACCCTTTCGCTTTAGGACCTCCCATTATGATGCACATAGTACCATGGGTAGATTGGTTGCTTTCCTTTGAGGGCTTTGATCTTAGTGAACTCACTCGATTTTGTGCTCAACCTTGGCAATATATTCTTTTAACTAGCCCCTTCAAACTAAATCTTGTAGGCCATTCTTTAGTTGCACACAATTATTTGTGGTTAGTTTTGGTTTTTGTAGAACTTACAATTCTTGTCAAAGTCCCTTTTGGTAAGGTTGTTTCTCATCTTTTTTAATCAAGTCAAAATCCTCTTATTTCTCAATTCTAGTAGGACATTGACTTGAGACTTAATCAGTGGGGTGTGCTTGTTATAGAATGGGATGGTGTGCTTTTTTGGTGGTGCACCCTACCCATTTTGCTAACTAGACCCCTTCTCATTTCTAGGATCTAGTCTCTCCATTGTAGGTGATTGGTTGCTAGATGTTTTCTTTTTGTCCAAGGAGGTACGCTTAGTCTATCATCTAGCTAGGATGCTTTCCTCTTAGTTGATATACTTCACTACTCAAGTTTGGAATTTGATGGAAGTTTGCTGCCACTTCTTAGTGATAGAGTAAAAGAATTGATAGAAGTCATTTGCCCCTTAGATGGTTGCATTTAATGCTATGTCCATATAAAAACTCGGGGTCTCAATCATTGCAGTAGAGAATTGAGCAACGTAGTCTCTAAGTGTTTCTTCAAGTTCCTATATGACAAGATTGAGCTTAGATGAGTCCTCAAGTTGCTTGCTCATGATAAAGTGTTAGTAAAAGGCTTTGCCTAGCTCTTTAAAACTAGAGATAATATTTGGCTTGAGGCCATGATACCATATGTGAGTAACGTTTTTAAGCTTCTAGTAAATGCCTTACATGTAATGGCATCAATGATGTAGAGTAAGCTCATTTAAGAGCAATAACTTAGATGCTCCATTGGGCTATTGGAGCCATCATAAAATTCAAGCTATGGGATCCTTAAATGTAGAGCACTCCTCATTAGTGGCCTTTGTGAAGGGGGGACTACTCGATACTGTAGGTATCCCACGGATCACTTTACTTGCTCTTCCTTTTATTGGTAAGCCTCTTGATGAGATTGTCAATCTCATCCATTGGTGCATTTTAGAGTGTTCATTGAGAATGAGGTTTAAAGTGCTTAGCTCTATTCCCATTGTTGTTTTTGCTTTAGGAGAGGGAACAATTATTCCTACTTCTTGTTAATATTTTTCAATAAAGTTTTGATGATACGAAAACACATGGTTGTTGGTAAGTTTTATGTGCAAACTTTTATTTTGGAATTGTACGAAGGTTATGTTGGAATAAGGATTAAGTGTGAATTAAAGTTTAGTTGGATATCAGAATAGCTAGAATAGATTTAGATGTTGTTGAAAAGTAAACAGTAGAACTATAACATCATATTTAGAACGATTTAAATAGTATAAATCAAAAGGGATTAAAAGGTGTGTTTGTTTGAATGCAAGTATAGTTCTAACAAGTAAAAGAAAGAAAGAATGCATAGTTAGAATAATTAACTGAAATTCTCATTTTGAAATACAGTGATAGGTCAAGAAGTTTCCAAAGAAAAATAAAGAGAAAATAGACATTGGAATTCTAATTGGGGAATATAGTTTTATGAGGATAAAAAGTAAGAAAGTTATTAATTGCAGGTTAAGATCCAACTTCATAGGTTAAATATGTTTAAGAAATATATTTGACCCATTGCACATAAGTTGGAATTTATATACGGGGTTATCTCAAGAATATGTTTAAGTTATGATATGATTGAATCTACAACAAATAGTGATGCAATTAAGGAAATTGATTAAAAGTATACTATAAAGAATTTGGAAAGGATGAAATTTGAATTAAAGACTTTACTTTTTCATTACTAGAAGAATGTTGACAAGTTGATTTAATGGATTGCTATGAAGGTAAAAATATATAATATACAGATATACAAGCAGTGGTGAGCTAAAAAGTTTTAGATACAACATCTAAAGGGATAAACTTTGTGCTAAATTTTATCGAAATTTAATTTTGTATTCTCATTTATTGTTTGAACTCTTAAAAGAATTTTTTTTTTTTTTTTTTTGTGAATTAGCTTAGGGATAAGCTAAAGGAGATAAAGTAGAGAAGTGTTTGCAATTGTATTGTAGAGTGGTTGACTACTATAACACTAAAAAATATTTGATTTATTAGTATAGCGAAATGAATCGATAAAGTCAACTAGGATCTCAATAGTAGAGGTTGGAAGAGTAGAGTGATACATAAAGAAAATCCACTATATATCATTGTTTGATTTTCTTGATTCTTACTCCTTTTTTTTTATTTTATTGCAATTTATTTATCTTTTATTATATAATTGCAAGATCTGTTGCTAAGTCAATTTAGACCCTAAATCAATACCCACTAAAAAGTTGTCAAAGGGGATACTTTAATTTAAGTTGTGAGGAAATATTTTTGAATTCTAAGTAATCAATTCACCCCTCGGATTACAGATCAGGACCAACACTTCAAGTGGGGGAATGATATGATGGATGAGATGACTAAAAGTTGTCATTTACATGCTTTTGGTTAAATGATGATTGGGGGTTGTGCTCTATGGGCTCATGGAGCTCTTGGATTTCCACGTGAAGGCACTAATGGACATCTTAGAGTGCATTCATGCATTGCTCAATGCACTAAAATTGCTCTAGAAGGTTAAGTTAGACCATAGATAGGGGTTGGTTTTGGTGGTTTGTGTTGGACTTAATTGGGCTTAAAAATTAATTAAGAGTAGTCACAATAAACCTAGGAATCAATTAGAACTCACAAACTACAAAATGGGCCTAAAAAGCCTAAAACTTGATCTAATTTGGGCTTTACCCAAAAATTTAAGCCTAATTCACCATAGTTGACTTCACCATTTGAAAGTACACTTGAAAACCTTTAAATTGACTATAAGAACATGGAAATTAGACTTAAAACAAAAAAGTTTTTGTCCAAAATATTAAACTAATAGTAAAAAAAAAATATAATGAATTTAGTTTAGTAATTTGAATAATTTAATATATATATATATATATATATATACACTCATGGAATACTTAATTTCCTTATTAGGTAGTCTTGAAATTGATTTTGAGTTACTTGAGGATTACTACAATCCCTAGGCGCCATAGTCGAGTGACTATTTCTATGACTGCTACATTGTTTATGTTTGTACTTTGAGTTACATTAATTGATTAAATATAATTAATTGGATGGTTGGGGGGTTGGGAGCTTCTTGTGATTGATTATCATTTCTTGTACTAAGCTACTATAATATATTAAAACAAACTTAAGTGTTAAATATGTGAACTAGTTAATAGGGTTAAGTGTTTGTGGATCTTTTATTAGTCACTTAAACAAATAAATCCTAATAATATCCAACTTAATGAATTACTCAGATCACGCATATCATAATTTGCATTTTGAAGGGAATTAGCATCACATAGTGGTACGGAGAGGTTATGTGGAGGTGATTCTTTATAAGTAACTTTGTCTTGACCTTTGAGAACTACTGTGTATTAAGAAATGCTACCCTTTGATTGAGATCGAGTTCAGGGATTTACTAGTTAGGTATAAGCAAGATTAAGGGTGCCACTTACATCTATGCTTTTAGGGCATTTAGGAATTTCATATCTCATATACACATTTACTAATATATATATATATATATATATATATATATATATATATATATATATATATGTATTAGTAATTGGTGAGGGACTATGATAGTAGTTGAGCTAAGGGTGATTGAAACCTAAAGCTAACATGTTAGACCTTATTTCCCAACCTAAGTAATGGAGGCCATTAAAATCTATGTTATATAAAATTTCTAAACAACTATATTTGTTGTTGCATTCATATGTTTGCTAATTAACTTGTTATTACATGAAAGTATGATAAGAGGAATATCTCAAAAGCTAGATGTAGCTTGTAATCTCCATGGTGTTTCTATTATTGTAAGAACCTATTTAGCTCATACCTAATTGTTAGATGCTAGAGGTTTGTGCATTGGTTGCAAGGAAGAAGAGTATGTGAGATGAGAGCAATGACTAAACAAGATTTATCCAATAGATTCTCCAAATTAATTTGTATTTTGTTAAGTTATTAGTAGATGCTTAGATTGCTTATATCATTGTTGCTATTGCCTTTAATAGACTAGTTATTTTGTGGGACCAATGTCCCAAATTTATGGAATGATGAAATGATAATGTTTAATACTTATGTCATTATTTGTTCCAACATTACATAGAATTATAAATTGACTCAGTGTAACTTGAAGTAATTTCACCTTACACACTATATAAGTCTTTAAATAGCAAGTAATTACATCTTACACACTATATAAGTCTTTGAATAACAAGGGAGTTATTCTTAGATTTGCATACCGTGTATGGTGGGCTATTATATTAAGAGTATTCCTTAGGGCATGGCATCTTGTGGTATTTACAGGTGAGGAAGGTGGGTTGCTATTGGGTGTCATCTACTGCCTTGTCTCCTATAGGCTTTATGCGTTTATGGGGACTAAATCTTGTAGAAATGGTGGTGGGAATTAAGATAGTCACCATCTTTATGCTATATGTGCCTTTTATCCTTACATGAATATTCTTGTAAGCTAGCTTTAGACTAAGATTCCCAGTGGACAAAATGAGTCATAAACAGTAGTATAATTTCATGGTAAAGTTAAGATAACATAAAAAGTATTACATTCATATATGTACACAACAACCTTGAAATAATGAATAAGTAAATAGTATAATAAAAGCAATAACAACAAACCTAACCACAATAAATTCTAAAGCAGTAGTTAAAAAATAGTGTAAATCAATTAATATATACATGAAAAAAGATTTATTCGTTGATATACACCACATATTGTGTATATGTGGTGCAAAAATATCAATAAGATTTTGATATACATGTTGGTAAAATGGGTAGTCTCTAAAACAATTATTATCCATGTTTTACACCATTTATATACTTCAAAATCTTATTAGTATTTATATACTACATATGCATAACATGTAGCGTATATTAACCATTGAGTATTTTCTCTATATAGACATGTGCATTTATAATAATAGTAAAATAAAACATGTACATGCTTAATAATAATAATAATAATGATGGTGGTGATAATGACCCCTTTCAACGATGATAATAACGCATAAATTATGCAAGTAGCAATAAGGCTATGTTTAAGCCACTTGTTAAAGGATTACATCAATCTTGAAACCTAAAGAGAAAATAGATGGAATCACTTGGGAAATATCCAATGGAATGATAGTTGGACTTTGCTAGCACATAACTAAGGCCGCCATACTGTTGGGCATGTTAATGTGATGGGAAATTTAAATGACATTAAAAAACAATAGAAGTATATAAAAGGAAGAGTTAAAATTACAACTGGTAAAAGAGTATCATAGGATTGGTTTGTGGCTATGAACTTGAGAAGCATGTTGAAAGAGAAATTATTAAGTGTTGGAAGAAAATGTATAGCTATTAATAGAAATTATTAGTACCTTACATTGATTAAGGGATATGTTGATGCTAATTGAGAATATAGTGAACTTATAAAATTGATCTATATAAGGAATTTAATTTAAACCCTTAGAGTTAATTTAGATCACATTTGATAAACAAAAGATAATGGTAGATGATAAGGATATAATGGAGCCAAGAAATTTATATGTGAGAAAATAATAGTCTAATTAAAGATATTGTGGACAATTAGACATAATATTTGGAGAAAAAAAAAAGAATTACTCTAAGAATGGATCAAATAACAATGGATAAAGCATAGAGGAAATCTACCTAAGCATAAATCTTTTAGTACAATAAAATGTTTGAAGAGTTGGATGCATTTTATTTTACTAAGGTTTAGCAAGCTTGTAACCCTTGAGATTTAAAAAAATTGGATTAATTGGTAAGGATTAATTAAGAAATAAATTTGGCTCTAATCAAATTCAATACTCTAGATATCAACTTGGAATCAAAACACTAAACGCTTATGCTACATGCCAAGGGAATTTTTAACTTGAAGCTTTTGTTAGTTTACAAAAACTCTTTCATTAACTAGTGAACCTAACAATCAACATTTCAAGAATGAATTAGAGTTCAAATGAAACATGATAACCACCCATAGGAGCACCATAAGTGGTGGTAATGCTAAGAGAAATACCATCCAAATGTCTTCCAATTGCTTAGTCCAATTGTAACTAAACAAGACTAATTAACCATCGTACTAACTAAATGGGTCCTTCTAGCTATGGAAGAAAGCATCGTGGAAATGAGGGGTTTTAGCTAAGTGCAAATGGCTTGAGTAGATATTATGCACCATGCAAGTCCAATCTAAACTTGATGTGACTCACGAGCTATGATCAGGGTATTTGCCACAGTCCCTACTAAAGGGATTGATAAAGTGATATTTAAGAGTAACAACTCGCAAATGAAAGAAGTAATCTATATTTAATATCTAATGATGCGACATTAATGAAATGGGACTATTTATAGCAAATCTCTAAGGTTATAATACTAAAAGTGGAAAATCCTAAATAGTACATATAAAATATTTTCCTCCAACTATTGCAAAAGGGGTAAAAATATAAAGAGAGAAGAAGAAATAATTAGGAAGCAAGTGCATCCATTAGATACTAGGTACTAGCTATGTTCTTAGTAGGAGACAAACTTGTATTGGGGTGGATTATGACTCTTTTCAAATAGATAAGGGGGGTAGTTTAAGATAAATTGGTTATAAAGTAGTAAGTTGAGGCTCTAGATAGGTTGAAGGGTAATGAAGTGGGTTGGTTTAAGCTATTTGAGGTTTGGAGTTTGGTCATCTTGGATTCATGGGATGAAAAGTAGAGCTTCTCCTTGGGTCTAACAACGATTAGAGCTTGGTAATAGCTCGGTAAATGGTGGAAATTGAACTTATGAAGGAAGATGGCTTTATCATTGGCTGATTGATTGGTTAGCAGCCTCTATGTTAAGTTTGGAAGCCCTTGTGCCCTAGCTTAGGTAATAAAACTAGTGGTTAAATTCTTATCATTAATCCTAACCTTACCCTAATCGACACAAGTACCACAAATTTGGGGATACTATTGTACTTAGAAGTACTTTACAATCATGAGGAAATCCTTAAATTTGGGGATTGCAAGTACACTTAGAGTTAATGCCTAATTAATTGCAAGAAGCCAATTTGAGAGCATGATATCTTCCTTTCTTGCATACATACGTTGGCCACTCCTATTACTCTTCCATTTCACATAAAACTCTCACCTATTTTCACACTTTAAACCGTGCATTATGTTACACTAAACACCATTTAAGTGGTCTTGCAAAGTTAAGGTAAAAATCTCACTAAAGTTCTTGTTAAGCTTTTAATTATTCAAACAAATGAAATTTAAATAGAGATAATCTTCTTCCTTGTAAGGTGTAGTAATTTGACTCTTGAAAAGCTTGGAGACAACCCTTCTTATAAAGACTCTAGTTGCTAAGTGTAAGTATGTGATAAGATCACATTATACTTATATTTTCTTCTGGATTTATATTAAATTTATTTCAATATTATAAGAAAATATAAAGAAATGGTATTTAATGGTGTTTATTGTAAAAATTCAGGTTTTGAGGACCTAAAAGTAAATTACAAGTTAATTGGAGGAGTTTTTTACAAAATTGAAGAAGCAAGTGAAGAATTGCATTGAAGGCCACTGGCCTTAGGCCGGCCTACTACTGAAGGCCAACCTAAGAAAGAAACCATCATAGCGCATCAAAGCCGTCGGCCTTGATCCGGCCTTGAGCCAGCTTTGACTGTTTCTTGAATATCTATGCGAAAATCTCTCCAAAATCTTATCTTGATCGATTTGCTGACTTAATTCCTCATCAGATTAGCCTTATCCTTCTCCTCTTTGGATCTATAAATAGACCCCTTGTGTGAACCTTTGGGGGCATCCTTGTTTTTGGATCTTTTGAATCATTAGAATTCCCTTGGGAGCTTTAGGATTTTATCTTCTCTTTAAATTCTTTTACATTTCATGTGATTCTAAATTTTAGTTTGAAGAAAGAATGTTATTGAAGTTTTCTTTCAATTGAAGAATTTTAGGAATCATTTCGGAAGATTGAAGTTTCACAAACTCTTGAAGATTATAGCAATTGTTTCATTTATTTAATTTTCTTCTATGCCATTTATCAGTTTATTTTTATTATTTAATATGAATTCCATTGCACTTATTTACTTCAATTGTTCTTATGCAATCCATACCATAATGTTCTAAATCATCCTTGTGGGAAACATGATGAAGCCATAATTCAAACTAAAATGATCATTGTATTCATGTTATAGGACATATAGATATAAGGAATTTTCATATAAGAAGTCCTGCTATGAATTGTATTTTGTAATTGAAATCAATGCATAGGAATTTAAATGACTCGAAAGAGAAATTTAGGATTTATCAGGAATTCCTAAGTAAGATTTAATAATTCATGCGGAAGTAGCGTTATTTAATTTTATTAGAAATTGACCTAAGTGTTTCATGCAATATTTTTATTAAATTTTTCACTAAGGGATTAGGAGAAATCATTTTAAGGATATTAGGCAATCATATAATTGGGAAATTTATGATTGCGAATTAGAATCCTCCATTGATTTTAATTAGCGGGAGCTATTAAATTAAATTGGGGTAGTATTACTTTAAAACTTGAAAAAGGATTAAGGTTTTGTCAATTTCTTGTGAAAATCCACATAACTATGAGTTATTATAACATGAAGGCAATATAATTAGTAGAATTAGGGTGGATTCTAATTTCCCACCATGAATTCATCCTTTTTCAAACACAATTCCCTTTTTGTGCATTTAGTATAATTAATTCACATTCGATTCTCATCAATTATCATTGCCTAAATAATAGTAGAAATTGATATAGGTTTATTACTTAATCAATCTTCGTGATTCGACACTCTTCTCTCACTATATTACTTGATTCAATTTGGTACACTTGCCGGTATTTATTCACGCTCATTTTATATCTCTTTTTGCGTGGATCAAGTTTTTGGTGCCGTTGCCAGGGATTGATTAATATTAGACCATCTTCAGATTCTATTGTTAATTTAGGCACAATTATTTTGTTATTTAATTTTTTCTTATCATTGTGTGATTGTTTCCTGTTCTCTTTGAAGTTCTTTTTATACGCAAGAGTAGAAGTGCTGAACTTCTACCAATTAATCTTGAGATAGAACGCACCTTGCGACAACTTAGAAGAGAGCAAAGAAGAAAGAAAGAAGAGAACATGGCAGATGAGAACAACAATCGGATTCAGGGTGTTGGTAGAGCACTTCGGGAATACACGATACCTATTGTTTCAGGTCCTGCAATCAGAAGACCTACAATTCAGGCTAACAATTTTGAGTTGAAACCAACATTCGTTCAAATGATTCAATCAAATCAATTTGGAGGATATCCAAATGAGAGTCTTGATGAGCATATTGTAGTATTTCTTCAATATTGTAATACAGTGAAAATGAATAATGTACCTGATGATGTAATTAGGTTACAACTTTTTCCGTTTTCACTTAGAGAAAAAGCTAGGGCTTGGTATAATTCACTGCTATAGGACTTTGTAACCACTTGAGCTGATCTCTCATCTAAATTTTTAAGGAGATTTTTTCCACCAGCTAGAACTGCTAGGTTAAGAAATGACATCATAAACTTCACTAAGTTTAGTGGTGAATCACTTTATGAAGCATGGGAAAGATTCAAGGAGGCAATTAGAGAATGCCCCCATCATGGATTACCAGATAATCTCCTTATTGAGAATTTCTATCTTAGTTTAGATGAGACATTGAGATCTCTAGTAGATGTTGCTTATGGTGGTGCACTAATGAGTAAGACGTATGATGAGGCTAGTGCTTTGATTGATGAAATGGCCTCTAGTGCACATAATTGGCAACATGAAAGAGGTAAGTCTAGAGTGGCATCTGTCAATGACATGGACACCTTAACAGCTCAGATTTCAACTCTTACCGCCTACGTAAGTAAACTCACCTCTGCACCTTCTTTTAATGTTAATCAAATTTCTTGTTGTGAGTTATGCTCAGGACCACACTCAACTCTTGAGTGCCCATCTGGAAACTTTTCCTCCTTATCCCATGGAGAGCAAGTAAATTTTGTCAACAATTTCCAAAGAGGTAATCAAGGACCTTATTCAAACACCTACAATCCAGGGTGGCGTAACCATCCAAATTTCTCATGGAGAAATGATAACAACGCACTTAAACCACATGGATTTCAAAAGCAAGGTCCTAATCATAATATTCCCCATCAATAATATCCTAATCATAATACCTCTTCTCAGCAAAGTCAATCTAAAATGGAAGAACTCATGATAAGTTATATGCAAAAGACTGACACAATGTTGCAAAATCAACAAGCCACCATTAGGAATCTTGAAAATCAACTTAGTCAAATGTCTCAATAGTTGAGTAATAGACCATCTAGGTCTTTACCTAGCAATACTGAGAAGAATCCTAAGGGTGTAAATGCTATTATGCTAAGAAGTGGTAAGGAATTAGTTGATAAGAAACTTGAGGAAGAGGAGCTTAACCTAAAGAAAGATAAAGGGAAACAAAAGGAAGAGGAACCAAAGCTAAATTCACCAAAAGTGAAAGCATATGTTCCTCCTATTCCTTTCCCAGGAAGGCTGAAGCAACAATAATTGGATTCACAATTTGCTAAATTTTTAGAAGTCTTTAAAAAATTGCAAATTAACATTCTTTTTGCAGAGGCACTTCAGCAAATGCCTTCATATGCTAGATTCATGAAGGATTTGCTCACCAAGAAGAGAAAGATAGATGAGAATGAACATGTAATGCTTACAGGGGAGTGTTCTATGATCCTACAGAAGAATATATCCAATTTGCCAAGAAAACAAAGAGATCAGGGAAGTTTTACTGTTCCTTGCACTATTGGTAATTTTCATTTTGATAAAGTACTTATAGATTCTAGTGCAAGTATTAACTTAATGCCTTTGTCCATTTTCAAAAAACTAGGACTTGGAGAATGTAAGGAGACGCATGTCACCTTACAACTTGCTGATAGAAGTGTTAAGTACCCAAAGGGTATAATGGAGAATGTCTTAGTAAAAATGGACAAATTCATCTTTCCAGTTGACTTTATAGTCTTGGAAATGGAAGAAGATAGAGAGGTACCCATGATCTTAGGAAGACCATTCTTGGCAATAGGTAAGGCGTTGATAGATGTGGAACAAGGTAAGCTAACCTTGAGAGTTATGGATGAAGAAGTTACTTTTAATGTTTATGAGGCCATTAGGAAATTTGATGATTGTAAGTCTTGTTACACAATTGATGTTATTGATGAAGTCTCCTGTGAGAATATTGAAGAGAATGCAGGCATGGAGACAATAGAATCAGTTCTCAAGGATATAGATGAATGGAGTGATGATGAAGAACCAATTGAAGAATGTGTGGAAGAAGCATTAGAAAATCGAGCTCACTACTATAAGGAGCTAGGAACAAGTGAGAAGAAGCCAATGCCATCGTTGACACAACCCTCGGTGCTTGAGCTTAAATCATTACCTAGTCATTTGAAATATGCATATCTTGGAACAGATGATATTTTGCCAATAATCATTTCTTCTTCTTTGACAGGTGATCAAGAGCAACAACTTTTAGATGTTCTAAGAGAGCATAAGGAAGCTATCGGGTGGACCATTGCTGATATTAAGGGAATTAACCCTTCAATTTGTACTCATAGGATATTTCTTGAGGCTGAGTGCAAACCTACAGTACAACCACAAAGAAGACTTAACCCAACTCTTAAGGAGGTTGTAAAAAAAGAAGTGCTTAAATTGTTAGATGCAGGCATTATTTTTCCAATTTATGATAGTAAATGCGTTAGTCCTGTCCAAGTTGTACCGAAAAAAGGTGGTATGACTGTAGTAAAAAATGAGGCTAATGAATTAATTCCCACTCGTACTGTAACTGGTTGGAGAGTCTGTATAGACTATAGAAAACTGAATGATGCTACCCGCAAAGATCATTTTTCCCTCCCTTTTATAGATCAGATGTTAGAAAAACTTGCAGGGCATGATTATTACTGCTTTTTAGATGGTTACTCTGGTTACAATCAAATCCATATAGCACTCGAGGATCGGGAGAAAACCTCCTTTACTTGTCCCTATGGCACATTTGCTTTTAGGAGAATACCCTTTGGTCTTTGTAATGCACCCACTACATTTCAAAGATGCATGATGTCCATATTTTCTGACATGATAGAAAATTTTATTGAAATATTCATGGATGATTTTTCTGTTTTTGGGTAGTCATTCAAAACATGTCTGACAAATTTAGGATGTGTGCTTAAGAGATGCAAGGAAACTAATCTGCTTCTTAATTGGGAAAAATGCCATTTCATGGTAAGAGAGGGAATAGTCTTAAGGCACAAAGTATCTAAGCAGGGAATTGAGGTTGACAGGGCAAAAGTAGAGGTGATAGAGAAGTTACCACCACGTACTACAGTGAAAGGAATTAGAAGTTTCTTGGGACATGTTGGCTTCTATAGGAGATTTATCAAGGACTTCTCTAAAATCTCAAGACCTCTTTGTAATTTATTAGAAAAAGATTCTGCTTTTGTTTTTTATGACAATTGTTTGCAGGAATTTAATCTATTGAAGGAGAAGCTCACTACTGCACCAGTGATTGTTGCACCTGATTGGGAGCTTCCATTTGAGTTGATGTGTGATGCCAGTGACTATGATGTAGGAGAGGTACTTGGGCAAAGGAAAGATATGTCATTTCATGTAATATACTATGCAAGTAGAACCTTAAATGAGGCCCAAAGGAATTATGCCACAACTGAAAAAGAACTTTTAGCAGTCATATTTGCATGCAATAAATTTCGGCCTTATCTAATAGGTTCTAAAATCATAGTATATACTGACCATGCTGCCCTTAAGTATTTATTTGCTAAAGCTAATGCTAAACCTAGGTTAATTCGATGGATTCTACTACTGCAAGAATTTAACTTGGAAATTAAAGATAAGAAGGGAACTGAAAATGTGGTGGTTGATCATTTATCCCATCAGGAATCTAATTGTTTTGATTCACCTATTAATGAAAAGTTCCCTGATGAACAATTGCATGTAGTAGAAGTCCAAGGATTACCTTGGTATGCTGATATCATTAATTATTTGGTTAGCAAAATCACTCCATATGGTTTATCTTACCAACAGAAAAAGAAATTTTTACATGATGTGAAGTTTTATTTTTGGGATGAACCATATCTCTTTAAAAATTGTGCTGACCAAATAATTAGACGGTGCATACCTGAAAGTGAACAGCTTAGCATTATACAACATTGTCATTCTAGAGAGGCAGGAGGTCACTTTGGTGTAGAAAAAACAGCAGCTAAAATTTTATCATGTGGATTTTATTGGCCCAGGTTGTTCAGTGATTGCAGGAACTACATCATGTCTTGTGCTCAATGTCAAAGGACTGGCAACATTTCTAGAAGACACGAATTACCGCAAAATAATATACTTGTAATTGAGCTTTTTGACGTTTGGGGAATCGACTTTATGGGTCCTTTTCCTTCATCTTTTAAAAAAAAAATACATTCTTTTAGCTGTTGATTATGTTTCGAAATGGGTAGAGGCAATTGCTCTACAAACTAATGACAGCAGGGTTGCCATTAAATTTTTGAAAAAGAATATATTTTCAAGATTTGGGGTACCTAGAGCTATAATAAGTGATGGGGGAACACATTTTTGTAACAGGAAATTTGAGAAATTATTATTAAAATATGGAGTTACTCACAAAATTGCCACCCCTTATCATCCACAAACGTGTGGATAGGCTGAGGTATCTAATAGGGAAATTAACCGAATTCTAGAGAAGACTGTCAATGCATCCAGGAAAGATTGGTCTTTAAAAATCGACGATGCATTATGGGCTTATAGAACAGCGTTTAAAACCTCTGTAGGAATGTCCCCATATAAGATTGTTTTTGGTAAATTGTGCCACTTACCAGTAGAGCTCGAGCACAAGGCATACTAGGCTATTAAATACCTTAACTTTGATGAGAAAGATGCAGGTGAAAAAAGATTGCTTCAACTAAATCAGATGGCTGAAATAAGAGAAGAAGCATATGAAAATGCTAAAATTTACAAAGAACGAACAAAGCGATGGCATGATAAGAACATTTTGAGGCGAGAATTTTTCCCTGATCAAAAGGTCTTACTATACAACTCCCGCTTAAAGTTGTTCCCAAGTAAGTTGAAATCACGATGGTCTAGACCCTTTGAAATTGTTAATGTGTTTCCTTATGGTGCAGTTGAGTTGAAGGCAGAAGACAACTGTACTTTCAAGGTAAACGGTTATCTTCTCAAACATTACTATGAAGGGGAAAATGTTGATAGAAATGCCACAGCTGTGGATTCAGGAGATTTGAGGACTTGAACTGGAAAAGTCGGGCTAGCGACTGCAAATTAAGCGCTTCATGGGAGGCAGCCCATGCTCAATAAGTATATACACTAGTATTTTAGTTTCGTTGACATATAAAAAAATTAAAATTAATTAATAAGAAATATAAAAAAAGAGAAAAAAAATTGTAAAAAAAAAATAAATATTTAAGGCAGGATAAGAGCCGCTGGCTTTCAGCCGGCCTAAACTCTCGGTACAAATAAAGGCCGGCGGCGTACAGGTATAGGGTGCTGGCCTTTATCTAGTTTTTAGACATTGGCCGGCCCGTCTCTCTCTCTCAATTGCTCATTTTTTTTTCTCTCTCTTAACTCACTTCTTCTCTCATGACGGCTCTCTCTCTCTTGCACTTCTCCCCTCTCTTTGACCTATTTCTTCTTCACTCTCTCACTCACTCTCCTCGTGCATTTAAGACATTCAAAGTAAGTTTTTTTTCTTCTTCTCTTTAAGTTCTCTCTTCTTTGCTTATTGGAGTTTGCTGAAAATGTCGTCCTTGTGGATTGTAAATTTTGGATCACATGCGAAATTGATAGGATTGTTGGATTGAAGTTGTTGGTTTGATGATTTTTCATGTAGAAGTCGATTATTATACTTGCATGTTGATGGGTTATAGTGATTTGTGTTTGATTCGTCAGAAACCCATTTAGCAAATTAGAAATTAGGATTTAACCAATTGTGTAAAATTTTTAGAATTTAGGGGTTTTGTGCTTTAGAGAAATGTAACTACTATTACTTAAAGTAGTTATGGTTAATTTTGAGTTCTTGTGTCATGATTAGGAGATGCTGTAAATTAAGTTCATGAATAGGTATATTTTGCAAAAAAATTCAGATTGCATGGGTTTAGAAGAACCTTGCTATTGTCAATTACATGATTATTCTTTCACTACGTGTTAGAGTATTTGCACAACTTGAAACTCATGTGTTCTCCTTTTCCCGCGTATTTTTGAAAAGTCCCACTTTGGTTAAAATCTAGGCCACATAACTTAGGCTGCCAGCCTTTAATTTCTAATTGCAATTGTAATTGACATAATGAAACTTCTGTGCTTAGGCAATTGCTGGTGCTTCTTTAAAGATAAACCATGAGTGAAACATGAATATATTGGCATGAGAAGTTTAATTGAGTTAGTTAATCGATGAACTAACATCACTTTTTGTAGCAATGCTACCCAAAAACTTCCAGCCTAAGAGGAAGAAGTAAAAGACCTTTGAACCATCAACTTCAGGAACCCAACCAAAGTTCCTACTTTCCAATCAAGAATATGCAAAGGAAAGGAAGAAAAGGTTTGACAAGATGACAATCTTAAATCATTAATATCTGGATTGGACGGTTCTGTAGGAATATAGCATGGATGAAAGATTGCAACAGATGGTGGCAAATAAGACTTGGTTTCAGCTCTTCTAGATAAAGGAGCCAGCTTATAAAGATGTTACAATTGAGTTTTTGTCCACTTTACAGATAGAGAAGGATGACAGCATCGCCATGACTTTTCAAGCTTATGAAGAGATTCACAAATTACAGTTGAATCAAATCGGGTTCTTCTTAAAATTTCATGATGACCCAGAACCTGAAGAAAATTCAACTAATGCCTGGCCTAAAGGAATGAGTGCTGAAATGATGTGGTTTCAGATGATTCATCCTAGACAAGATGATTTCGTGCCTTCAAAGTCTTTGGCTTCTAGTTTAGCTGCTGTAGAGCACAAGTTACTCCACTATATCCTTGCTCACACAATCTGTTGTAAGAAAACGAGTCATAGTAAGGTGACTAGTTTTGATATGTTTTACCTCTTTTGCATGATTAATGATTACAAACTTGACATTGGTATAGAGGTAGCTACTTTTATGAGCAGACAGATTGAGGATATAAGGACACAATTCATTTTGTGTGGAGGATATATAACTGCCTTATTAAAAGGTATGGGGATTTTTAGAGATCCTATTGATGATAAGGGAATAGAGTGTAAGAGGATTTCTTCTGCACCATTCAAAGGTTGGGGACTCACCAAGGTAATCCACAGACTTAATCCTCCCATTGATGAGGAGGGAATTCATGAGGTCCCTTCCATTAATAGACCCTAAGGTTTTTATTCTACCCCTCATACTAGCAGTTATGAATAGTTGAGAAAGGACATAAAAGAAGTTAAGAAAAAAGTTCATAAAGAGCGGAAAAAGAACAAGAAATTTAGGACCACCTTGGTCAATATGTCAAAATCCGCAATATCATGTTTTCATCCAGTAGCCGTAGAACATTTGGATTATGAGACCTCAAGTGAGGTCTCCAGCTCTGAGTCTGACAGTTTTTTAATTTCTTCTCTATTTTTTTAATTTTGATAATTGGTCTGTATGGATTTTGTTAAGCACCCACTTGTTGGGAAGACTTGTGATCCATGACATTTTGCTTTTAGTGTTTTATTTCATGGTTCTGAAACAGGGATGACAGACATTTTGGAGGAATTTTCTTGCTGATGAACAACTTAACACCAGGGAAGTAACAGAGTTTCAATTTTTTTACATTGACATTCTTTTCCTTAATTTTGCACTATTATAGGAATAATGAGGACATTGTCCAATTAAAGTGTGGGGAAGGGATTATAAATGTAGAAGTATAATGACTGGTTGCACACATCATGAGTTTGCAATTCCCATGCTTTATTTATGTCCTTAAGTGTTTATCATCAATGGAGTCTTGAAATTGACTTAGATTGGTGCCCCACTTGCCAACTGTTGTGACTGGTTTACATAGTTAAAATTTAATAGTAAAATCTCTAGAGAATGGATTTACCCTATGTTTAGCCTTTGAATTTGAGATTGAGTCCTTAAGTTGAAAAAAACAAGCAAGTTTACTTCATGGAAAAATTGGTTGGGATAAATTTCTCTTGAAATTTCTTTGAGAATACCTTAACACCTAGTGAAAGAGGTAAAGGAAATATTTTACTTAGTGATCCCTTATAAAAATAGTCTTAACTAATATTCATTTATGCAAAAAATAAAAATAAAATTAGAGCCTTTACTCCAATGACTCAGGAAAGTAAGTTAAGAGTATCCAATCTTAAATGTTAGTGTGAGAAAGAGTTCGTAGGGGTCCCTTTAAAACCTGGTCACTTAGGCGATGAGCCCAGGATGTGCCGACTCAATGAACTCACAATAACGAGAAGGGCGGAAAGGCAAAAATTTAGTACCTTAATGAAAGCCATGTTGACATGGGTGAGCTTTGGTCCCTCGGAAGAGTGAAGTCTAACTCCACTGTCAATTAAGGCAAATAAAAAAAAAAAAGTGAATACAGGACAATAAGTGAAATAAAGACTAAATTAAAAAGGGAGAAATTCTAGGAAAAAAAATGGATACCTTATGCTTTCACTTTTTGTTATCTTGTTTAGAGAAGTAAAATTGAGGGAGATTATACTTGCTAATAACCAATGAAGTTTAAATGAATGTTTTTCCTTATGGACTAAGTATTTTTCTTTTGATTGTTAAACACTGGGATTAAAAATCTGTTTTATTTAGATTAACTACTAAATTTCAACTAGATATCCTAGTTACAAGTTTCAGTATGGTCAGAACAATGGGCACCAGAAGTTCAATGACTGATTTCTCTTGTTTAATTCAATTATTTTGCTTGAGGACAAGCAAAAGTTCAAGTGTGGGGATGTTGATAAGATCACATTATACTTATATTTTCTTCTAGATTTATATTAAATTTATTTCAATATTATAAGAAAATATAAAGAAATGGTATTTAATGGTGTTTATTGTAAAAATTCAGGTTTTGAGGACCTAAAAGTAAATTACAAGTTAATTGGAGGAGTTTTTCACAAAATTGAAGAAGTAAGTGAAGAATTGCATTGAAGGCTGTAAACACCCCATTTTTGCCCTAGGAATCAACAATTCTCAACAATAATCAATTTTTCAATTTTTCCTAATTTTTCCCAATTTTTCCTAATTTAGCATAAAATAATAAAAATGTTCAAAAAATAAAAATAAATAGGAAAACACTTCAATTTTGAAAAATGATTTCAGAAATGGCAATAATAAATAATAAACAATTTTTAAAATTTTTGGAATTTTCAAAAAATACAAAAAATAGAAAAATCGCATTGCATATATGTAATTTGTGAAAATAAAAAAATCAGGAAAGTGGGCTAGCTCAGCTGGTCCGGACCGTGTCTAGGCGCGCGCGCAGGGGGTCGAGGTCGCGGGTTCGAATCGCGGAGGACGCAGTTTCCGCGTTTTGTAATTTTTCGACTTATCTAGTGACACGTGGCAGCATCTGATTGGCTGGAAGAAACGCACGTGTCGGGCGCGTGATCATACCTTACCTCGAGCCCGAGATCACCGGCAAGAAGAAAAATTCGTATTTCGGCCGTTTTGATTCGATTTTTTTGCACAAATCCAACAGATCTTCAACAAAGATAAGATAAACAATATCTAATTAAAATCAAATCGCAACAAATTGTTGGATGGGCACGAATCGGAGTTGGTTTTTCAACCGAAAATCCGATCAGCTTCAATCGGAGGAAATCCGAGCTTATCCAGCTCGATTTCAAACGCCTATAAATAGAGGAGGAGATGAGGAAGTAAGAACACAGATCAGAATTGCGAGAGAGAGAGAAAAGAGTGCAAATCGGAGGAAGTCCAAGCCGTGACCGCCGACCGGAGTTCAAACCACCGCAAGGAGACGTTCTGGGAGTAAATCGCCACCACCATCAGACTCAGCACCCTCGAGAAGCTAGGATTCGACACTTCACCCGCCGCAAACGACCGCCAGAACGCCGTGAACGAGCCAATACCGCCGCCGTGTCCGACCGATTCGACCCGACCCGATTCGACCCGACCCGCGCACCAATCCGGATCCAGGTAAGTCGGATTTTCCAGATTTTTTTATTATTATTTATTTTGTTTATTTGTTTATGTTGAATTTATTTATTATTATTTATTATATTGTTAGCCATTTATTTATTTATATTGTCGATAAATAGGAAAATGTAGGAATTGTATTTTTCTAGGATTTAATAATGTAGAAAATAGAAAATAGGAAATAAGAAAAAATAAAATAAAAATAATAAAGATGAAGAAAAATAATAGAAATATTAGAAAAAAAATAATAAAATTTTAAATTTCAAAATAGGATAGAAAATAAACTTAAGATAAAATTTTCAACAAAAAAAATCATGAAAAACTTACAAAACTTATAAAAATCACAAAAATCATAAAAATCATAAAAAATTCAAAAGAATTATAAAAGAATCGTAAAAATAAATTTTAACACTTAGAAAAATCCTTTTCTTCAAATAAACTCAAAATTGATGTTTTCCCTCAAAATCATTTTCAAAAAAAATCAAATTCAAAGTTTAGGCTTAGAAGTTTTAGAAAAATCCCAAAGACGTTAAGAACTTAAATCAAAAGAGTTTTCAAAATTAAAATTCATCAACAAACCTAAAGGTTTTCAGAAAAGCGAACTACGGCTTGTTTGATCCTGAGTAGCAGGTACGTAGGCACCCATTCGGGTCAACCCCCTAAAATGAATAAAAAATCATTTTCTTGAAATAAATTCAAAAACATAAAAGTAACAAAGACACAATGAAACACATTTCTAAAGATGAACAATTTTAGGAGATTAGGTGGTAACCGCAAAGGTTTTAATAGGTTAGCCTCCGGACTTAGAAACTCTGGTTTTCCCTTTTTTCTTCTCACAAAAACGAGAAGAGGAAATAACAACGACTAGTAGTCCAAATTAAGACTAATCCGCTCCTTTAGTCTTAATTCAATTTTTCTCAACAACAATTGGGTGGCGACTCCAAAAATCAAACGAAATTCCTAATTCAAGTCGAGGATCTAGATTAGATGAGCATAGGGTTTAGTTTAGATCGGATTAGGAATGGGAATTCAAAAATTAGACTCGACAGGGCTTTTTCGGGAAAGTGCCCATATTGGGCTGACTAACCTTAAAATGATACTTGTATTTTGAGTTTATTCGAAATAGATTTTCTTATTTTCTAAGAAAAGAATTATAAAAGGATTTGCAAAATAGCTGTAAACACCCCATTTTTGCCATAGGAATCAACAATTCTCAATAATAATCAATTTTTCAATTTTTCCTAATTTTTCCCAATTTTTCCTAATTTAGCATAAAATAATAAAAATGTTCAAAAAATAAAAATAAATAGGAAAACACTTCAATTTTGAAAAATGATTTCAGAAATGGCAATAATAAATAATAAACAATTTTTAAAAATTTTTGGAATTTTCAAAAAATACAAAAAATAGAAAAATCGCATTGCATATATGCAATTTGCGAAAATAAAAAAATCAGGAAAGTGGGCTAGCTCAGCTGGTCCGGACCGTGTCTAGGCGCGCGCGCAGGGGGTCGAGGTCGCGGGTTCGAATCGCGGAGGACGCAGTTTCCGCGTTTTGTAATTTTTCCACTTATCCAGTGACACGTGGCAGCATCTGATTGGCTGGAAGAAACGCACGCGCCGGGCGTGTGATCGTTGGATGGGCACGAATCGGAGTTGGTTTTTCAACCGAAAATCCGATCAGCTTCAATCGGAGGAAATCCGAGCTTATCTAGCTCGATTTCAAACGCCTATAAATAGAGGAGGAGATGAGGAAGTAAGAACACAGATCAGAATTGCGAGAGAGAGAGAAAAGAGTGCAAATCGGAGGAAGTCCAAGCCGTGACCGCCGACCGGAGTTCAAACCATCGCAAGGAGACGTTCTGGGAGTAAATCGCCACCACCATCAGACTCAGCACCCTCGAGAAGCTAGGATTCGACACTTCACCCGCCGCAAACGACCGCCGGAACGCCGTGAACGGGCCAATACCGCCGTCGTGTCCGACCGATTCGACCCGACCCGATCCGACCCGACCCGCGCACCGATCCGGATCCAGGTAAGTCGGATTTTCCAGATTTTTTTATTATTATATATTTTGTTTATTTGTTTATGTTGAATTTATTTATTATTATTTATTATATTGTTAGCCATTTATTTATTTATATTGTCGATAAATAGGAAAATATAGGAATTGTATTTTTCTAGGATTTAATAATGTAGAAAATAGAAAATAGAAAATAGGAAATAAGAAAAAATAAAATAAAAATAATAAAGATGAAGAAAAATAATAGAAATATTAGAAAAAAAATAATAAAATTTTAAATTTCAAAATAGGATAGAAAATAAACTTAAGATAAAATTTTCAACAAAAAAAATCATGAAAAACTTACAAAACTTATAAAAATCACAAAAATCATGAAAATCACAAAAATCATAAAAATCACAAAAATCATAAAAAAATTCAAAAGAATTATAAAAGAATCGTAAAAATAAGTTTTAACACTTAGAAAATCTTTTTCTTCGAATAAACTCAAAATAGATGTTTTCCCCCAAAATCATTTTCAAAAAAATCAAATTCAAAGTTTAGGCTTAGAAATTTTTAGAAAAATCCCAAAGATGTTAAGAACGTAAACCAAAAGAGTTTGCAAGAATTAAAATTCATCAACAAACTTAAGATTTTCGAAAAAAAGCGAGCTACGACTTGTTTGATCCTGAGTAGCAGGTACGTAGGCACCCATTCGGGTCAACCCATAAAATAAATGAAAAATCCTTTTTTCTGAAATAAATTCAAAGACATAACAAAAATTAACAGAAACACAATGAAACACATTTCTAAAGATGAACAATTTTAGAAGATTAGGTGGTAACCGTACAGGTTTTAATAGGTTAGCCTCCAGACTTAGAAACTCTGGTTTTCCCTTTTTTTTCTTCTCACAAAAACGAGAAGAGGAAATAACGACGACTAGTAGTGCAAATTAAGACTGATCCACTCATTTAGTCTTAATTCAATTTTCCCAACAACAGTTGGGTGGCGACTCCAAAAATCAAACGAAATTCCTAATTCAAGTCGAGGATCTATATTAGATGAGCATAGGGTTTAGTTTAGATCGGATTAGGAATGGGAATTCAAAAATTAGACTCGATAGGATGGCGACTCCACTGGGGACCCATGCCAGTAGGCTAGCCACCTGATTCTCTTCGGATTGTTATCTTTAAGAAATGTGTCTCTTTTCTGTCACTAACTTTGCAGGATTTAGTTAGATGTTTACTATGGGGTTTTTTGCATGCATATGTTTGTGTGAGTAGATGCGGTCGAACCCGGACCGTCCTAGAAACCTAAGACGGGGAGCCATTGTGTAGGTTTCGGGCGAAGTGAGTTGATTCACCATTCGGGACCGATTAGGCTACCCCACCCTATGCTTCGATATGGCCTGAGATCCATTTCTCCGAGAATGCGGGAGGCCATAGAGCTCGGGAACCAGTTAGAACCAACCTACTTGCATACATAACATCGTACAAGGGGTTGACAATTGAATGACAATGTATTGGTTTGTTGTTTTGTCCTTGGAGTTCAGGACTATTTCCCTGTAACATTTTTGTAGTTCTTGTTGTAACTAGGTCGTTTCCTATTGTAATAGATGGCTAGCAGTGCAGTCGACCGCCTCCTCCGCAAAGAAATTCGGGTGTACAAACCTTTGGACCCAAAACTGGTACTGGACCATTGGTTTACCTTGTATAACCCAGAGGAGCAAGCCTTCATCCAGCAGAAGATCGGCCCCGTCCTCTCACTGACTAAGACAGAGGCGAATTTGCCTATGGTCCGGGCCATGCTCCAGTTATGGGAGATCGAGCCCGTAGCTTTCTTCATCGGACCGCATGAGATCACCCCTACCCTCGAGGAGTATACCCAGTTGCTACAGGCTCCAGCACTGACTGATCAGATTTACACGCCAGACTTTGAGGCTGGGCCAGCTGGTACCTTCAACAGATTGCTAGGCATCCGTAAAACAGCGCTCAATAAAGCCCTGGCAGACTGTAACGGGTATTGTATACGGATGGATGATCTAGAAGCCTGGTTTATCGCCCGGGAAGACAATGGGGACAGAAATGACATCCTGTGTGGAGACCCTAAGACTTACAGACAGAGAAGGGTGAACGCCTTCATCTTGACGGCCTTCGCCACCATTTTGTTCCCCGCTGGAACTTTCTATATTCACTACCGGGTTGTAGAGCTGGTAACCCAATTCCTGGAGGGAAAATCTTACATCCCGGCTCTACTGGCTGAACATATCCGAAACCTGAATTTCCTCAAGAAGAAGGGTCATGGCATCCTGCGCTCAAGCCTCAACCTTCTGCTAATATGGTTCGTAAGCCACCTCAAGTGCTTCGGGCTGAACATGGTCAGAAAAACCCTAGCCCAACAGGTAGATCTGCTGGATTCCTGTATAGAAAAGGTGAAGTTACCCGACGACGTTACCAGCCACAGTTGGGTAGATCTGCTTAGAAGCCTTAGCGCCGAAGATATTCTGTGGACAACCAGGTGGAGTTGCTGCAATAAAATCATCTTAACCTGCAGTAATTTCCAAGCAGTGCCATTAATCGGGATCAACGGATGCATCGGATATCACCCCAACTCCGTAGTCCGCCAATTCGGTACCATCCAAGACATAGTTTATCGGCCTTCACTCGAAGCAGTCACCTTTGAGTATCAAGATCCAAACATGTTGGTAGCCGAGAAGTTTGCTAAGCTGGCAGAGGTCAAAGCACTTTGGGAAGCCACAATCGAAAGCCCGAATGTGGACCTTGGCGAGCTAGATGGCGAAATGGGAAAACACCGAGCAACCAGAGAGTTTGTAATCCACCAGTTATACCAGACAGGGGAAAGAGCATACCGGGTTCCAGACGTCACCCAGCTAAGACCAGATAAGATCAATCCAGAGACAGAGATCTACTTGGAGCAGGTCAAGGCCCGGATGGAAGTATACTTCGAAGCTGCAGACTATAAGAAAGACATCTGGAAGGGACGCTTCAAGGAATCTGACCAAAGAAACAAGGCCTTAGAAGCACAATTAGAGAAATCCCAAGCCAGGGTCAAAGAACTAGAAGCCATCATCAGTGGGAAGCCTGAGCCTCCACAACAGAAGACTAAGAGAGCTAGGAAATAGATTTTCCCTGTAATCTTTCATTCGTTTATTTTGATCTTTGAACTCCAGAATTTTCAAAATTAATAAAAGTGAAGTTTTCAACATTACGTTGTCAATCAGTTGTCAACCCTTTATTTTTAGCATCCGTGTGAGCATCTGATTCGCATATTTACTAAGAAATAATAACAAAGAAAAAGCATCCGTATGAGCATCTGGTTTGCATATTTACTAAAAAAATAAGAACAAAGAAAAATAAATGGTGAAAGAGAATTGAAGAGTTACTAACAATTAGAGATCTTTTCAAGGTCCTAAAATTTGCTTCTAAATGGTTAGCTTAACCTAAAGCTCATAGTCACTTGCTCTAAAAACCAAAGACCTCTATAACCAACGAAAGACCCCATTCACTTCAAAAGGCCTCCTCATATCTTGATTTAGCCTCGAAACGTAAAACGTCCCAACACCCTCCAATCCTAAAAGATGCACTTGAAGTTTCCTTTCTATCAAAAGTCATATAAACCAAACACAGATTTTTTTTTGGGCACACGTTCAAAGTAGCTATGGTCAATTATCACTGAGGGTATAAAGAAGACTCTTCCAAATACTTGAGTCTTAGGCACTTAAGACCAAATCGCTTGTTCAAATTGACAACAGTACACGGGGACGCCATGAGAAGTGAAGAACATAGGCAAATTTGATAAAATGGAAGGGTATCTTTGTTTAAAAGGTTTAAGATGACAAGAGGCAAACCACGTCCCAAACACTAACCCTTAAACACTTGAGAGTTGAGTGTTATTAATGTGAGGTTTTGGACTCATTCCTTAAAGGAGGTCTATCTTGAATTTGGTACGTTAAATCAAATAATGTTAGGCATTCATTTTTGTTACCCTAAACACAATCATCCTTTGACAAACAAGAGTTTCAAAATTTAACCCTACCATCAACCACCCCACGATGGAATAATTGGGAAGATAGAGACATCAATAGTGCTTGTCCTAGTTGCAATAATTCAAAATTTTAGCCATAGATAATTGAGATGAAGAGAAGTCCACATTCTGAAAAAAAAAAATACACATGAACCACACGAAATGATCACCATTGGGCCCAAAAGAAAAGAAGAAAAAAAAAGAGATAGAAAAAGAGAATGAATGAAGAAAAAATGATGAAAAAAAAAAACTGAAAGGAATAGAAAGAAAAGAAAAGGAAAAGAAGGGAAATGAGAGAAGCCTGAGAATGTAGCCAAACCTATAAAAAGCCCAACAACACTTGAAAACACCAGGGCCAAATACGAGAATTTAAACATCATAGTTCAAAGATACAATACCCTTTTTTTTGAAGACTTCTCCAAATCATTGAAAATAATTTATCTTAAGCAAAAAAAAAATTTCTAGGGCAAGTACTATTCTAGTTCTTTTTTCTCAAGGTTTCTTGACTTGCAAACCTACGTTGAAATGATGATTCTTTCAAAATAAACCATTAACATACATTTCTGAAACCAATAACCAAAAGAGCCTAAATTGCATTACAAGTATCAAAAAGTCCTAACGGATTGATTAAAGCGTATTACTTACAAGAAAGACCATAATTTTTGGAATAGAAGTCAAGAGTGACATCTAAACCGAGAGATTGTAAGGAAGTCTTCCTAGATTAAACCAATTAAAAACGAGATATCCAGTTATAAATGGAACGAGAAAACTTACTCATTGGCATTGTTTAGCCTTAAATACTGATATCCCCAAGAAGAAGATATGAGTCTTAATTACAAGAAACCCCTCAAGAGATGATTGATTAAGCCAAGACAACATTTTGTTTCTAAGATTAAACCAAACCCTCTGAGAAAAATGAGGCAAAAGAGTAAGTGATTATGGAGCAGTAGGGAATGCTTACCCTTTATTTGTATTTTTAGGAGCCTTGTCAGATTCTTTACCCGTTAGCAATGCTCACTAAAAAGGAACACTTTAATATTTTGCCACATTATCCTTAGGTTTCAAAAGACCATTTTTCCTTGAAAATTTGCAGAAAAATTTTAGTTATCACTTGTTCAGAGGTCTTAAGTCATCTTGCATTTGATTATTATTGAAAAAAAATATAATAAGATTCTCACTTAGGATATTCTTCCTTTAATAGGGTAGTCAGCCCAAAAAAGGGGCACTTCCCTAGATCTCTCAAGGTTAGCCCATAGGGGGGCACCTTTTGCGCCATTCATTTTCATAATAGGGTAGTCAGCCCAAAAAAGGGCACCTCCCTAGATCTCTCAAGGTTAGCCCACAGGGGGCACCTTTGGAGCCATCATTTTCGTCATAGGGTAGTCAGCTCAAAAAGGGGCACTTCCCTAGATCTCTCAAGGTTAGCCCACAAGGGGCACCTTTCGAGCCTTCATAATAGGGTAGTCAGCCCAAAAAGGAGCACTTCCCTAGATCTCTCAAGGTTAGCCCACAAGGGGCACCTTTCGAGCCTTCATAATAGGGTAGTCAGCCCAAAAAGGGGCACTTCCCTAGATCTCTTAAGGTTAGCCCACAGGGGGGCACCTTTGAGCCGTCTTCCGTTAATAGGGTAGTCAGCCCAAAAAGGGGGCACTTCCCTAGATCTCTCAAGGTTAGCCCACAGGGGGCACCTTTTTGAACCATCATTTTCGTAATAGGGTAGTCAGCCCAAAAAGGGGCACTTCCCTAAATCTCTCGAGGTTAGCCCACAAGGGGCACCTATTGAGCCATCATTTTCATTTAGGTTAGTCAGCTCTTGGGGCACTTTCCTAAAAGTCTATCCAAGGGTTAGTCAGCCCAATATGGGCACTTTCCCGAAAAAAAAACCTGATCTCAGGGTCAGCTCATAAGGGCACCTTTTGAGACAGTTCTAGTTTAGGTTAGTCAGCTCTTGGAGCACTTTCCTAAAAATTAATCCAAGGGTTAGTCAGCTCAATATGGGCACTTTCCCGAAAAAGCCTGTTCTCAGGGTCAGGTCATAAGGGCACCTTTTGAGACAGTTCTAGTTTAGGTTAGTCAGCTCTTGGGGCACTTTCCTAAAAATTAATCCAAGGGTTAGTCAGCCCAATATGGGCACTTTCCCAAAAAAGCCTGTTCACAGGGTCAGCTCATAAGGGCACCTTTTGAGATAGTTCTAGTTTAGGTTAGTCAGCTCTTGGGGCACTTTCCTAAAAATCAATCCAAGGGTTAGTCAGCCCAATATGGGCACTTTCCCGAAAAAAACCTGTTCTCAGGGTCAGCTCATAAGGGCACCTTTTAAGACAGTTCTAGTTTAGGTTAGTCAGCTCTTGGGGCACTTTCCTAAAAATTAATCCAAGGGTTAGTCAGCCTAATATGGGCACTTTCCCGAAAAAGCCTGTTCTCAGGGTCAGCTCATAAGGGCACCTTTTGAGACAGTTCTAGTTTAGGTTAGTCAGCTCTTGGGGCACTTTCCTAAAAATCAATCCAAGGGTTAGTCAGCCCAATATGGGCACTTTCCCGAAAAAAAACCTGTTCTCAGGGTCAGCTCATAAGGGCACCTTTTGAGACAGTTCTACTTTAGGTTAGTCAGCTCTTGGGGCACTTTCCTAAAAGTCTATCCAAGGGTTAGTCAGCCCAATATGGGCACTTTCCCGAAAAAAACCTGTTCTCAAGGTCAGCTCATAAGGGCACCTTTTGAGACAGTTCTACTTTAGGTTAGTCAGCTCTTGGGGCACTTTCCTAAAAATCAATCCAAGGGTTAGTCAGCCCAATATGGGCACTTTCCCGAAAAAACCTGTTCTCAGGGTCAGCTCATAAGGGCACCTTTTGAGACAGTTCTATGTTAGGTTAGTCAGCTCTTGGGGCACTTTCCTAAAAATCAATCCAAGAGTTAGTCAGCCCAATATGGGCACTTTCCCGAAAAAACCTATTCTCAGGGTCAGCTCATAAGGGCACCTTTTGAGACAGTTCTATGTTAGGTTAGTCAGCTCTTGGGGCACTTTCCTAAAAATTAATCCAAGGGTTAGTCAGCCCAATATGGGCACTTTCCCGAAAAAACCTGTTCTCAGGGTTAGCTCAGAAGGGCACCTTTTGAGACAGTTCTATGTTAGGTTAGTCAGCTCTTGGAGCACTTTCCTAAGAATTTCATCTAAGGTTAGTCAGCCCAAGATGGGCACTTTCCTAAAATCCATTTTAAGGTTAGTCAGCCTAATATGGGCACTTTCCTAAAAATCCATTCTCAGGGCCAGCTCATAAGGGCACCTTTTGAGACACTACCACAGGTTAGTCAGCCCAAGATGGGCACTTTCCTAAAATCTATTTTAAGGTTAGTCAGCCCAATATGGGCACTTTCCTAGATTCTCCCGATTAGTCAGCTCTTGGGGTACTTTTCGGAAACATCCTTCCCAAACAGTTGCTAGTCTAACAAGACGCTTCTGTCGACAGGTAGCCAGCTCATAAGGGCGCTTCCTAAGTGAATTTTCTTTCCAAGGTTGCAAGTCTGATAAGACGCTTCCTATCATCATTTCTCATATATTCCTACTCAATGCTTGAGATGTGTCCTGTCGCCAACTAGTTAGCCCATAAAGCACTTTTTGGAGAGGGGACATTACCTTGAATTGTTAGGAACATCTTCAACCGTAGGATTATCAGCTCTTGGGGCATTTTCCTACTAAAACCTAATTCAAGAGGTCAAAAATGGCGTCTTTTGTTTGTCTTTGTAGTTAAGTTTTTCAAACTTTACCACAAAGAGGGGCAGCTGTAAACACCCCATTTTTGCCCTAGGAATCAACAATTCTCAATAATAATCAATTTTTCAATTTTTCCTAATTTTTCCCAATTTTTCCTAATTTAGCATAAAATAATAAAAATGTTCAAAAAATAAAAATAAATAGGAAAACACTTCAATTTTGAAAAATGATTTCAGAAATGGCAATAATAAATAATAAACAATTTTTAAAAATTTTTGGAATTTTCAAAAAATACAAAAAATAGAAAAATCGCATTGCATATATGCATTTTGCGAAAATAAAAAAATCAGGAAAGTGGGCTAGCTCAGCTGGTCCGGACCGTGTCTAGGCGCGCGCGTAGGGGGTCGAGGTCGCGGGTTCGAATCGCGGAGGACGCAGTTTCCGCATTTTGTAATTTTTTGACTTATCCAGTGACACGTGGCAGCATCTGATTGGCTGGAAGAAACGCACGCGCCGGGCGCGTGATCATCCCTTACCTCGAGCCCGAGATCGCCGGCGAGAAGAAAAATTCGTATTTCGGCCGTTTTGATTCGATTTTTTTGCACAAATCCAACAGATCTTCAACAAAGATAAGATAAACATTATCTAATTAAAATCAAATCGCAACAAATCGTTGGATGGGCACGAATCGGAGTTGGTTTTTCAACCGAAAATCTGATCAGCTTCAATCGGAGGAAATCCGAGCTTATCCAGCTCGATTTCAAACGCCTATAAATAGAGGAGGAGATGAGGAAGTAAGAACACAGATCAGAATTGCGAGAGAGAGAGAAAAGAGTGCAAATCGGAGGAAGTCCAAGCCGTGACCGCCGACCGGAGTTCAAACTACCGCAAGGAGACGTTCTGGGAGTAATCGCCACCACCATCAGACTCAGCACCCTCGAGAAGCTAGGATTCGACACTTCACCCGCCGCAAACGACCACCGGAACGCCGTGAACGAGCCAATACCGCCGCCGTGTCCGACCGATTCGACCCGACCCGATCCGACCCGACCCGCGCACCGATCCGGATCCAAGTAAGTCGGATTTTCCAGATTTTTTTATTATTATTTATTTTATTTATTTTGTTTATTTGTTTATGTTGAATTTATTTATTATTATTTATTATATTGTTAGCCATTTATTTATTTATATTGTCGATAAATAGGAAAATGTAGGAATTGTATTTTTCTAGGATTTAATAATGTAGAAAATAGAAAATAGAAAATAGGAAATAAGAAAAAATAAAATAAAAATAATAAAGATGAAGAAAAATAATAGAAATATTAGAAAAAAAATAATAAAATTTTAAATTTCAAAATAGGATAGAAAATAAACTTAAGATAAAATTTTCAACAAAAAATATAAAAATTATAAAAATCATGAAAAACTTACAAAACTTATAAAAATCACAAAAATCATGAAAATCACAAAAATCATTAAAAAATTCAAAAGAATTATAAAAGAATCGTAAAAATAAGTTTTAACACTTAGAAAATCCTTTTCTTCGAATAAACTCAAAATAGATGTTTTGTCTTCCCGGGCGATAAACCGGGCTTCTAGATCATCCATCCGTATACAATACCCGTTACAGTCTGCCAGGGCTTTATTGAGCGCTGTTTTACGGATGCCTAGCAATCTGCTGAAGGTACCAGCTGGCCCAGCCTCAAAGTCTGGCGTGTAAATCTGATCAGTCAGTGCTGGAGCCTGTAGCAACTGGGTATACTCCTCGAGGGTAGGGGTGATCTCATGCGGTCCAATGAAGAAAGCTACGGGCTCGATCTCCCATAACTGGAGCATGGCCCGGACCATAGGCAAATTCGCCTCTGTCTTAGTCAGTGAGAGGACGGGGCCGATCTTCTGCTGGATGAAGGCTTGCTCCTCTAGGTTATACAAGGTAAACCAGTGGTCCAATACCAGTTTTGGGTCCAAAGGTTTGTACACCCGAATTTCTTTGCGGAGGAGGCGGTCGACTGCACTGCTAGCCATCTATTACAATAGGAAACGACCTAGTTACAACAAGAACTACAAAAATGTTACAGGGAAATAGTCCTGAACTCCAAGGACAAAACAACAAACCAATACATTGTCATTCAATTGTCAACCCCTTGTACGATGTTATGTATGCAAGTAGGTTGGTTCTAACTGGTTCCCGAGCTCTATGGCCTCCCGCATTTTCGGAGAAATGGATCTCAGGCCATATCGAAGAATAGGGTGGGGTAGCCTAATCGGTTTAGATGTCACTCTTGACTTCTATTCCAAAAATTATGGTCTTTCTTGTAAGTAATACGCTTTAATCAATCCGTTAGGACTTTTTGATACTTGTAATGCAATTTAGGCTCTTTTGGTTATTGGTTTCAGAAAAGTATGTTAAGGTTTATTTTGAAAGAATCATCATTTCAACGTAGGTTTGCAAGTCAAGAAACCTTGAGAAAAAAGAACTAGAATAGTACTTGCCCTAGAAATTTTTTTTTTTGCTTAAGATAAATTATTTTCAATAATTTGGAGAAGTCTTCAAAAAAAGGGTATTGTATCTTTGAACTATGATGTTTAAATTCTCGTATTTAGCCCTGGTATTTTCAAGTGTTGTTGGGCTTTTTATAGGTTTAGCTACATTCTCAGGCTTCTCTCATTTCCCTTCTTTTCCTTTTCTTTTCTTTCTATTCCTTTCAGTTTTTTTTTTCATCATTTTTTCTTCATTCATTCTCTTTTTCTATCTCTTTTTTTTCTTCTTTTCTTTTGGGCCCAATGGTGATCATTTCGTGTGGTTCATGTGTATTTTTTTTTCAAAATGTGGACTTCTCTTCATCTCAATTATCTATGGCTAAAATTTTGAATTATTGCAACTAGGACAAGCACTATTGATGTCTCTATCTTCCCAATTATTCCATCATGAGGTGGCTGATGGTAGGGTTAAATTTTGAAACTCTTGTTTGTCAAAGGATGATTGTGTTTAGGGTAACAAAAATGAATGCCTAACATTATTTGATTTAACGTATCAAATTCAAGATAGACCTCCTTTAAGGAATGAGTCCAAAACCTCACATTAATAACACTCAACTCTCAAGTGTTTAAGGGTTAGTGTTTGGGACGTGGTTTGCCTCTTGTCATCTTAAACCTTTTAAACAAAGATACCCTTCCATTTTATCAAATTTGCCTATGTTCTTCACTTCTAATGGCGTCCCCGTGTACTGTTGTCAATTTGAACAAGCGATTTGGTCTTAAGTGCCTAAGACTCAAGTATTTGGAAGAGTCTTCTTTATACCCTCAGTGATAATTGACCATAGCTACTTTGAACGTGTGCCCAAAAAAAATCTGTGTTTGGTTTATATGACTTTTGATAGAAAGGAAACTTCAAGTGCAGCTTTTAGGATTGGAGGGTGTTGGGACGTTTTACGTTTCGAGGCTAAATCAAGATATGAGGAGGCCTTTTGAAGTGAATGGGGTCTTTCGTTGGTTATAGAGGTCTTTGGTTTTTAGAGCAAGTGACTATGAGCTTTAGGTTAAGCTAACCATTTAGAAGCAAATTTTAGGACCTTGAAAAGATCTCTAATTGTTAGTAACTCTTCAATTCTCTTTCACCATTTATTTTTCTTTGTTCTTATTTTTTAGTAAATATGTAAACCAGATGCTCATACGGATGCTTTTTCTTTGTTATTATTTCTTAGTAAATATGCGAATCAGATGCTCACACGGATGCTAAAAATAAAGGGTTGACAACTGATTGACAACGTAATGTTGAAAACTTCACTTTTATTAATTTTGAAAATTCTGGAGTTCAAAGATCAAAATAAACGAATGAAAGATTACAGGGAAAATCTATTTCCTAGCTCTCTTAGTCTTCTGTTGTGGAGGCTCAGGCTTCCCACTGATGATGGCTTCTAGTTCTTTGACCTTGGCTTGGGATTTCTCTAATTGTGCTTCTAAGGCCTTGTTTCTTTGGTCAGATTCCTTGAAGCGTCCCTTCCAGATGTCTTTCTTATAGTCTGCAGCTTCGAAGTATACTTCCATCCGGGCCTTGACCTGCTCCAAGTAGATCTCTGTCTCTGGATTGATCTTATCTGGTCTTGGCTGGGTGACGTCTGGAACTCGGTATGCTCTTTCCCCTGTCTGGTATAACTGGTGGATTACAAACTCTCTGGTTGCTTGGTGTTTTCCCACTTCGCCATCTAGCTCGCCGAGGTCCACATTCGGGCTTTCGATTCTGGCTTCCCAAAGTGCTTTGACCTCTGCCAGCTTAGCAAACTTCTCGGCTACCAACATGTTTGGATCTTGATACTCAAAGGTGACTGCTTCGAGTGAAGGCCGATAAACTATGTCTTAGATGGTACCAAATTGGCGGACTACGGAGTTGGGGTGATATCCGATGCATCCGTTGATCCCGATTAATGGCACTGCTTGGAAATTACTGCAGGTTAAGATGATTTTATTGCAGCAACTCTACCTTGCTGTCCACAGAATATCTTTGGCGCTAAGGCTTCTAAGCAGATCTACCTAACTGTGGCTGGTAACGTCGTCGGGTAACTTCACCTTTTCTATATAGGAATCCAGCAGATCTACCTGTTGGGCTAGGGTTTTTCTGACCATGTTCAGCCCGAAGCACTTGAGGTGGCTTATGAACCATATTAGCAGAAGGTTGAGGCTTGAGTGCAGGATGCCATGACCCTTCTTCTTGAGGAAATTCAGGTTTCGGATCTGTTCAGCCAGTAGAGCCGGGATGTAAGATTTCCCCTCCAGGAATTGGGTTACCAGCTCTGCAACCCGGTAGTGAATATAGAAAGTTCCAGCGGGGAACAAAATGGTGGCGAAGGCCGTCAAGATAAAGGCGTTCACCCTTCTCTGTCTGTAAGTCTTAGGGTCTCCACACAGGATGTCATTTCTGTCCCCATTGTCTTCCCGGGCGATAAACCAGGCTTCTAGATCATCCATCCGTATACAATACCCGTTACGGTCTGCCAGGGCTTTATTGAGCGCTGTTTTACGGATGCCTAGCAATCTACTGAAGGTACCGGCTGGCCCAGCCTCAAAGTCTGGCGTGTAAATCTGATCAGTCAGTGCTGGAGCCTGTAGCAACTGGGTATACTCCTCGAGGGTAGGGGTGATCTCATGCGGTCCGATGAAGAAAGCTACGGGCTCGATCTCCCATAACTGGAGCATGGCCCGGACCATAGGCAAATTCGCCTCTGTCTTAGTCAGTGAGAGGATGGGGCCGATCTTCTGCTGGATGAAGGCTTGCTCCTCTGGGTTATACAAGGTAAACCAGTGGTCCAGTACCAGTTTTGGGTCCAAAGGTTTGTACACCCGAATTTCTTTGCAGAGGAGGCGGTCGACTGCACTGCTAGCCATCTATTACAATAGGAAACGACCTAGTTACAACAAGAACTACAAAAATGTTACAGGGAAATAGTCTTGAACTCCAAGGACAAAACAACAAACCAATACATTGTCATTCAATTGTCAACCCCTTGTACGATGTTATGTATGCAAGTAGGTTGTTTCTAACTGGTTCCCGAGCTCTATGGCCTCCTGCATTCTCGGAGAAATGGATCTCAGGCCACATCGAAGCATAGGGTGGGGTAGCCTAATTGGTCCCGAACGGACCATTTTCTAAGAAAAGGATTTTCTAAGTGTTAAAACTTATTTTTATGATTCTTTTATAATTCTTTTGAATTTTTTTATGATTTTTGTGATTTTTATGATTTTTGTGATTTTCATGATTTTTGTGATTTTTATAAGTTTTGTAAGTTTTTCATGATTTTTATAATTTTTATATTTTTTGTTGAAAATTTTATCTTAAGTTTATTTTCTATCCTATTTTGAAATTTAAAATTTTATTATTTTTGAGCATATTGGTCCCCAGTGGAGTCGCCATCCTGTCGAGTCTAATTTTTGAATTCCCATTCCTAATCCGATCTAAACTAAACCCTATGCTCATCTAATCTAGATCCTCGACTTGAATTAGGAATTTCGTTTGATTTTTGGAGTCGCCACCCAACTGTTGTTGGGAAAAATTGAATTAAGACTAAAGGAGCGGATTAGTCTTAATTTGGACTACTAGTCGTCGTTATTTCCTCTTCTCGTTTTTGTGAGAAGAAAAAAAGGGAAAACTAGAGTTTTTAAGTCCGGAGGCTAACCTATTAAAACCTATGCGGTTACCACCTAATCTCCTAAAATTGTTCATCTTTAGAAATGTGTTTCATTGTGTCTTTGTTACTTTTATGTTTTTGAATTTATTTCAAGAAAATGATTTTTTATTCATTTTAGGGGGTTGACCCGAATGGGTGCCTACGTACCTGCTACTCAGGATCAAACAAGCCGTAGTTCGCTTTTCTGAAAACCTTTAGGTTTGTTGATGAATTTAAATTTTGAAAACTCTTTTGATTTAAGTTCTTAAAGTCTTTGGGATTTTTCTAAAACTTCTAAGCCTAAACTTTGAATTTGATTTTTTTTGAAAATGATTTTGAGGGAAAACATCAATTTTGAGTTTATTTGAAGAAAAGGATTTTTCTAAGTGTTAAAATTTATTTTTACGATTCTTTTATAATTCTTTTGAATTTTTTATGATTTTTGTGATTTTTATGATTTTTGTGATTTTTGTGATTTTTATAAGTTTTGTAAGTTTTTCATGATTTTTTTTGTTGAAAATTTTATCTTAAGTTTATTTTCTATCCTATTTTGAAATTTAAAATTTTATTATTTTTTTTCTAATATTTCTATTATTTTTCTTCATCTTTATTATTTTTATTTTATTTTTTCTTATTTCCTATTTTCTATTTTCTATTTTCTACATTATTAAATCCTAGAAAAATACAATTCCTACATTTTCCTATTTATCGACAATATAAATAAATAAATGGCTAACAATATAATAAATAATAATAAATAAATTCAACATAAACAAATAAACAAAATAAATAAAATAAATAATAATAAAAAAATCTGGAAAATCCAACTTACCTGGATCCGGATCGGTGCGCGGGTCGGGTCGAATCGGTCGGACACGGCGGCGGTATTGGCTCGTTCACGGCGTTTCGGCGGTCGTTTGCGGCGGGTGAAGTGTCGAATCCTAGCTTCTCGAGGGTGCTGAGTCTGATGGTGGTGGCGATTTACTCCCAGAACGTCTCCTTGCGGTGGTTTGAACTCCGGTCGGCGGTCACGGCTTGGACTTCCTCCGATTTGCACTCTTTTCTCTCTCTCTCGCAATTCTGATATGTGTTCTTACTTCCTCATCTCCTCCTCTATTTATAGGCGTTTGAAATCGAGCTGGATAAGCTCGGATTTCCTCCGATTGAAGCTGATCGGATTTTCGGTTGAAAAACTAACTCCGATTCGTGCCCATCCAACGATTTGTTGCGATTTGATTTTAATTAGATAATGTTTATCTTATCTTTGTTGAAGATCTGTTGGATTTGTGCAAAAAAATCGAATCAAAACGACCGAAATACGAATTTTTCTTCTCGCCGGCGATCTCGGGCTCGAGGTAAGGGATGATCACGTGCCCGGCGCGTGTGTTTCTTCCAGCCAATCAGATGCTGCCACGTGTCACTGGATAAGTCGAAAAATTACAAAACGCGGAAACTGCGTCCTCCGCGATTCGAACCCGCGACCTCGACCCCTTGCGCGCGCGACTAGACACGGTCCAGACCAGCTGAGCTAGCCCACTTTCCTGATTTTTTTATTTTCGCAAATTGCATATATGCAATGCGATTTTTCTATTTTTTGTATTTTTTGAAAATTCCAAAAATTTTTAAAAATTGTTTATTATTTATTATTGCCATTTCTGAAATCATTTTTCAAAATTGAAGTGTTTTCCTATTTATTTTTATTTTTTGAACATTTTTATTATTTTATGCTAAATTAGGAAAAATTGGGAAAAATTAGGAAAAATTGGAAAATTGATTATTATTGAGAATTGTTGATTCTTAGGGCAAAAATGGGGTGTTTACAAAGGCTGTCGACCTTAAGCCGGCCTGCTACTGAAGGCTGCCGGCCTTAAGTCCGGCCTAAGAAAGAAACCATCATAGCGCATCAAAGCTGTCGTCCTTGATCCGGCCTACATTCAAGGTCGCCGGCCTTGAGCCAACTTTGACTATTTCTCGAATATCCATGCAAAAGTCTCTCCAAAATCTTATCTTGATCGATTTGCTAACTTAATTCCTCATCAGATCAGCCTTATCCTCCTCCTCTTTGGATCTATAAATAGACCCCTTGTGTGAACCTTTGGGGGCATCCTTGTTTTTGGATCTTTTGAATCATTAGAATTCCCTTGGGAGCTTTAGGATTTTATCTTCTCTTTAAATTCTTTTACATTTCATGTTATTCTAAATTTTAGTTTGAAGAAAGAATGTTATTGAAGTTTTCTTTCAATTGAAGAATTTTAGGAATCATTTTGGAAGATTGAAGTTTCACAAACTCTTGAAGATTATAGCAATTGTTTCATTTATTTAATTTTCTTCTATGCCATTTATCAGTTTATTTTTATTATTTAATATGAATTCCATTGCACTTATTTACTTCAATTGTTCTTATGCAATCTATACGGTAATGTTCTAAATCATCCTTGTGGGAAACATGATGAAGCCATAATGCAAACTAAAATGATCATTGTATTCATGTTATAGGACATGATATACGGAATTTTCATATAAGAAGTCTTGCTATGAATTGTATTTTGTAATTGAAATCAATGCATAGGAATTTAAATGACTCGAAAGAGAAATTTAGGATTTATTAGGAATTCCTAAGTAAGATTTAATAATTCATGCGGAAGCAGCGTTATTTAATTTTATTAGAAATTGACCTAAGTGTTTCATGCAATATTTTTATTAAATTTTTCACTAAGGTATTAGTAGAAATTATTTTAAGGATATTAGGCAATCATATAATTGGGAAATTTATGATTGCGAATTAGAATCCTCCATTGATTTTAATTAGCCGGAGCTATGAAATTAAATTGGGGTAGTATTACTTTAAAACTTGAAAAAGGATTAAGGTTTTGTCAATTTCTTGTGAAAATCCATATAGCTATGAGTTATTATAACATGAAGGCAATATGATTAGTAGAATTAGGGTGGATTCTAATTTCCCACCATCAATTCATCCTTTTTCAAACACAATTCCATTTTTGCACATTTAGTATAATTCATTCACATTCGATTCTCATCAATTATCATTGTCTAAATAATAGTAGAAATTGATATAGGTCTATTACTTAATCAATCTTCGTAGTTCGACACTCTTCTCTCACTATATTACTTGATCCGATCCGATACACTTGCCGGTATTTATTCATGCTCATTTTATATCTCTTTTTGCATGGATCAGTATGCCATTACACTTCTAATTTCTATCCTTAGAAACTATCCTTAGGATTAATTTCTTCAAACTTCTATTTTAGGTTTGAGTCAATGGAAAGGAAGGGTATTGGTGTGTGAGGGGTAGCATTAAAGAGGAATAGGGGAGTTGGAGTTGGTTGATTTCAAGCAACACCTTCAAGCTAAGTGTTACAATCTCTAATCAAGTAGGTTCTCAACTCATATATATATGATTTAGGTTTCTTTGCTAAAGTAATGATGTGCTCTAAAGCCAATTGCAATATAAAACAAGGATGGAATAAACAAGGTAACCAATTCCAATCAATTGGCGTGAACCTTAATTTGCAATGGAACCCTAAATTGCTTGAAAATGAAAGAGAAATGATGATCCCAATTACTTACCAAATGTTACACACTAGTAAGAATTAGGAAATGGACTTGAAATCACTAATATTACACACAATAATCTCAATCCAACTCGCTACAATTCTAAATGAATTGATAAGAGTTTAGGCGTGAAAAAGAGTAACACTTCTCATGGCAAAGTAAGTGAAAATAATGTCTCAAAAGTTTGTCCAAAATCTTCCTTTTGCAAATATTTATACCTATTCTAAATAAGGAAAAATCAACAAGACAAAATATTACATAAAATCGGTCCTCTTAGAGCAATTGCCAGCCGATTCTCCAAGTGAAATGCAAAACAATATATGGCCGGTTTCTCTTACTTTTTGTAGGTCTAAGAATAGCTCACACATCAAGCATTAGTGTGTTTGTTCACCATCCTGTAATACCAACAAATGTACTTGGTAAAAATGTAAAACAATTATATAAAATAAATAAAGACAATATGTGAGTGTCTTGGTTCCATTTGTTTAAGAAGGATTCTCAATGCTAGGTTTTGTAGTCATTTAGCTCTTTACTCGGTTAATGGATTCTATGGTTTCAGTGGTTTGATTCCCATCATCTCCTCGAGCTTGTGGAAGATTTTCCCTCAAATCTAATGGGTCTTTTCTTGGACTGAAAACCTTAGTTTGCATGTGCTTGTTACCTTGAAGTCTTGATTGCCTAGTAGTTTTGTTGATCTATTCTTGGAACTCGTGTACCTTAGTTGGTGACATAGGAGTCAAGACAACCTGTTCACTATCCTTCTAAAACACAGGTGTTTCTAAACCCATCATGTAGTACTCTCCTATCAAACAACCAAGGTCTACCCAGTAGTATATGAAATGCGCACATAGGAAGAACATCACAAACAATTTCATCATGGTATTTTTCCCTTATGCTGATTGGAATCTTAGCCCTTTGAGTGACATATAGACTGTCTTGTACACTCAACCAATGCAATTTATAGGGATGAGGATGTGGATTAGTGACTAGTTTCAATCTATTTACTATTGCAGCAGCTACTACATTTGTGCAACTACCACCATCAATAAAAAAAGCACATAGATTACCTTGTACCCGACAGGGAGTATGGGATATGTTTTTCTTCTGTACGTCCCCAACATCTAGAGATGTAGTCATTACCCTATATGATAGGAATCAAAATCTGACAAGACCTATCATTAGGGCAAAAACTAAAGGAATTCGAATTTTGGCGATAAAGGCCCATTTTGAGGAAATCGACCCCGAAATTATTTATATATTAACCTCTTTTCTATTATTCTTGTATTGTGTTTTCCAACAGGCACACTTATCATATTCTATAGGGCAAAGGACAAACTCCCTCAGACTCAGCTTGTGGGTTATCTATGGATCGACCTGAACCAGCGATGAGCTGGGCCGATGGATCCTATAGAAGACCGGCATCTTGAAGACCATTTCTTTTATATATTTATTCTTTTTTGAACTATTTTGGTTGTATTTTGGTTTTGGGATACTTTTATTTCCTTGTAATTTTCATTTAGGGTTAGCCACCTTAAAAGTGGCAAACTTGTAATTTTGAGCACTTTTTAACCCTATGAGTAGCAAGTATAAATACTTGCTTAAGAGAGGGTTTGAGGAGGCCAATTTTGCAGAATTGAGAGTTCATATTCACGTGAGAATTAGGGTTCTTTCCTTAGTTCCAAACTCTTATCAATTTCAACCCAAGAATTGGAATTGTGGCGAGTGCGACAAAGGCGAATTGTGAGTCATATCAATTCAACTTTGTTGTATGTTCATTTCTTCTCTAGTGAGTCATATCTAGGGTAGATTTGGATCTTTCTTGGACATATTTGTGGTTCTATTTTGTGGACAACAATCTTGTAAGATTGATTGTTTCCTTGAGCACTTGAATTACATATTTCATTTCTAGTGTTAGCGTGAATTTGTGATTGAAAGGGAAAGCGGATTTCATGGTTTTATTGCTTTCTTTGATCTGATTTCCATGAGATATTTCAATCCTTATTGTGGTTACTTGGTTAATGTTACCAACAGAGATTATAATTAAATCATTTGAACAACATTTTCCATCAAAATTTACAAAGGGTTCACGTGAATTGCTTCCTTGGTGGACCGGTTTTGAATGAGACTTGAGATTTGTTTTCTTGAGTCATTTGATTGTGCTTGGAAGTGGAATTAGGCACATCATCTTTTTGGTATCAGAGCACATGTTGAGAGAAGGGATTGGTTTTATTTGATTTCGTGGAGTTAATCATCAATTAGGGTGATATAGTGAAAACCGCAAATTGTGTTGATTGTTGTGGTTTTGAGCTTGCGAAATTACCTTGGCTTGGAATTTAATTTGCTGTTTGTTGGAGTTGGATTGGGAAGGTTGTTGTATCATCTTATGTTCAATAATTTTTGTGGAAGGGTAGAAGCATAAAAGTGTTGTTTAATTCAACAACTTTTGGAACTTGAAAAACATACCAATCCTTACCGTGACTAGTTGTGGTATGAAGGAGGTTGTGTAGCTTGTTGTTTTGATTTCCATTGTGTAATTCTGAATTGGAGAAGTTCAATTTACAGATTTGCATTGAGTTTTGATTAGTAAGGAATCTATTTGAATTCAAACACATTCCATTAAGTTGTGGGAGTTAATGAGTGCTATTTAAATTTGAATTCATTACTGACCAATTAAAGAAGGCTTGCAATTAGTGAAGTGGTTTGAATTTCAAATTGAAGTTGCTGCCTATTTTTTTCTGAGTTGCGGTTAGAACTTGTGGGGAGTGAAGTATATTTTGTTATTATTGCCGTAGAAGTGGAGTGCAATTTGTTGTTGTTGCCGTGGGAGTTTTTGGTGAAGTGAGTGCATCGTGATTGAGGTGTGTGTGGTGGCGTAAATTTGTGGAGTTGTGTGGAGTAAGGTGCTACACATTAAGATAAAGTGTGAGTGTGAACCGTGGCTAATTAAGGAAGTTAAGTAGTGAAGTTTGAAATTCAAATATAAGCATTTAAGTGTGAAAGTTATTGAGTATTGTTACTTAAACACTTGCTTAGTGGAGTTCAATATCTTAACTACTTAGAAGTATTTATTTGTGCTTCACTTATTCTAATATACTTGAAGTGATAAGAAGTATTTGTTGCATTGGTGACTTGTTGCACCGTGGGTGTACAAAGTGTGTGTGTTGTTATCCAAACTTGTTATTGTGATATGGTGAAGTGAAGGGAGTGTGCTACAAATTATTTGAGCTTACATTTGTACTTCAGATAAATCGCATCCACAAACATGTCATATGATAGTGTGAATGGGGACATTGGTAATGAGGCCAATAGCTAAGTGGGTGGCAGACTAAGTCATCGAAATACAAGTGGAAGAACTCTAGATGAGCAACTTCAAGACCTTACCACAATTGTTGCTATATTGGTAACAAGAATTGATAAGATGACATTACCACCACCACCTGTGGTAAACTTTCAGGCACCACCTAAAGTAGAAGGAGATTATCATGCTCTTAGGGAAGACAGAGATGATAATTTTGGGGTTAATCCATACCCAGACAGGGAATTTAGACCACCTCGAGGAATAGAGTATGTGAAGCTACAGATGCCTTCATTTGATGGTAGGGGTTCCGCAGATGATTACTTAGACTGGGAAGACCAAGTTGAGGGTCTTTTCAAGTATTATGAGATTGATGAAGACTCCAGGGTACGCCTTGCAGCCATAGAGTTCACAGGGTATGCCGCTTTGTGGTGGAGAAATATAGTGATTAGTAGGCGAATAGATGGAGAGACCGAAATACACACTTGGAGAGACATGAAACGAGTTTTGAGAAATAGGTTTGTATTGAAACACTACAGGCATGAGTTATTTATGTGTCTCTAGACATTGAGACGGGGGGGTAAAACAGTGGATGACTATGTACAGGAGTTTGAGACACTATTGATCAGATGTGGATCAGTTGAACCTCCTGAACAAACCCTAGCACGTTTTGTATCTGGGTTGAAGTATGAGATAGCTTGTGTAGTTGAGCTTCAGAGATATAGTACACTTGATGAGGCTATACAGTTAGCCTTGAAAGTGGAAAGATAGAGGCAATCCTATTCATTCTAGGTTACTAGGAGCAAACTACCAGGGAACCAAATTGTTCAGGGTTAGTTATGTTCTCCTTCAGAGACACTAGAGGTTCACGAGCAGTTGAGTACACCATTGGAGTATTCTGAGGATCAAAGTCAGATGAGTCTATCCTTAGAGGGCCAGAATGTTTAGAGACATTTGTGTTCATCTTCAGAGGTCTCAGAGGGCAATGAGCAGTTGGGCCAACCACTAGAAGACCATCAGGATCAGCGACATACAGATGAGTTAGAAAAGGAGGATACAATATCAGTGAATTGAGTTGAGATAGGGGACACCTCAGTGGATAATGGGTATCATTATTTGTATTGCAGGTGAGATACATCCTGGAAATGGAGGAGTGAAGACAATCATCACTTGTAGTATTTCAGATATTGGGATTCTACAGAGATATTTCTTCAGGTGGCTTGCTAAGAGGAAATAAAGTCTCTACTGCATTTAATCTACCAGATTTGAGGACAAATCTTTTTGAGGCCCGAGGAGATGATAGGAATCAAAATCCGACAAGACCTATCATTAGGGCAAAAACTAAAGGAATTCGAATTTTGGCGATAAAGGACCATTTTAAGCAAATCGACCCCAGAATTATTTATATATTAACCTCTTTTCTATTATTCTTGTATTGTGTTTTCCAACAGTCACACTTATCATATTCTATAGGGCAAAGGACAAACTCCTTCAGACTCAGCTTGTGGGTTATCCATGGACCGACCTGAACCGGCGATGAGCTGGGCCGATGGATCCTATAGAAGACCGGCATCTTGAAGACCATTTCTTTTATATATTTATTCTTTTTTGAACTATTTTGGTTGTATTTTGGTTTTGGGACACTTTTATTTCCTTGTAATTTTCATTTAGGGTTAGCCACCTTAAAAGTGACAAACTTGTAATTTTGAGCACTTTTTAACCTTATGAGTAGCAAGTATAAATACTTGCTTAAGAGAGGGTTTGAGGAGGCCAATTTTGCAGAATTGAGAGTTCATATTCACGTGAGAATTAGGGTTCTTTCCTTAGTTCCAAACTCTTATCAATTTCAACCCAAGAATTGGAATTGTGGCGAGTGCGACAAAGGGGAATTGTGAGTCATATCAATTCAACTTTGTTGTATGTTCATTTCTTCTCTAGTGAGTCATATCTAGGGTAGATTTGGATCTTTCTTGGACATATTTGTGGTTCTATTTTGTGGACAACAATCTTGTAAGATTGATTGTTTCCTTGAGCACTTGAATTACATATTTCATTTTTAGTGTTAGCGTGAATTTGTGATTGAAAGGGAAAGCGGATTTCATGGTTTTATTGCTTTCTTTGATCTGATTTCCATGAGATATTTCAATCCTTATTGTGGTTACTTGGTTAATGTTACCAATAGAGATTATAATTAAATCATTTGAACAACATTTTCCATCAAAATTTACAAAGGGTTCACGTGAATTGCTTCCTTGGTGGACCGGTTTTATATGAGACTTGAGATTTGTTTTCTTGAGTCATTTGATTGTGCTTGGAAGTGGAATTAGGCACATCACTATACAACACGCTAATAGACAGATATTTATCATTTTCCTTGTCTTCACATGCTTTAGCATTAGGATCATCATAATACTCCTGTAGCACTGTTGACGAATCAATTGGCTCAAGTATCTCTTTCTTACCACCTTTCGTATTTTCCACCTCCATAGTAGTCATCACCCTTTTGTAGGGACACTGTGCAGCCATGTGTCTAAAGCCCATGCATTTGAAGCATTTGGTTTGACACATCTTTCCACTTGATGACCTTGGCATTGTTTGTCGGATATTAGCCCCAACAATCGGCTTTCCCTTTTCAGATATTTCCCTCTCCTTATCAATAATAGTTGTACTTATGTCCACAGTCTTATCAATTCCCCCCTATTCCCTTTTGTTTAACTTACTAACTATCTAACCCATGAGGTTTTGTAGAAGTTCCATACCTGTTGCTCGCTGCTCAAAAGGGGTTGGATTGCCTTTGTCTCTCCACTTTCAAAGCTAACTAGATGGCTTTATCAAAGGTGTTATACCTCTAGAGCTCCATAATACACGTAATTTCATACTTTAACCCAAACACAAATCGTGCTAAGGTTTGTTTAGGAGGTTCGGCCAACCCACATATGATCATTAGCGTCTCAAACTCCTGTACATATTCATCAACAGTTTTACCTCCCTGCCTTAAAGTCTGGAGATGTATAAACAACTCCTATTTATAGTGCTCTAGTATAAACCTTCTCCTCATAACCCGTTTCATTTCCTGCCAGGTATGTATCTCGGCCTCACCATCTCTTCGTCTACTAGCTACAAGATTCTTCCACCATAAATGATGTGCCTAAAACCAAGATTAAGCACATGCAAAACCAATTTGAAAGATAATCAAACAATGTCAATCAAACTAGTTCAACAATTGCACAATTCCTCAATATTTATGGACCAATCCTTCAAATAATGGCATGATCAATCTTAATTTCAAGTATGATATAGCTCTAATACCAAATTATGATGTGCCTAAAATAGGGGTTAAGCACATGCAATTGGAACAAATTATAAACCTTAATGCACTTATTCAATCTTAGTTCAAAACTCCAATAATTTATGTGAACCCTAATGGAGAACAATGAAATCCGAATGCTCTAAATTGCAAATAACAATTCCACAATGATAAATTCCTCTAAAACAACAATGATCACAAATAAATCCACGTGAATTACACACAAAACAACAAGAACCAATTCCGTGATCCACTTTCCCAACAAAGTTGATCCAGGGTTCAAAGGAAGTGAAATTGATGGTTAAAATTAAAGGCTAAAACTAATCAATTGTAACAACATGAAATTGATTACAAATGTAATCTAATTCGGTCAATAACAAATCCAATTTAACCTTAGATACAACTTACTAGTGATGAAAAGGAAATTGCAACAAGGAAAATTTGATATTACTCATAAATTAGCCTTGAAGCCACTCGCCACAACCTCAAATTGGGATTTGAAATTGATAAGAGCAATTTGTGGGAATAAGTAATCCTAACCCTCAACACGTGAAGTGTGTCTGTTTTGAAAAATTTGCAAAATTCCCTTAAAACCCCACTTAAGCAAGTATTTATACTTGCTCCCTTTAGAGTTAAAAAGTCTACAAAATTACAACTATGCCACTTTTGGGGTGACTGGTCCTAAAACTCAATTACAACCAAATAAAAAGTGTTCCAAAATCTTACACATAAATAGTCTAAAGAAATAATTACAAATAAAAATAGTCTTCATCATGCTATCTCTTCCATAGGATTCATCAGCCTAGCTCATCACCGGTTTAGGTCGGTCCATGAATAACCCACAAGTTGAGTCTTGGTGAGTGATCCACGCAAAAAGAGATATAAAATGAGCGTGAATAAATACCGGCAAGTGTACCGGATCGGATCAAGTAATATAGTGAGAGAAGAGTGTCGAACCACGAAGATTGATTAAGTAATAGACCTTTATCAATTTCTACTATTATTTAGGCAATGATATTTGATGAGAATTGAATGAATTATACTAAATGCTTAAAAAGAGAATTGTGTTGAAAAATGATGAATTGATGATGGGAAATAGAATCTACCCTAATTCTACTAATCATATTGCCTTCATGTTATAATAACTCATAGCTATATGGATTTTCACAAGAAATTAACAAAACCTTAATCCTTTATTAAGTGTTAAAGTAATGTTACCTCAATTTAATTTAATAGCTCCCGCTAAGTCAAATCAAATGAGGATTCTAATTCACAATCATAAATTTCCCAATTATATGATTGCCTAATATCTTTAAAATAATTTCTCCTAATCCCTTAGTGAAAAATTTAATAAAAATATTGCATGAAACACTTAGGTCAATTTCTAATAAAATTCAATAACGCTGCTTCCACATGAATTATTAAATCTTACTTAGGAATTCCTGATAAAACCTAAATTTCTCTTTCGAGTCATTTACATTTCTATGCATTGATTTCAATTACAAAATACAATTCATAGCAGGACTTCTTATATGAAAATTCCACATATCTACATTTCCTATAACATGAATACAATGATCATTTTAGTTTGAATTATGGCTTCATCATATTTCCCACAAGGATGATTTAGAACATTATAGTATGAATTGCATAAAAACAATTGAAATAAATAGGTGCAATGGAATTCATATTGAACAACAAGAATAAATTAATAAATGGCATAAAAGAAAATAAAGTAATTGAAACAATAGCTATAATCTTCAAGAACTTCAGCAAAATAACTTTCTTTCTTCAAACTAAAATTTGTAATAACATGAAATGTAAAGGAATTAAAGAAAACATAAAATCCTACAGTTCGTAAGGGAATTCTAATGATTTCAAAGAAAGACAAAGGATGCTAAACAAAGAATCAAAACAAAAGGATTCTCAAAACAAAAGGGGATTCTAAACAAAAGGGGATGCTAAACAAAAAAAGGATTCTAAACAAAAGGGGATTCTAAACAAAAGGGGATGCTAAACAAAAAAAGGATTCTAAACAAAAGGGGATTCTACACAAAAGGGGATGCTAAACAAAAAAAAAGGATGCTCTCAAGGTTCACACAAGGGGCCTATTTATAGATCCAAAGAGGAGGGGGATAAGGTTGATCTGATGAGGATTTGAGTCAGCAAATTAAATAAGATACGATTTTGGAGAGATTTTCGCAATGGATATCCGGGGAGTAATGAAGGCCGGTTCAAGGCCGCTTTAAGGCCGGCTCAAAGCCGGCGGCCTTGAATGTAGGCCGGCCCAAGGCCGGCGGCCTTTATTGCTATCCTCTGCTGGCTTCTTCAATTTTGTGAAAAACTCCTCCAATTAAATTGTAATTTACTTTTGGGTCCTCAAAACCTGTATTTTCACAATAAACACCATTAAGTATCATTTCTTTATATTTTCTTATAATATTGAAATAAATTTAATATAAGTCCAAAAGAAAATATAAGTATAATGTGATCTTATCAGTGAGTTTGTCCATCGCCTTGTAAAGTATGATAAGTGTGCCTATTAGAATATACAATACATGAATAAGAGAAAAGAGGTTAGTAAACAAATAATTCCGGGTTGATGTGCTCAAAATGGGCCCTCATCGCCAAGATTTAAAATCCTTTGGATAGGTATTGACGAATTTTGATTCCTATCAATAAGGCAGCATAGCTTATAAACTCTACAACTGCAAGATGAACCCAAGTGTAATCATTCATCTCATAGCACTCAAATAAGCCTACCTTATCCTCCCAATCTAAATAATCTTTTGTAGATCCCCTTCCAACAAATGAAGGCATTTGCAACTTTACATATTCCAAGCCTCGAGGCAGCCTGAACCCACAGTTTGGGTAAGGCTCATTATCAAAATTATCATCCATTTCCTTCCTAAAAGCATAATAATCTCCTTCTATCCTCCTACCCCTATTTCCTATAATAGCTCCTTCTCTACATGCATTTTGATGGGCTACCCAAGGTAGGGGTGCCTGTGGATTTGCCACTGGTGGTTATGGCAATGTCATTTGATCTACCAGTGATAGGAATTAGATTCCTATAGGACCTATCACCAAGTCCTGAGCTAAGGTCTACACAACTTAGTTTTGAGAATCATACATGAGAAACCTAATCCTGAGGATGCTAACTTAATTTCTTCATTCTTACCTTATGATTGTTATGCATTCCAACAGGTTCACTTAACAATCCTACAGAGTACCAAATCACCTATACTTTTGAGTGAGTTGGGATCCTCATCGGGACTCAATTTGAAAGTACCCCGAAGATCGACATCTTGATGATGTGCCTAAGAGGGGATTAAGCACAATCAAATGGAACAAAAACCAACCTTAAATGCAATCAAACAATTTCAGTTCAACAAGCTAGGAATATGCATGATTCCTAATGGGTGCAAAGAGATCTAAAGTCAATAAATAATGAACTAATCCACCACAATGAATCAAATCCCTCAATACACACTAATCAAACTTGAAATATCATGTAAAATTTAAGAATATTTAGTAAAAGCACAACCGTGATCCCCCTTTATAGAAAATGCAATTCACATTAACAATGATAAGCAATTGTTGATGAATAACAAGTGTGATAACTACTTCAAACAAGCTCACTAATTCGAATCAAAACATAATCAAATCTAACTAAGAAATGTTCCAATTCAACCCTAGATATTACACACTAGAGAAGAAAAGAAAACACAACAATTTGAAATTGATATGACTCAAAATTTTAAGTGTTGCACTTGCCACAATCTTAACTCTTGGGATTGAAATTGATAAGAGGAAATTGAACTAGGAAACCCTAAGTTCTCTTACATGAAAGTGAAGTGTTCGTTCTAAAAATTGGCCTCCTTAAAACCCTACCTAAGCAAGTATTTATACGTGCTCCCTTTAGGGTTTGAAAGTACACAAAATTACAACTATACCACTTTTAGGGTGGCCGGTCCTAAATGAGAATTACAAACAAAATGAAAGTATCCCAAAAGAAATTACAACATAAAATAGTCCACGCAAATAATAAATATATAAAAGAAATTGGTCTTCAAGAAGCCGTTCTTCAGGGTACTTTCGAATTGAGCCCCGATGAGGATCCCGACTCACTCAAAAGTATAGGTGATTTGGCATCCTATAAGACTGATGAACAAACTTGCTGGAATGCATAACAATTATAAGGTAGGAATGAAGAAAATAAGTTAGCTTCCTCAGGATTGGGTTTCTCATGTAAGATTCTGAAAACTAAGTTGTGTAGACCCTTAGCTCGAGCCTTAGTGATAGGTCTTGTAGGAGTCTGATTCCTATTATCTCCTCGGCTTCTGGAAGATTTGCCCTCAAATCTGATAGGTCTTCATGCATGTCGTTTGGTAAGTATGGTGATAGATCTGCAACATAAAAGGTCGCTGATACTCTATACTCTCTTGGTAACTCTATCCGGTAGGCGTTGTTGTTGATGCACTTTAAAACCCTGAATGGTCCATCTGATCTGGGAAATAGCTTTTGTGACTTTTTATGTGGAAACCTATCCCTGCTAAGATTAATCCAGACTAAGTCACCTGGATTATAAAGATGAGTTTTTCTATGTCTGTTTCCTTGGATTCTCTGCTGTTCTTAGGTCTTTTGAAGGCGTTTAGTTGTTTTATCATGAATGTGCTGAATTTGCCCGACTCGATCAACTCCACTAAGACTCTCTTCCTTTGTTGCTGGTCCTGCTATAAAATCTAATGGAATAAAAGGATTATAGCCATAAACAACCTCAAAGGGAGACTTACTGGTGGAACTATGAGTAGACCTATTGTAAGCGAAATCAATAATAGGAAGACACAAGTCCCAATCAGTAAGATTCTTGCCAACTGTTGCTCTGGGTAGATTCCCAAGCATACGGTTGACAACTTCTATTTGTCCGTCTGTCTGTGGATGGTAAGAGGTACTGTACATAAGCTTAGTACCTAGTCTTTTCCATAATGTCTTCCAAAAGAAACTAAGAAACTTAGTGTCTCTATTTGACACTATGCTATGTAGGACTCCATGTAATTTGACAATTTCCTGCACAAAAATGTTAGCAATAAAAAGGGAATCATCCATTTTGTGACAAGGCACAAAATGTGACATTTTACTAAACCTGTCAACAACCACCATAATAGAGTCTTTTCCTCTTTGTGTTCTAGGTAACCCCAACACAAAATCCATATTGATATCAGTCCAGGGTTTATCTAGTATAGGCAAAAGCATGTACTTACCCTGTACACCTTTCTTCCCTTTAGCTCTCTTACAAATATCACACCTTTCTGATATCCTATGGACATCCTTTATCATACCCTTCTAATAGAAATTCTCCCTTAATATGGCTAAGGTTCTCTTCTTACCAAAGTGTCTAGACAATCTACCTGCATGTGCTTCCCTCACCAATAACTCCCTCATAGATCCATAAGGAATATATAGTTTTCTTGATTTATACAAAAACCCCTCAATCACGCAATAACCATGATGCATCACAACACCTCTCCATAACAGTTTTGAATTCTTCATCACATATATACTGTTCTTTCAATTATTCAAAACCCAACAATTTTGACTGAAGAGAAGTGATAAGTACATACCGTCGTGACAAAGCGTCAGCAACAATATTCTGGTTACCCTTCCTGTACTCACATAAGCAAAACCCTCCAAAAACTCCACCCACTTGGCTTGGAGTTTAGATGATAAGTACAAATTAACACTTGTATTTCTGATGAATTCTAGTGGTATATGTAATAAATTGATGTTATTTTGAAGAGTTTTGATACTTAAAAGAAAAAAATATTTCAGTTTCAAGACCGAGGACCACTATTTTGAGAGAAGATATCAACTTGGATTGAGATTAGATAAGAAAACACGAAGAAAAATGCTTTTTGGAAGGAACAGGGGAAGAGCATGGCCGTGTGTCAAGGAAACACGCCCACAGAAGCACACACGGTTGAAGGCACGGTCGTATGTTGAGCTTGGAAAATCCACAGAAGCACATACGGTTGAACACACGGTTGAAGGCATGACCGTGTGTTGAGCTTGGAAAATCCACAGAAGCACACACGGTTGAGTACACGGTCTGAGACACGGCCGTATATTATTTACGTGGGTTTTACTGACACTATTCAAAGGCACGGCCGTGTATAACCGTGGGTCGTGACCGTGTATATGGAAAAGTTTGGCCATTTCAGGAGATTCTTCGGTTTCCATATATATATCTCTTCGTTTTCTAGGTGAGGGGGGGTTCCTAACCTGAAAGAGATAAAAAGAAACGACGAAAGGAAGAAGAGGAAGAGACCAGGGAAAGATTATCTAAGGGAAAAGCAATATCAACGGATTCATCTTTCTCTTCCGAAGGGTTTATGCATACGGGTTTTTCATTTTCATTGATTTGTAACTTGAAAACCATGAGTGGCTAATTTATTTCATACCTGAACCTTATGAACCCTAATTGCCATGTAACATTGGTTGATTGCATAGTTAATGAATAGTGGAATTCTCTGAATTTATTCATGCTGCTCATTTAGTGTTGCTAATTTGATGTATGGCTAGCATTGAGTTTGCATTGATTTCTTAGAAGTTGATTGGAAAATCTCTTGTTTGAATAGATCGTACATGAATAAAGGAATTCGTATGTAATCTAGGGATAGAGAACATGAATTTTCCGTATTAGATTGAATTCGATAATTCGACCTAATTGAGGGTTCAAGAGCGTTAATGCAATTTTAATTGATTTCGATAAAAGAGGAATCTTTATAAATGCGATTAGGGTTAGGAGCTAATGAATCTGGGAAGAACATTAGCTTAGTGTTAGATACTCTACGGTTCAGAGATAACCATTGCTCATTAACTGATTTATAAAAAGGGTAAAGTTACATGATAATTAAAGGAGTAGTAAGGGTAGGGTATGTTCTTAAGTATTAAATTTAGTTATTTTAATTTATCATGTTAGTTTTAATTGCTTTAAATTTTGTTAAGTGTTTTTAATTTAAACAAAATCTCTCGAATTTGTGCGGTTAGATAGTTAGTTTAGAGTTATTATTAGTACTTGCTGATCCTTGAGGAAACGATACATGAATACAATTCTATACTATTACAATCGATAGGTGCACTTGCCTTATTGATCGTAATAGAGAGTTGTAAAAAAGGATTTTAAAATTTGTGTGATTACGGTCTACACCAAGTTTTTGGCGCCATTGCCAGGGATCGGCGATATTAAGAAAGCTCAACGCTGACTACTTTAACCATTTATTCTTTAGTATTTGTTGTGTTACATTCATTCTTTTGGAGGTAACTAATTTTCCCTTGATTTTCTTTGTGGTTTATGATAAGGAGCTCTTCGTCCAAACTTTTTGCTTTTGACCTAGAGATTTAGCGGACATCCAGAAGAAGGTTGAGAAGTGCCTTTGAACAAGCTGTGGGAAATCCAGTTTTTGAAAATTAGCAATTAGGTGAAGAGGAATTGTAGTCTAGTGAGGGTGAGAATTCAGTTGCAGAAATGGCAAATCAACGCCGAACAATGGTTGATTATGGCAGACCTACATTGGATAGCATGGGATCTTATATAGTCAGACCTGCAATAAACGCCAACAATTTTGAAGTCAAAGCCTCTACAATGAACATGATCTATAATCAATGCCAGTTCGATGGTTTAGTTGATGAGGACCCCCATGCTCACATCCAGATGTTTCTAGACATCTGTGAAATGGTTAAACAAAACGGGGTGACAGATGAAGCTTTGAAGTTATGTCTTTTTCCTTTCACATTGAGGGGAAAAGCAAGGCAGTGGTTCAGTTCTTTAAATTGGAATTCCATCACGACCTGAGCCCAGTTGGCGAAAACATTATTGGACTACTACTTCGCGCTTTCTAAAATGGCCAAACTGAGAAATGATATCACATCGTTTACTCAGATGGATAATGAGCCCCTTCATGAATCTTGGTTAAGATTTAAGGAATTGCTCAGGCGGTGTGATAGAGCCATTTTATACTCAATCTTTATAGTATGAAGTGTGTTAATTTATTATAGATTTTATAGAAATCATAAGGAAATGGTACTTAATTCTATTATAGTGATAAATCAGGTTAAATGGAGTCAAGGGTGCTAATTCAAGTAAATTAGAGAAGTCATCTACAACTTGGATCAAAGATAAGGATTTACACCGCCAGAGGAAAGTACATGGGCATGTAGTTGAAATACACGACCGTGTATCTGTCTAGAAGGAAGCACGGCTTGAGGTACGACCATGGTGAAAACCGTGCTACACACTACATGAGAAGGAGAGAGACACGGCTTGTGACACAGCCGTGGTGGAAGACATGGTGGCAGCCGTGGTGCAAACCGTGGTGGAAGCTTGATGAAGCCGTGCCATATACTAAACAACGAGGAGAAATTGTGGAACATCGACCAGAGGATGACACGGCTTGGGATCTAGCCGTAGTTTAAACCGTGGTACACACTGGACACGGAAGATGATATGTGAATTATACACAGAGGAAGGCATGGCTTGACCCACGGCCGTGTTGTAGGGCGTGCCAGGCGGACGATTATTTTCTTCTCAAGATTTACTTGAAAAAGGAAAGATATTTTCGTATCTTGCTAGCAAAAGATCACATGCCATTCCTTTAACAATATAAATAGAACTAACCTTAGAGGGTTAGGGGAATCTTGGATCATCTTGGAGACAAGAGGGAAGGAAGGAGGCAGAGCAAGGAAACCGGGAACAGAGGCTTGTTATGTTTTTACTTTTAATTTTCATTTTTATGATGAACATGTGTAGCTAAGCAACTTTTTCTAGCCAAAGGGTCATAGAAGTTTAATTCTCCACGAATTGTGAGATCTAATTGATTTGTCTTTAATCTATTCTTTGTTTTTGGATATTCATATAACTTCTGAACGTTTTGTCATTATTATCTTTGTTGATTGGTATGAATTAGAGCTCTTCTACTCAATTGGCAAGTTAATATATTGTCAACTAGCACGTCAAATCCGTAATTGTTTGATAGTTCTAGTCTCGGTGACATAATAACATGTTTGGTTATAAAATAGATGATCGAATTCATGTTATGGAGATGTATGATCTTGTTTAAATAGGTTATCTTATAATCTACTGGCATGAATTGGTGGTCTCTCTAGTTTTTAATGCTATTGATAGATTAAATCCTAAGAGCTTGTTTATGGTTGTCTAATCGATAAGAGAAGTAATCAAAGAGCTTGTTTTGATTATCGAAGAAATAAGGAGAGATAGGTTGTTAGAGCTTGTTAATAACCATAACCAGTTTATCTAGAAATAAGGATAGAAAACATTTGCATCGATGATCAATTCCTAGAATTAAACTATCTTGATTCCTTTGGCTAGGCTTTTATCAATATTCGATTTTATTATCTTGTTTCAATATTATTTTGATTCACAAACAAAACCCCCCATTTTTCTTTTCCTCTTTATTCGTTTTGAATAGAAATATATTTAACCAATCCCTGTAGATACGACCTTACCCACTACTATACGCAAATCATATCATTATCTAGGAGTAGGTTTTTATTTTTGTTGGATTCGACACCCATCATGGTGCCCACATCATCAAATGCCCAATTGGTTACAAGTCTCCACCTTCTATAACGGGCTTGATTATCCAACGTGACAAACCATTAATGCTGCTGGTGGTGGTACACTTAATGTGAAGACTCCTGAGGAGTCTCTACAGCTGTTTGAAAACATGGCGAAGAATAACCATCAGTGGAGTAATGGCAGGACAAGGCAAAGAGCAGCAAGGATCTATGAAGTTGAAATGATGAACACCCTTGTAGCAAAGGTTGATGCTCTAGCAAAAAAGGTTGATGGGATGGCAATATCTGAGTCACCCCAATATTTTCCAGCTGATAAATCAACTGCATCGGTGGGTCATGATTATATGGAGCAAGTTGATTATGTTAGCAATCCAATGCGATCTCAAAACAACCCTTACAGCAATACATATAATCTAGGCTGGTGCAATCATCCTAATTTTTCATGGAGTAATCCAACAATTCCTCGAGGTAATGCACTTGCACCTGGATTCCAAAGGTCTCCTCCACCACCTTTTACTGAAAAGAAGTCCAACTTGGAGGATATGATTTCCAAGTTCATTCAAACCTCAAAGCAGTGCCAACAAGCAACAAATACTGCTTTAAGAAATCACGAGGCTTCCATTCACAATCTGGAAAACCAGGTAGGTCAGATTGTAAAAAATGTTATTAGAGAGACCACAAGGGTCCTTACCTGGGAACACGGAACCTAATCCAAGGGAGCAGGTGAAGGCAGTGACCCTTAGGAGTGAAAGGGAATTGCATTTTGACACCATTGGAGTGCTGGGGGTTGTACAAGAACAAGAGGTTAAGGTTAGACAAGACAAGGTTGCTGAAGAGGAACAAGCCATTACATAGGGTAAGGAAAAGGAGCTTGATAAGGAGGAAGATCTAGGAAAGGCCAAGACATCGACAGTTCAGCCTTACAAGCCTCCAATTCCATATTCGGGCTGCTTGAAAAAAGATAAAGAGCAAGAACACTTCGGTAAGTTTTTAGATTTGTTTAAGTAGTTGCATATTAATATTCCGTTTGTGGAAGCTCTTGTGTAGATGCTCAGGTATGCAAAGTTTTTAAAGGATTTGCTCTCAAACAAGAAACAACTAGAAGAGGTTTCTACTGCAGTTATTGGAGCGGAGTGTTTGGCTATTTTGTAGAATAAGTTACCCAAGAAACTCAAGGATCTAGGCGGTTTTACTATTCCATGCTTAATAAGTGAATTGCCTGTGGAGAGAGCCTTAGCAAACCTTAGGGCAAGTATAAACTTGATGCCCTATTCATTGTTTAGGAAGCTCAAACTTGGTGAGCCAAAGCCTACAAGGATGAGTTTGTAGCTAGCTGATCGCTCAGTTAAATTCCCTAGAGGAATCATAGAAGATGTCCTAGTAAAGGTAAAAAAGTTCATTTTTCTTGTTGACTTTGTTATCTTGGACATGGATGTAGATGTAGAGGTCCTGTTGATCTTGAGATGACCATTCCTTGCTATTGCACAAGCGGTGATAGATTTTGCTAATGGGAAACTAGTTTTAAGAGTGGGTGAAGATGAGTTAACTGTGACAATCCTAGCAGCTCTGAAACAATCTTTAAGTGCTGATGATTCTTGCTATGTTATTGACTGTGTTGATATGTTTGTGATGAGTTCTATGCAGGAATTGTTATGCCGTGACCTTTTGGAATTTAGCTTGACAGCAACTGGAGGAGAAGAGTGTGAGAACTTTGATATTTAGAATGTGATAGCTCAATTGAATGCTTATGAGGAGGTGGTGTGTAAAAGAGGGTTTGAGAAGATAGGATCTAGTGAGGAAAGAACGTTGAAACCATCGGTTGAGGAACCCCCAGAACTCGAGTTGAAGCAACTCCCAAAATATCTGGAGTATGCCTTTTTGGAGGCTAATTCTAAACTCCCTATCATTATTGTTGCTGGTTTGACAAGGGAGCAAAAGGATAGCCTATTGGGGGTCTTAAAGGAGCACAAGTGTGCTCTCGCTTGGAAGATTTCTGATATTCGGGGTATTAGTCCTTCGTTTTGCACCCATAAGATTTTGCTTGAGGATGATTTCAAACCATTGGTGTAACCTCAGAGGAGGTTAAACCCTAATATGCGAGAGGTTGTGAAGAAAGAGGTGATCAAACTCATGGATGCAGGGTTAATATATCCTATCTCTAACAGTTCTTGGGTCAGCCTTGTACAAGTGGTACCAAAGAAGGGAGGAATGACTGTGGTGCCCAATGAAAGAAACGAACTCATACCCATGAGGATTGTAACGGGATGGCGAGTGTGCATAGATTATAGAAGATTGAATGAGGCAACTTGCAAGGATCATTTCCCTCCCCCTTTTATGGATCAGATGCTGGAGAGGTTGGCAGGACATCTATATTACTGTTTTTTAGATGGAATGTCAGGGTATTTCCAAATTCCAATTGCTCATGAGGATCAGGAAAAGACCACATTCACTTGTCCTTATGGTACTTTTGCATATAGGCGTATGCCTTTTGGGTTATGCAATGTACTAGCGACTTTCCAACGATATATGCTAGTGATTTTTGAGGACTTAGTGGAAGACATCATGGAGGTCTTTATGGACGATTTCTCCGTATTTGGTGATTCTTTTGATGATTGTCTCATTAACTTGGAAAGAGTTTTGATTTGATGTGAAGAGACAAATCTGGTGTTAAGTTGGGAGAAATGTCACTTCATGGTGAAGAAGGGCATTGTTTTAGGGCATAAAATCTCTCATAGAGGAATCGAAGTGGATAGTGCAAAGGTGGACACAATTGCAAAACTTCCACCACCTTCTTTGGTCAGAGCCATTTGGAGTTTCCTTAGGCATGTCGGTTTCTATAGAAGGTTCATTAAAGATTTCTCCAAAATAGCTTATCCTCTGACACGGCTATTAGAAAAGGACATGCTTTATGAATTCACCAATGAATGCCTTCAAGCGTTTAATACGCTTAAAGAAAAGTTAACCCAAGCACCTATCATGGTGGCTCCTGATTGAGATCTTCCTTTCGAATTAATGTGTGATGCAAGTGATTTCGCTATTGGAGCGGTTTTGAGACAAAGGAGGGATAAGCATTTTCAGCTTATTTACTATGCTAATAAGATCCTCACAGGTGCCCAAGAGAACTACAACACGATCGAAAAGGAACTTTTTGCTGTAATTTTTGCTTTTGACAAGTTTCGGTCTTATTTAATTTTGTCTAGGGTAATTGTTTACACTGACCATTTAGCTCTCAGGTACTTATTATCTAAGACCGATGCGAAACGCGACTCATTCGGTGGATCTTGCTTCTACAAGAATTCGATTTGGAGATTCGGGACAAAAAGGGAGTTGAGAACCTAGCTGCTGATCATCTATCTCAATTGGAGAACCTAAAATTGGAGAAATTGAATGAAGAGGATATTGATGATACTTTTCCAGAGGAAGGACTCTATCAGATTAACAAGGTAAGTAACACCTCTGAACCTTGGTTTGCTGATTTTGTAAATTACCTTATCTGTAAAGTACTCCCTAGTGACAAAACTTCTCCGCAAAAGAAGTGTTTCTTTGCTAAGTTAAAGCACTATTTTTGGGAGGAACCATTCTTGTTCCGTGTCAGTGCAGATTAAGTGATTAGACGATGTGTATTCGAGCAAGAAGGGCGGGAGATTTTAAAGCACTGTCACATTGGGCCAACTGGCGGTCATTATAGTGTGAATTGGACAACCCACAAGATTTTGGAATCAGGATTTTATTAGCCAACTATATTCAAGGATTCCTTCAACTTTGTGAAGACTTGTGACAAATGCCAACGAGTGGGGAGTATGTCAAAACGTGATGAAATGCCCCAAAATTTCATATTGGAGTGTGAGATCTTTGACGTGTGGGGGATTGATTTCATGGGACCCTTCCCCAATTCTTTTGGGAACAAGTATATACTCGTGGCTATGGATTATGTGTCTAAATGGGTAGAGGCCCAAGCTTTGCCCACCAATGACGCTAGAGTAGTGGTGAAGTTCTTGAAGAAACTTTTCTCTAGGTTTGGAGAACCACGGGCTTCAATTAGTGATAGGGGAACACATTTCTATAATGTACAATTGGAGAAAGTGCTGAAGCGATATGGGGTCACCCATAGATTAACAACCCCCTATCACCCTCAGACGAGTGGTCAAGTAGAAGTTTCAAGTCGTGAATTGAAAAGGATTTTAGAAAAGACAGTGGAGCACCATCGAAGGGATTGGTCGGAAAAATTGGACAATGCATTGTGGGCCTATAGGACAGCCTTCAAAACTCCCTTAGGCACCACTCCATATCGACTAGTTTTTGGGAAAGCTTGCCACCTACCAGTAGAGCTAGAACATAGAGCTTTTTAGGCTTTGCGTACTCTTAACATGGATTTAGAGGCCGTTGGTAGGAAGAGGAAGTTTCAGCTAAACGAACTTGATGAATGGCGTATAATAGCTTACGATAACATGCGAGTTTATAAGGAGAAGATGAAGAGGTATCATGATATGCGGATTCATCATTCGAAACAATTCTGTGAGGGAGATCATGTTCTCTTATTTAATTCGCGATTGAAACTTTTCCTAGGCAAGTTGAGATCGAAGTGGTCTGGACAATTTAAAGTGGTAAAAGTCTCTCCTCATAGAGCGGTGGAATTGGAACATCCGAATGGACATACCTTCAAGGTAAATGGGCAACGATTGAAGTTGTACTTCGGGACTCAAGGGGAAAAAGAGGGCCAAGAGGAGTTTAGACTCTACCCTCTAGTGAATTGATCAGATGTAATCTCAGTCCGTCGAGCAAACGACGTTAACCAAAAGCGCTTGATGGGAGGCAACCCATGCATTTCTTTAGGTAAGTTTTTCTTTCTTTAATCCATTCAATTATTCTCTATTATTTTTTGCATTAATTTGGAAGGAAATTCCGTCTTTTGCGGATTTAATGCATGAAGGGAGAGTGAGGCATGCAAAAAGGAGGTAAGTTGAACATTTTACAAGTTTCATGGGAATACACAGTCGTGTATGAAAAAAAAAATCCACAGAATGATACACGCCCATAACACACGGCCGTGTACCATGGGTGTGTGTCTGGGAGAAACCACATGGGTAAACACATGCTCGTGTAGTTGATCGTGTATCTGAGTTTATTCAAAAAAAAAAAAAGCATGGACACACGGCCGTGCCTTTCTAGCATGGCCGGTTCTTTTATCTCGAAACCCTCCAATTTTTATTTTCATTTTCAACTATCCTCTCCATATCAACTCACTCCTTCTCCATCCTTTGTTTCATTGCATTTTAGGATCCATTTCAGGCGGTAAAGGTAAGATTTCTCCCTCGATTCTTCTTCAATATGCAATTTTTCCTGCATTCATTTAAGTTTTTCGGATTACATAGCACTTCATGCATGATTTTGAGGGTAATTCGAGTTTTCTCAAGGGGCTTTTGCATTTTTTGGTCGATTCTTTCCTAGTATTGATCTTTTCTCATGTTTTTACTTATTTATACTAGGATTCAAGACGTATTTTGCACAATTTCCATGTTTACCTTAAAACCTAGGTTTTGTATTCTTGTTTTGCGAATTTTTGTGGAACCTAGGTTGTTATTAGGTTACATGGTTGTTGGTTATTAGCTTATTATCGATGATTTTGCGCAAAATGGGTTTTAGACGGCCATTTCCTTAGGTGTGTAGTTTTGAACGGTGGAGGGAAGCGTTTCTGCGAAAGACACGCCCGTGCATGTTACAATACATGGGCGTGTGTTTAATTATTGGATTCTTTTTTCTCTTCTTCCTCTAATTTTAGTCCGTATTCCCTCATGCATGGCCATTCCTCATCATTATTACAACTTATTGTGCGATAATTCATATGTTTTTTTAGATGTATTAAGTTGTTTGGTGGAAGTCATGAGTATTTTCTTTATTTTTCGGATGACTCGCACGAAGACAGTAGCATAAAAGAGAAAAAGATCAAACGAAGCAAGTAGTAGTAGGGGAGCATCTTGTTATCCGGTTAGCATGAGACAAGAGCACAAACCCATCTACGACAAGTTCAAAAACTAAAAAATTATTCGACCCAACGTCATGATTGATTGGGAAGTGTTAGAACATTTTGGTATTAGGGATGCATGTGAGCAGCTTCTTCAAGATCAAGCCTGGCGGAATCTTTTTCCATTGAGGAGAAGATTTATAAGGAGATCACACTCACTTTTATCTCTACTTTTATTATCCGGGATGGCATTAGCGTAGGGTTGGACAACGAGGTAGAATTTTTGGTCATGGGAGATTATTGGCGATATTCTATGACGGACTTCATTACGGCAATGGATCTTTATGATCCTCCTTTCCTCCAGAGCCAAGAATTCCGCCAACTCCCTGTATCATTTCCTCGAGGATTTCGACTCAGCGATTATTGGGGCAGATTGGGTAGACTACGATATAATACTTATGCTACGAAGGGATCTTCCTTTAGTCAGTTTTAGTCAGTTGTCTTACCGGGTACTGCACTATATTTTTGCTCGCTCCACCATGGGCAACACAGATTCTGGGGGTGTGGTGAATGCCCGCGATGTCTTTCAGTTATGGAGCATGAACTCTCACACTAGGGTGAATGTAGGGGTATTCGCTGCATTTTGCATACTCTGCCAATCTGAGTCTGGGAGTCTAGGTGTCTTCATAGGAGCATGGATAACACGCATTTTGAGGAACTTAGAGTTATTTCCTGTTCGTGAACCCGGTAACTTTGTGGGACAGTCAATGCGCTTGACGGATGGGCCTATTATTAGCTGGGGGCATAGGGTTCCACAACGGGAGGAAGCTAGGGATGAGTTTGCTGAATTAGAAGGAGATCCTATTCTTGAGGGGCAAGAGGAGGCTAAGATTCAAGAGGATGAGCCACAGGAACCAAGAGCAAGGAGGTCATCAGCTGAGCTTCTTCAGGAATTATCTACTAAGGTTCAGTCCATGCAGGAGGAGCAACAGAGGATGATGAAGAAGTAGAATAGGTTAAAACAGTTCCTTCGGAACCGTTTTACCAAGCTGGGTGAGACACTTGGGATAGACTTCGCATCTTGCAGCTGTTCTAGCGATGAGGACGTCCGGGTCGATCCACATACACGAGTCCCAGGTTCTTCTCTTCGATAGGAAGAAGGCGGACATCGAGATGATTCGGAAAATAGGGATGAGGATTGAAAGATAATTGTTAGGACTTAGCTATTTGAATCCTTTCTGTGGGATTTCGTTTATATTTTGTTTCTGCCAAAACTTTATATTTAAATAGGGATGGATGATATTTCTGGATGCTTTTATTGTTCTTTCTTTATGCTTTTATCTTTTTCTCTTGGTTTTTGGTTTTTCATTTAAGAGATTTTGTTAGATTGGTGGAGTACATGACTTTAGTTTCATGAGAAGGTTGGGGATGCTACATGTTTGGTGAACTTTTCAAGGATTCATGGTCAGTGCGTATGAATGTTAATGATTTGAGTCACTTCTAAAAAGTGGATGCTGGAAGCACAATTCTAATTTTGATCCAGGGGAGTCCTGTTCTCTTTCACCTTTATTTCCATTTTCCTTCCTTGTTATGTAGTTTAATGTAGACATTGGGGATAATGTCTAACACTAAGTGTGGGGGAGGGATCTGAGTAAAGGAAGTTATATGAAATATAAGTGTTAATGAATCAAAATTCAAAAGTTTCCTCACTTAAGATGTATTTAATGAATTACTAATAATCAAGAATTGCTGAGATTTAGTTATATCATTTACTGAGATGAAAAGTCTTGGGAATTTTGAAAATTTTTACTCTCTTATCTTGTTTTATAAATACTTTGCTAGAATTACGAGTTGAAATACAAGGGAAGAGTATTACTTGTTATTTAAGCATTTATTTCAAGAATTGAGAGTGGATTTGATGTGCCTAAATCCACTTAGAAGCACAATTAAAAGACTCAAGAAAAAGCAAACTCAAGTCAACAACAAACCAGTTCCAAAAGGGCAAAAATTGCATGAACCCTAGTGAAGATTGCAATGAAATCCAAATACTCAATTTTGCAATTGTGATACCATAATATTAATCTCTTCTAACATCACACTAATCACATATAATCCCACATGAATAATCCACAAATTCAAAAGAAAACTTCAATTCTAAGAACTCCTTTCCACAAGTGATAATCATGTTTCAAGAGGTATTCTTCAAGGATGAACCGAATTCAAATGCAAAGGATCTTAATTAAACACAAGAATTCGAAAATAATAAGAAGCAAATCTGTCCAAGAACTATCTCAATTCACCCCTAGATATGACACACTAGAGAAGAAAAGAAATCACAACAAAATGAAATTGATACTACTCACAATTTCAAGGTGTTGCACTCGCCACAATTTCAACTCTTGGGATTGAAATTGATAAGAGTCTAATGACAATTAGGAACCCTAATTCTCACGTGAAAATGAACTCTCAATTCTGCAAAATATGGCTTCCTCAAACCCTCTCTTAAGCAAGTATTTATACTTGCTACTCCTAGGGTTAAAAAGTGCTCAAAATTACAAGTTTTCCACTTTTAAGGTGGCTAACTCTAAATGAAAATTACAAGGAAATAAAAGTGTCCCAAAACCAAAATACAACCAAAATAGTTCATAAAAGAAGAAATATATAAAAGAAATGGTCTTCAAGATGCCGGTCTTCTATAGGATCCATCGGCCCAGCTCATCGCCGGTTCAGGTCGGTCCATGGATAACCCACAAGCTGAGTCTGAGGGAGTTTGTCCATCGCCCTATAAAATATGATAAGTGTGCCTGTTGGAAAACACAATACAAGAATAATAGAAAAGAGGTTAATATATAAATAATTCTGGGGTCGATCTGCTTAAAATGGGCCCTCATCGCCAAAATTTGAATTCCTTTAGTTCTTGCCCTAATGATAGGTCTTGTCGGGTTTTGATTCCTATCATCTCTTCGGGCCTCAAAAAGATTTGTCCTCAAATCTGGTAGATCAAATGCAGTAGAGACTTCGTTTCCTCCTAGCAAACCACCTGAAGAAATATCACTGCAGAATCCCAAAATCTGAAATACCACGAGTGGTGATTGTTTTCTCTCCTCCATTTCTAGGATGTATCTCATTTGCAACACAAATAATGACCCATTATCCACTGAGGTGTCCCCTATCTCAACCCATTTCACTGATATTGTTTCCTCCTTTTCTAACTCATTTGTATGTCACTGATCTTCATGGTCTTCTAATGGTTGGCCTAACTGCTCATTGCCACTGAGACCTCTGAAGGTGAACACAACTGTCTCTGAACATTCTGGCCCTCTAATGATAGATTCGTCTGACTCTGATCCTCAGAATACTCCAATGGTTTACTCAACTGCTCGTGAACCACTAGTATCTCTGAAGGAGAACATAACTGACCCTGAACAATTTGGTCCTCTGGTAGTCTGCTCATCTGACTATAATCATTAGGATCCTCTGAAGGTTGGCACATTGGTGTCTGACAAATTTTATGCTCTAAGGGTTGGCTCGTGTCACTAGAGCCTTCAAGAACCTTTGAAGGTTGGCATACCTGAGTCTACACAGTTTGGTTCTCTAAAGGTTTGATCATGTGGCTATGATCCTCACGAACCTATAATGGTTGTTTTATTTGTCTTTGCATCTCCTAGACCTTTGATGGTGACATAGGGTTCAATACTATACGTTTACCATCCTTTTTAAACATATAAGTATTTATATACCCATCATGTTATACCATCCTATCATACAACCATGGTCTACCAAGTAATATATGGGATGCACAAAGAGGAAGAATATCACATTCAAGCTCATCATAGTACTTGTCCCCTATACTGAAGGGTACCCTAGCCCTTTGGGTCACAAAAGACCATCCTGATCATTCAACCAATGTAATGTATAGGGTTTGGGATGTGGGATAGTTTCAAGTTTCAACTTCGATACTAATGATGTAGCTACAACATTAGTACAACTACCATCAACAATAATAATTGCACACAAGTTTCCTTGTACCCTACAAGAAGTATAGAACAAGTTTTCTCTTTGTCCCTCATCAATGGTTTGAAAAGAAGTCATGTCCCGATGCAATATGTTAGCATAATGAAACATTTCACTAGACATGATTGTACTCAAATCCAACAATACAATAATTATCTTCACACTTTTAAGGTTCAAGTACACAACCAAACCACAAATGAAGTACACTCAACTACTTTCAAGTAGATAGAATTAAATTCAACAAGAAGTGTTTAAGTAACTAGTTCAATTACTTTTACACTTTAATGATTTGTTTGAATTTTAAATTCCATTACTCAACCTTCCCTTCTTGCTAAATTTTTATACCCACAATGAGTCTTAATGTGCAGCACCTTATACTACACACAACTCCACAAATTTACACCACCACACACACCTAATCACGATGCACTCACTTCACCACAACACCAATTCACCACGTTACAACACCTTCAATCAACATACACACATAACGCCACACATACATACCCTTCACTAATTTTACAAAAACACAACTCCACACACATATACCTTTTATACACGCTGCAACAACAAAATGTACTCCACTTCCCACAAGTTCTAACCGCAACTTTACAACAAAATAGGCAGCAACTCAAATTTGAAATTCAAACCACTTCACTAATTGCAAGCCTTCTTCAATTGGTAAACAATGAATTCAAATTCAAATAGCACTCATTAACTCCCACAACTTAATGGCATGTGTTTGAATTCAAATAAATTCCTTACTCATCAAAACTCAATGCAAATCTGTAAATTGCACTTATCCAATTCAGAATTACACAATGGAAATCAAAACAACAAGCTACACAACCTCCTTCACACCACAACTAGTCACGGCAAGGATTGGTAAGTTTTTCAAGTTCCAAAAGTTGTTGAATTAAACAACACTTCTATGCTTCTGCCTTTCCACGAAAATTATTGAACATAAGATGATACAATAACCTTCCCAATCCAACTCCAACAAACATCAAATTAAATTCCAAGCCAAGGTAATTTCGCAAGCTCAAAAACCACAACAATAACATAATTTGCGGTTTTCACTATATCAACCCTAATTGATGATTAATTCCACGAAATCAAATAAAACCAATCCCTTCTCTCAACATGTGCTCTGATACCAAAAAGATGATGTGCCTAAATCCACTTAGAAGCACAATTAAAAGACTCAAGAAAAAGGAAACTCAAGTCAACAACAAACCAGTTCCAAAAGGGCAAAAATTGCGTGAACCTTACTGAAGATTGCAGTGAAATCCAAATACTCAATGTTGCAATTGTGATACCACAATAATAATCTCTTCTAACATCAAACTAATCACATATAATCCCACGTGAATAATCCACAAATTCAAAAGAAAACTTCAATTCTAAGAACTCCTTTCCATAAGTGATAATCACGTTTCAAGAGGTATTCTTCAAGGATGAACCGAATTCAAATGCAAAGGATCTTAATTAAACACAAGAATTCGAAAATAATAAGCAAATCTGTCCAAGAACTATCTCAATTCACCCCTAGATATGACACACTAGAGAAGAAAGGAAATCACAACAAAATGAAATTGATACTACTCACAATTTCAAAGTATTGCACTTGCCACAATTTCAACTCTTGGGATTGAAATTGATAAGAGTCTAATGAAAATTAGGAACCTTAATTCTCACGTGAAAATGAACTCTCAATTCTTCAAATTATGGCCTCCTCAAACCCTCTCTTAAGTAAGTATTTATACTTGCTACTCCTAGGGTTAAAAAGTGTTCAAAATTACAAGTTTGCCACTTTTAAGGTGGCTAACCCTAAATGAAAATTACAAGGAAATAAAAGTGTCCCAAAACCAAAATAGTTCATAAAAGAAGAAATATATAAAAGAAATGGTCTTCAAGATGCCGGTCTTCTATAGGATCCATCGGCCCAACTCATCGCCGGTTCAGGTCGGTCCATGGATAACCCACAAGCTGAGTCTGAGGGAGTTTGTCCATTACCCTATAAAATATGATAAGCGTGCCTGTTGGAAAACACAATACAAGAATAATAGAAAAGAGGTTAATATATAAATAATTCTGGGGTTGATCTGCTCAAAATGGGCCCTCATCGCCAAAATTTGAATTCCTTTAGTTCTTGCCCTAATGATAGGTCTTGTCGGATTTTGATTCCTATCAGGATTAAGGTCACTAGTAAGTTTAGTATGCTTTTTCTTTTGCTATTAATGTGAGTTTTGTAATTCTTAGTAAAGGAGTAGATGATACTTATAGCTTGGTGATCCCTTTTTGCAATTATTGGAACTGAGAACTTTGGGAGTAATGAAAAAGTTTAGAAATGGGCCTCATAGACTCGAGTAATTAAGCCTAAGGGGTGCCCTTTCGAGGGAATAACATCTATTAACTTGGGTGACGAACTCGAGATCAATGGCTGAAAGATCGCTATAAGGGTTGTGAGAAAAGTCTGAAAAAACTGAACTTAATTAAGCTGAATTGGAAATTAATGGAAAATTAATTTAATTGAGATGGTAGAGGTTCGAAGGGGTATCTTAAAACCTAGTAGCCTAAGATCGTTTGGTCTGGGACTTACTGACCGAGGAAACCATTTCAGTAAAAAAAAAAAATAGTTGACTTGACTCGAACAAGTAAATCCGAGGGACACCCTCTACGTTAAGGGGATAACGTCTGTTAACTTGAGTGATGAGCTTGGGATTATCCATTGAAAGTTCGCTACATGAGTCAGTTAACTAAGTGAAGTACTTAATGGAAAATCTCCCAATCTTGTTTAAAAGGATTAAAGAAAAGAGAAATCCAGGAGATAAGTAGATACAATGTGCCTTTGCTCTTTATTGCATTACTTATAGGAGTGGTTAAGAGGGAAGTATACTCTACTTTACTGGTATTGATCTTTGTTAGGTTTCACTTTTGGGAATTTATGTTTAAATGATGAGAGTACTAGTTCAAGTCACTTGGATTAGTCTTGAGAATTCTGGTATTTGTATTTTATAAACAACTAATGGTAGGATTGAGTAGAGATTGCATAGTATGGAGGTAGATCATGAGAATCAATGATGCGAAAAGAAGTTCTTGATTGTTGAGTTAATGAAAATCTTGTCCTTAGTTTTTCTTTGGCTTTATTCTGCTTGAGGACAAGCAAACGCTTAAGTGTGGGGGAGTTTGATAAGTACAAATTAACACTTGTATTTCTGATGAATTCTAGTGGTATATGTAATAAATTGATGTTATTTTGAAGAGTTTTGATACTTAAAAGAAAAAAATATTTCGGTTTCAGGACTGAGGACCACTATTTTAAGAGAAGATATCAACTTGGATTGAGAATAGATAAGAAAACACGAAGAAAAATGCTTTTTGGAAGGAATAGGGGAAGAGCACGACCGTGTGTCAAGGAAACACGCCCACAGAAGCACACACTGTTGAAGGCATGACCATGTGTTGAGCTTGGAAAATCCACAAAAGCACATACGGTTGATCACAAGGTTGAAGGCACGACCGTGTGTTGAGCTTGGAAAATCCACAGAAGCACACACGGTTAAGTATACGGTCTGAGACATGGCCATATGTTATTTGCATGGGTTTTACTGACACTATTCAAAGGCACGACCGTGTATATGGAAACGTTTGGCTGTTTCAGGAGATTCTTCGGTTTCCATATATATATTTCTTCGTTTTCCAGGTAAGGGGGGTTCCTAACCTGAAGGAGATAAAAAGAAACGATGAAAGGAAGAAGAGGAAGAGACCGGGGAAAGATTATCTAAGGGAAAAGCAACATCAACGGATTCATCTTTCTCTTCTGAAGGGTTTATGCACACGGGTTTTTCATTTTCATTGATTTGTAACTTGAAAACCACGAGTGGCTAATTTATTTCATACCCGAACCTTACGAACCTTAATTGTCATGTAACGTTGGACTGATTGCATAGTTAATGAATAGTGGAATTCTTTGAATTTATTCATGTTGTTCATTTAGTGTTGCTAATTTGATGTATGGCCAGCATTGAGTTTGCATTGATTTCTTAGAAGTTGATTGTAAAATCTCTTGTTTGAATAGATCGTGCATGAATAAAGGAATTCGTATGTAATCTAGGGATAGAGAACATGAATTTTCCGTATTAGATTGAATTGGATAATTTGACCTAATTGAGGGTTCAAGAGTGTTAATGCAATTCTAATTGATTTTGATAAAAGAGGAATCTTTATAAATGCAATTAGGGTTAGGAGCTAATGAATCTGGGAAGAACATTGGCTTAGTGTTAGATACTTCGCGGTTCAGAGATAACCATTGCTCATTAATTGATTTATAAAAAGGGTAAAGTTACATGATAATTAGAGGAGTAGTAAGGGTAAGGTATGTTCTTAAGTATTAAATTTAGTTATTTTAATTTATCGTGTTAGTTTTAATTGCTTTAGATTTTGTTAAGTGTTTTTAATTTAAACAAAATCTCTCGAATTTGTGCGGTTAGATAGTTGGTTTAGAGTTATTATTAGTACTTGTTGATCCTTAAGGAAACGATACCTGAATACAATTCTATACTATTATAATCGATAGGTGCACTTGCCTTATTGATTGTAACAAAGAGTTGTAAAAAAGGATTTTAAAATTCGTGTGATTACAGTCAACACCATTAGACAAATTGTGTTGTCCTTTGAAATGTTTCAAAGATTCATGACCTGTATAAATAATAAACTCTCTCGGGAGGAGATAATGCTGCCACGTATGAGAGCCCTCACTAAGGAATAAAATTCCTTATCATATATAGAATAGTTTAAAGTTTCACCACTCAACTTCTCACTAAAATATGCTATGGGTCTCTTTTCCTGCATTAGTACAGCTCCAATTCCTATCCCAAAAGCATCACATTCTAACTCAAAAACTTTTTCAAAATCAGGTAGAGCCAATAATGGAGCATAAGTGAGTTTTTCTTTTACCTCTTCAAAACTCCTCTAGGCCCTTTCACTCCAGATGAAAGGTACATTCTTTTTAGTCAGTTCTGTGAGAGGATTGGCAATACTACCGAAGTTATGGACAAAGCGTCTATAAAAAGATGCAAGTCCATGAAAACTTCTTACCTCAGTAACTGTGGTGGGTGTTGGCCATTCCATGATTGCCCTCACTTTCTCCTCATCCACCCTAACACCTGAACCAGATACAACAAAACCCTAAAATGTTACCTTAGTTTGGTAAAAGGAACACTTCTAGAGATTTGCAAATAGCTGTTATGCCCTCAATACTGAGAATACTGCCCGAAGATGCTCTACATGTTGTTCTAGGTTTGTGCTGTAGATCAGAATATCATCAAAATAAATAACAACAAATTTTCCTAGAAATTCTTTCAATACATGATTCATCAACCTCATAAATGTACTAGGAGCATTACTCAAACCAAAGGGCATAACCAACCACTCATACAGTCCATGACGTGTTTTGAAAGCGGTTTTCCATTCGTCCCCCTCTCTCATTCGAATTTGGTGATATCCACTTTTAAGATCTATTTTGGAGAAAACCTGTGAACTATGCAGCTCATCTAACATATCATCAAGTTTAGGAATAGGATACCTGTATTTGATAGTGATTTTGTTGATGGCTCTACTATTGATACACATTCTTTAAGTACCATCCTTCTTAGGAACAAGAAGGGCGGGAATAGCACATGGGCTGAGACTCTCTCTAACAAACCCCCGTTCAACCAACTTATCCACTTGGCGCTTCAATTCCCTAGCCTCCTCAGGATTCATGCGATATGCAGGTCGGTTCAGTAATACTGAACCGGGCATAAGATCTATAGCATGCTCTATCCCTCTCAAAGGTGGTAACCCTGCTGGCAAATCATCAGGAAAAATGTCAGTATACTCATTCAATACCTGAGAAACTGCTGAAGGTAGAGATTGTGGTTCCTGCAACCCTAGTGCAAATCTTAGCTAAAGCAAGTATACTGAAGTCTCTTTTGTAACTAGCCTCTCCATTTCACCCTGTCCCATCAATAATACCTTCTTTTCCTCAGAATCATTACATTGTACTGAAGCCCTTTTAACCTCTGATGGCCTACTGACCTGTTCCTTTTGGACCTCTAAAGGTGACATCGGATTCATAATAACGCATTTGCCCTCCGTCTGGAACACATAAGTATCCCTAAAACCATCATGCAAGACCCTCCTGTCATATAACCAAAGTCTGCCAAGAAATATATGGGATGCACACATAGGCAAGATATCACACTCAATCTCATCACAATATTTATCCCCTACACTGAATGGTACCCTAGCTCTTTGGGTTACATGCAAACTCCCCTGATCATTAAGCCAATGCAATTTATATGGTTTAGGATGTAGAGTGGTAGTAAGTCTTAACTTCGATACTAACAATGCGGCTACTACATTAGTACAACTACTATCATCAACTATAAGAACACACAAATTTCCTTATACCCTACAAGAAGTATGGAACAAGTTTTCCTTTTGTTCTTCATCCTTAGTAGCAAATTTAGTCAATGTTCGACATAATACATTAGCATATTGAAACATCTCACTAGACATTGTTGTGTTTAAATTCAACACTACAATAATAATCCTTACACCTTCCACGACTCAAGTACACAACTACACCACAAATGAAGTACTCACACATAACTACTCTTAAGTAGATAGAATTTAAATTCGACTCTAAGTGCTTAAGTAACTAGTTCAATTACTTTCACACTTTAATGATTTATTTGAATTTTAAATTCTATTACTCAACCTTCCTTTCTTATTTTGATTTCACACTACAATCAACCACACTGTACAACACTTCAACAAATACAAAATAATCAAAATCTACCGCTACTCTACTACTCTTACTCATAGTTCCACCAATTCACGCCACCAATAACAATTTACTATATTACACACACCAAAACCCATGCTAAATGGACATACTTTTCACTAAATTTTACAAAACACAACACCTCATACACACTCCTTTTACACACGTTGCAGCACACACATACAAACTCTTCTACACTTTAACTTCCCCACTTCTATTCAAGTTGCAAACCGCAACTTCAATAACAAAGGCAGCTCAAATTTCAAATTCAAAATGAGCTCAATAAGCGCAAGATTCCACAAATGGTAATAAGCTATTTCAAATTCAAATGACACACAATTAACTATGACTTAATGTGTGTTTTGAAATTTCAAATTGACTTTTCTCCGATACCAAAAAGATGATTTGCCTAAGAGGGGATTAAGCACAATCAAATGAAACAAAAACCAACCCTAAATGCAATCAAACAATTCCGATTCAACAAGTTAGGAATTTGCATGATTCCTAATGGGTGCAAAGAGATCCAAAGTCAATAAATAATGAACTAATCCACCACAATGAATCAAATCCCTCAATACACACTAATCAAACTTGAAATATTATGTGAACTTCAAGAATATTTAGCAAAAGCACAACTGTGATCCCCCTTTATAGAAAATGCAATTCACATTAAAAATGATAAGCAATTGTTGATGAATAACAAGTGTGATAACTACTTCAAACAAGCTCACTAATTCGAATCAAAACTTAATCAAATCTGACCAAGAAATGTTCCAATTCAACCCTAGATATTATACACTAGAGAAGAAAAGAAAACACAACAATTTGAAATTGATATGACTCACAATTTCAAGTGTTGCACTCGCCACAATCTCAACTCTTAGGATTGAAATTGATAAGAGGAAATTGAATAAGGAAACCCTAAGTTCTCTCACATGAAAGTGAAGTGTTTGTTTTGAAAATTGGTGATGAGATCCATGATGAGAGCCAAGCCGGAAGAAGAAATGTGGATCCTCTTGGAGTGCCACCTGGACCGATCACGAGAAATCAAGCGAAACGATTCAAGGAAGCACTTAACGGGTTGATAAAGGTTGTCCATGAAGCTAGAAAGGATTGGAGCAATCATGAAGTTGGAACAGATTGGAACAACCATGGGAAGACCCTTGCTTTTATACAAGTTACACCGAACACGGGTTGAAGAGGGCGTGTATGTTCAAGGCATGGCCGTGTAGGAATTCCAAGATTGCACAGAATCATACACGGCTAAAAGGCACGGCCGTGTATGGAGTCAAGAAAATCCACAGAAAGATACACGTCTAGAAGTACACGGTCGTGTATCTTTTCAAGGCCGGCTCAAGGCCGCCGGCCTTCAATCCAACGCCGCCGGCCTTCATGGCTACACCGCCGGCCTTTATTGTTCTGTCTTGTGTTTTTTACGCAACTTATCTAAGCTACGTCGTTTTGGGCTTGTATTTTCACGAATTGTAACCCTAGTATAAAAGCTCCTAGGGTTTAAAATAGACATAACATAGAATTTACATCTTTGAGAATTAAACACTTTTGAGAGGCACCTCTCTTGGTTCTTCAAGAACTAAATCGAACTTATCGGATTAATTTCCGTGGCGTTCATCTCGACTTATCAATCGGTCTTTCATCTCGATTGTGGTGTCTTCATTTTAAACCAAGGTTCTTGTCTCGCTTATAGACAACGGGTCGCGGTTTCCACTTTAGGTGTTTGGGCGTCTTAGGCAACGAATTCTGAACGTATTGGTATTGGGTTTCGTCACAGGTTGCCGTGGTTTATATCAATTGGCCTCCTCAAAACCCTACTTAAGTAAGTATTTATACCTACTCCCTTTAGGGTTAGAAAGTACATAAAATTACAACTATGCCACTTTTAGGTGGCCAATCCTAAATGAGAATTACAAACAAAATGAAAGTGTCCCAAAAAAAATTACAACATAAAATAGTCTACGCAAATAACAAATATATAAAAGAAATTGGTCTTCAAGATGCCGGTCTTCAGGGTACTTTCGAATTGAGCCTTGATGAGGATCTTGACTCACTCAAAAGTATAGGTGATTTGGCACCCTATAGGACTGATAAGTGAACCTGTTGGAATGCATAACAATTATAAACTGGGAATGAAGAAAATAAGTTAGCTTCCTTAGGATTGGGTTTCTCATGTAAGATTCTCAAACTAAGTTATGTAGACCCTTAGCTCGGGCCCTAGTGATAGGTCCTATAAGAGTCTGATTCCTATCACTTGAAGACTAATTTCTTTTTATATATTTGTTATTTGCTTGGAACATTTTATGTTGTAATTTCTTTTGGGACACTTTTATTTTGTTTATAATTTTCATTTAGGACTGACCACCCTAAAAGTGGCATAGTTGTAATTTTGTGGACTTTCTAACCCTAAAGGAAGCAAGTATAAATACTTGCTTAAGTAGGGTTTTGAGCAGGCCAATTTTTCAGAATAAGACACATCATTTTACGTGAGAGAATTAGGGTTCTTCCTTAGTTCAATTCCTCTTATCAATTTCAATCCCAAGAGTTGGAATTGTGGTGAGTGCAACAAGGAGAAATTGTGAGTTGTATCAAATTCTATTTGTTGTGTTTCTTTTCTTCTTTAGTGAATCATATCTAGGGTTGGATTGAAGCTTTCTTGGTCAGATTTGATTGCATTTGTAATCAAATTATTATTGCTTAATTTGATTGGTTTTTAGCCTTGAATTCTATTCTTACATTTTGCACATTTTTGAATCGTGAAAGCAAGTGTTGTGGAAGGTGGATCACAGTCAATGATCCATTTGATATTGTGTAGTATTCACATGGCTTTTCAAGATTAATTAATGTGTTTTGAGGGTTTTGAATCATCGTGGTTGATTAATTCATTAGTTATTGAATTTGGATCTCCTTGCACTCCATTAGGAATCACACAATTTCTAGCTTGTTGAACCGGATTCGATTTAGTGCATTTAGGGTTGGTTTTTGTTCCATTTGTTTGTGCTTAAATCCCATTTAAGCACATCACCTTTTGGTATTAGAGCTTGAGGTTGTGAGAAGGGTTGTTTGATTTTGAATTTTGGAAATTTAGGGTTCATGTTCTTTCATCTTCAATTTCGAAATTGGGAGTAAATTGAAATTGTTGTTGTTAATGTTTGAAGTGGCGTGAATTGTCTTGAGTAGAAGTTTAACTTACTTCTTGTTGGAGTGGTTTTTGAGTACTTGTTGAAGCTTCTATGTTGTGGACTTCACCATGAAGGAAGAGGAAAGTTAGTGCATTTTGAATACGATTTCGGAAGTGCAATTATGTAGGGAGAAAGATTGTGATCCTTACATTGTTTGTTTTCGGAAAATTAGAGGAGTAATTGAGCATTTCCAGATTTGAGTAGTGTGGAAGATTTAGAAATTATTTGATTTTCAAAACAAACATTAAGATTGAAGGAGTTATGTGTGTTTGTTTGAATTTGAAAATTACATCTTACCAATTGTGGAAGGGTTGCAATTAGTGAAGTGTTTTGATTTTCAAATTTGAATTGTTGCTATTTTGGTGTATAAGTTGTGGTTTGCTTTAGTGTTTGTAGTGGTAAAACTTGTATATTTGGGAGTGAGAACTGTGGAGTGTGTGCAGGGTTGTGTTTGCCAAAAATTGTGAAGGGTTGTGCATTTCAGTGTAGATTATTTTTGGTGTGAATTGGTAGACAATTGTAGTAGGCACAAGTGAAGTAGCACCGTGGGATAAGAGTAATAAAGTGGTGGTGGATTTTGATTATTTTGTATTTGTTGAAGTGTTGTACATTGTGGTTGATTGTAGTGTGAAATCAAAATAAGAAAAAGAAGGTTGAGTAATAGAATTTAAAATTCAAATAAGTCATTAAAGTATGAAAGTAATTGAACTAGTTACTTAAGCACTTAGAGTTGAATTTAAATTTTATCTACTTAAGAGTAGTTGTGTGTGAGTACTTCATTTGTGGTGTAGTTGTGTACTTGAGTCGTAGAAGGTGTAAGGATTATTATTGTGGTGTTGAATTTAAAACACAACAATGTCTAGTAAGATGTTTCAATCTGCTAATGTGTTGCACCGAACATTGACTACATTTGCTACTAAGGATGAAGAACAAAGGGAAAACTTGCTCCATACTTCTTGTAGGGTACAAGGAAATTTGTGTGTCCTTATAGTTGATGGTAGTAGTTGTACCAATGTAGTAGCCTCATCGTTAGTATCAAAGCTAAGACTTACACCACTCCATATCCTAAACCATATAAATTGCATTGGCTTAGTGATTAAGGGAGTTTACATGTGACCCAAAAAGCTAGGGTACCATTCAATGTAGGGGATAAATATTGTGGTGAGATTGAGTGTGATATTTTGCCTATATGTGCATCCCATATATTACTTGGTAGGCCTTGGTTATATGACATGAGGGTCTTTCATGATGGCTTCAGGAATACTTATGTATTCCAAAAAGAGGGCAGATGCATTATTCTAAATTCGATGTCATGTTTAGAGGTTCAAAAGGTTTAGCAACAGATCAGTAGTCCATTTGAGGTTAAAAGGGTTTTAGTGCAGTTTAATAATTCTGAGGAAAAGAAGGTGTTGTTGATGGGATAGGGTGAATTGGAGAGGCGTGTTACAGAAGAGACTCTAGTATACTTGTTTTAGTTGAGATGTGCAATAGGGGTGAAGGAACCACAGTCTCTACCCTCAGCAGTTTCTCAGGTCTTGAATGAGTATACTGATATTTTTCCTAATGATTTGCCAGCAGGTTTACCACCTTTGAGAGGGATAGAGCATGCTATTGATCCTATGCCCGGTTCAGTATTATCAAATCGACCTGCATATCGCATGAATCCCGAGGAGGCTAGAGAATTGAAACACCAGGTGGATGAGTTGGTTGAGTAGGGATTTGTTAGGGAAAGTCTCAGTCCATGTGCTGTTCCCGCCCTTCTTGTTCCTAAGAAGGATGGTACTTGGAGAATGTGTATCGACAACAGAGCCATCAACAAAATCACAATCAAATATAGGTATCCTATTCCTAAACTTGATGATATGTTGGATGAGTTGCATGGTTCACAGGTTTTCTCCAAAGTAGATATTAAAAGTAGGTATCACCAAATTCGGATGAGAGTGGGGGACAAATAGAAAACTGCTTTTAAAACACAGCATAGACTATATGAGTGGCTGGTTATGCCCTTTGGTTTGAGTAATGCTCCTAGTACATTTATGAGACTAATGAATTATGCATTAAAAGAGTTTCTAGGAAAATTTGTTGTTGTTTATTTTGATGATATTCTAATATACAGCAAAGACCTAGAACATCATGTGGAGCATCTTCGGGCAGTATTCTCAGTGTTGAGAGCACAGCAGTTGTTTGCAAATCTCTAGAAGTGTTCCTTTTATCAAACTGAGGTAACATTTTTAGGTTTTGTTGTATCTGGCTCAAGTGTTAGGGTAGATGAGGAGAAAGTGAGGGCAATCAGGGAATGGCCAACACCCACCTCAATTACTGAGGCAAGAAGTTTTCATGGACTTGCATCTTTTTATAGACGCTTTGTCCATAATTTCAGTAGTATTGTCAGTCCTCTCATAGAACTGACTAAAAAGAATGTACCTTTCATCTGGAGTGAAAGGGCCTAAAGGAGTTTTGAAGAGGTAAAAGAAAAACTTACTTGTGCTCCATTATTGGCTTTATCTGATTTTGACAAAGTTTTTGAACTAGAATGTGATGCTTTTGGGATAGGAATTGGTGTTGTATTAATGTAGGAAAAGAGACCCATAGCATATTTTAGTGAGAAGTTGAGTGGTGCAACTTTAAACTATTCTATATATGATAGGGAATTTTATTCCTTAGTGAGGGCTGTCATGATGTGGTAGTATTATCTCCTCCCGAGAGAATTTATTATTTAAATAGATCATGAATCATTGAAACATTTCAAGGGACAACAGAATTTGTCTAAACGTTAAGCCAAGTGGGTAGAGTTTTTGGAGGGTTTTGCTTATGTGATAAAGTACAAGAAGGGTAATCAGAATATTGTTGTTGACGCTTTATCACGACGATATGTACTTATCACTTCTCTTTAGTCAAAACTGCTAGGTTTTGAATTGTTAAAAGAACAGTATATGTATGATGAGGAATTCAAAACTATTATGGAGAGGTGTTATGGGGGCAAGATGTATGTGGGTTATTACGTGATTGAGGTGTTTCTGTATAAATTTGGAAAATTATGTATACCTTTTGCATCTGTGAGGGAGTTATTGGTGAGGGAAGCACATACAGGAGGATTGTTTGGACACTTTGGTGAGAAGAGAACCTTGGCCACATTGAGAAAGAATTTCTATTAGAAGGGTATTATAAAGGATGTCCATAGGGTGTTAGAAAGGTATGGTATTTGTAAGAGAGCTAAAGGGAAGAAAGGTGTAGAGGGTGAGTACATGCCTTTGCCTATACTAGATAAACCATAGACTAATATCAATATGAATTTTGTGTTGGGATTACCTAGAACACAAAAGGGAAAAGATTCTATTATGGTGGTTGTTGACAGGTTCAGTAAAATATCACATTTTGTACCTTGTCATAAAATAGATGATGCCCTTTTTATTGCTAACATTTTTGTGCAAGAAATTGTCAAATTACATGGAGTCCCACACAGCATAGTGTCAGATAGAGACACCAAGTTTATTAGTTTCTTTTGGAAGATATTATGGAGAAGACTAGGTACTAAGCTTATGTATAGTACCTCTTGCCATCCGCAAACAGATGGACAAACAGAAGTTGTTAACCGTATACTTGGAAATTTACTCAAAGCAATAGTTGGCAAGAATCTTACTGATTGGGACTTGTGTCTTCCTATTGTTAAGTTCGCTTATAATAGGTTTACTCATAGATCAACCAGTAAGTCTCCCTTTGAAGTTGTTTATGGCTATAATCCTTCTATTCCATTGGATTTTATAGCAGGACCAGCAACAAAGGAAGAGAGTCTTAGTGGAGTTGATCAAGCCCGGCAAATTCAGTACATTCATGATAAAACAACCAAATGCCTTCAGAAGACCCAAGAACAGCAGAGAATCTAGGGAAACAGAGGAAAACTCATCTTTATAATCTAAGTGACTTAGTCTGGATTAATCTTAGCAGGGATAGGTTTCCACATAAGAAGTCACAAAAGCTATCTCTCAGATCAGACGAATTGTTCAGAGTTTTAAAGTGCATCAACAACAATGCCTACCGGATAGAGTTACCAAGAGAGTATGGAGTATCATCGACCTTTAATGTTGTAGATCTATCACCGTACTTACCAGACGACATGCGTGAAGACCTATCAGATTTGAGGGTAAATCTTCCAAAAGCCCGACGAGATGATAGGAATCAGATTCCTACAGGACTTATCACTAAAGCCCGAGCTAAGGGTCTACATAACATAGTTTTGAGAATCATACGTGAGAAACCTAATCCTAAGGAAGCTAACTTAATTTCTTCATTCCTACCTTATAATTGTTATGCATTCCAGCAGGTTCACTTAACAGTCCTACAGAGTGCCAAATCACCTATACTTTTGAATGAGTCGGGATCCTCATTGGGACTCAATTCGAAGGTTCCCTAAAGACCCACATCTTAAAGACTAATTTCTTTTTATATATTTGTTATTTGCTTGGAACATTTTATGTTGTAATTTCTTTTGGGACACTTTCATATTGCTTGTAATTTTCATTTAGGACCGGCCATCCTAAAAGTGACATAATTGTAATTTTGTGGACTTTGTAACCCTAAAGGGAGCAAGTATAAATACTTGCTTAAGTAGGATTTTGAGTAGGCTAATTTTTTAGAATAAGACACATCATTTTACGTGAGAGAATTAGGGTTCTTCTATAGTTCAATTCCTTTTATCAATTTCAATCCCAAGAGTTAAAATTGTGGCGAGTACAACAAAGAGAAATTGTGAGTTGTATCAATTTTTATTTGTTGTGTTTCTTTTCTTCTCTAGTGAGTTATATTTAGGGTTGGATTGAAGCTTTCTTGGTTAGATTTGATTGCTTTTGTAATCAAATTATTATTGCTTAATTTGATTGGTTTTTAGCCTTGAATTAATTCTTCTATTTTGCACATTTTTGAACCGTGAAAGCAAGTCTTATGGAAGTTGGATCACAGTCAATGATCCATTTGATTTTGTGTAGTATTCACGTGGCTTTTCAAGATTAATTAGTGTGTTTTGAGGGTTTTGAATCATCGTAGTTGATTAATTCATTAGTTATTGAATTTAGATCTCCTTGCACTCCATTAGGAATCACGTAATTCCTAGCTTGTTGAACCGGATTTGATTTAGTGCATTTAGGGTTGGTTTTTGTTCCATTTGCTTGTGCTTAAATCCCATTTAGGCACATCAAATCGTGTTGCTAATGTAGTGATGGGTGTCGAATCCAACAAAAATAAAACCTACTCCTAGACAATTATATGATTTGCATATAGTGGTGAGTAGGGTCGAATCCATAGAGATTGGTTAAATTTATTTCTATTCAAAGGATATAACGAGGAAAAGAAAACGAAGGGGAGTTTTGTTTGTGAATCAAATAAAGTTAAAACAGGATAAGAAAATTAGATATTGATAAAAGCCTAGCCAAAGGAATCAAGATAGTTTAATTCTAGGAATTGATCATCGATGTAAATGTTTTCTATTCTTATTTCTAGATAAACTGGTTATGGTTATTAACAAGCTCTAACAACCCATCTCTCTGTACTTCCTCGATAATCAAGAGAAGCTCTTTGATTATTTCTCTTATCAATTAGACAATCCTAGACAAGCGCTTAGGATTTAATCTACCAATAGCATTAAAATCTAGAGAGACCACCAATTCATGCCAGTAGATTATAAGATAACCTATTTAAACATGATCACACACCTCCATAACATGAATTCGATCATCTCTTTTATAACCAAACATGTTATTGCGTCACTAAGACTAGAACAATCAAACAATTACGGATTTGACGTGCTAGTTGACAATATATTAACTTGCTAATAGAGTAGAAGAGCTCTATTCATACTAATCAACAAAGATAATAATGAAAAAAACGATCAGAAGATATATGAATATCCGAAAACAACGAATAGATTAAATACAAGTCAATTAGACCTCACAATTCGTGGAGAATTAAACATCTATGACCCTTTGGCTAGAAAAGTAGCTTAGCTACTCATGTTCATCAACAAAACAAAAATAAAAAGTAGAAACATCATGAACCCGGTTACCTGCTCTGCCTCCAAGATGATCCAAGGTTCTTCAAGATCCAAAGATTAAAAAGTTCTCCTCACCCTCTAGGGTTGGTTCTATTTATATTGTTAGAGGGATGGCATGTGATCTTTTGCTAGCAAGATACGAAAATATCTTTCCTTTTCCAAGTAGATTTCGAGAAGTGAATCTTCGTCTGCCTGGCACGCCCTACCACACGGCCGTGGGTCAAGCCGTGCCTTCCTCTGTGCATAATTCACGTATCATCTTCCGTGTCCAGTGTGTAGCACGACTCCACCCACGGCTAGATTTTCAACCGTGCCTTCCTCTGTGCATGATCTACAAGTCTTCATCCTTGTCCAGTATGTACCACGGTTTACACCACGGCTAGATCTTAGGCCGTGTCATCCTCTGTCGAAGTTCCACAATTTCTTCTCCTTAGTACGTCTAGCTTCCACCACGGCTCCAAGCACAGTTTCTCCCACGGCTTCCACCACGGCCGTGCCCTAAGCCGTGTCTCTCTCTATTGAAAGTCCACATTTTCGCCTTCTCGTCCAGTGTGTAACACGGTTTGCGCCATGGCCGTGCCTCAAACCGTACTTCCGATACACGGCCGTGTATTTCAACCGTATATCTTCTTATTGATTCAAAACCAAGTACACGGCCGTGTACTTCAATTACACGCCCATGTACTTCCCTCCGGCGGTGTAAATCCTTGTCTTGATCCAAGTTGTAGATGACTTCTCTAATTTACTTGAATTAGCATCCTTGACTCCATTTAACCTGATTTATCACCATAATAGAATTAAGTACCATTTCCTTATGATTTCTATAAAATCAATAATGAATTAACACAATTTATACTATAAAGATTAAGTATAAAATGGCTCTATCAAATTCCCCCACACTTAGACTCTTGCTTGTCCTCAAGCAATTGCATCAAATCAATTGAGAAATCTGTCATAGATTATACAAACTTTCTTTTCATCATTCCAAGCATCTATTCATTTGTAATTCATGACTTGTAATTTTAATGTCTACTACTTCAACCAAACTGGTTTCCTGTGATCAAATTACCATGGACAAAATTTAATAGCTAATCTAAACAAAAAAAACTTTAATCCTCATGTTTAGCAAAAGAATTTTTATTCCAAAAGTAAATAATTAATCCACTAAGGAAAAACACCCAATTAAACTTCATTGGATATTATCAAGCATATAATCCTTGCAGTATAAAGTAAAAGCATATGGTATAAGCTCTTTGCTAGATATTCTCCCTTTTATACATCTTTGTTTTATTCAATGAATGTTTACATTCATGTTCTTTTGATTTATTCAAGCATCTATTTTGACGGGTTTTTGCCCGCTTCTTTTCATGAACTTTTGCCTTTTTTGCCCTTATCGTTATAGTGAGTTCATTGAGTCAGCAACATCCCGAGCTCATCACTCAAGTGAACGGGTTTTGAGATACCCCTATGGATTCTTCCTCACTCTAACATTCAAGTTTGAATACTCTTAACTCAATTAGTTGAATCATTGGAGTAATGGCTATGCTTGATTCTCTTTTTTTTTTTTTTTTTTCACTAAGTGTTATGATTGCTTTACAAACAACTTCAAAGAGTATACAGTAACTAATATAACCTAGAAGTAAACTTGTTTATTTTTCACTTAGGGACTCGACTTACTTTTAGACTTCCAATTCTAAAGCTAAATACAAGGTAAATTTGTTTCTTAAAGATTTCACTACTTAATTTTAACCATGTATTCTAATCACAGCAGTGGGTGAGTAAAACATTTGAACAAGTCAATTTCACATGTTGTAGATGCTTATTACAATATTTAGTACAATCTCTAGATTTCATGATAATTTTGAAAAAAATTGGCTCAAAATTGCTTAAGGACAAACATTCAAAGTGTGGATCAATTCTCTATTCTCTATATTTTATTATCCTCTCCCCCACACTTAGCTTGAACAGTGTCCTCAGTGTTCCTAATTTAGCACAATTGAAAAGGAATTAACAACTCAAGGAACATTAGAGAATAAGAGAAAGGAAATATTGGTATTTCCCTGGTATTGGAGTTCTCCCCTTAAGCTCTAGAAAGTGTCATCTAATGGTATGTATCCTTGCTGCAGCTGATCCAAAGAGTTCAAAACTACACTAAAATCAAAACAAACTAAACTAAAACAAAACAAAACTAAAGCAAAACAAAACAAAAAGATTTTTTTTTTTTTTTGACATGGGTTGCCTCCCATGAAGCGCCTTTCTTTAACGTCTTTGGCTAGACGTTCCTATAATCAATCACAATACTCGGGGTGAGTCAAGCTGGTTTCTTCAATATTACATACTTGAAATCCTTCATAGAAAAGTTTCAAGCGATGACCATTGACTTTAAAGATCTTACCAGTTTCAAGGCTGGAGACCTCAACTGCACCATGTGAAAATATGTTAGTGATAACAAAAGGACCAATCCACCGTGATTGTAGTTTGCCAGGAAACAACCTCAATCGAGAATGGTAAAGTAATACTTTTTGACCTACAGAAAAATTCTTTCGGGAAATCATTTGATCATGAAAATCTTTTGTTTTTTCCTTGTAGATTTTAGTACTCTCGTACGCTTCTCTTCGAATTTCTTCGAGTTCTTGTAGTTGAAGTTTTCTGTGTTCACCTGCCTCATCCATTCGCATGTTACATTGTTTTACAGCCCAATACGCCCTATGTTCCAGCTCCACAGGGAGATGACATGGTTTGCCAAATATTAAACGGTAAGGAGACATACCTATAGGGGTCTTGTAAGCTGTCCGGTAGGCCCATAATGCATCCTCAAGTCTTGTGCTCCAATCCTTCCTGCTTGGATTGACGGTTTTTTCCAGAATAGACTTGATTTCTCGATTTGAGACTTCTGCCAATCCATTGGTTTGGGGGTGGTATGCGGTGGAAGTGCGATGAGTGACCCTGTATTTTTTTAGTAGAGTTTCCACTATTCTATTACAAAAGTGTGTGCCACGATCACTGATAAGAGCCTTTGGTGTCCCGAACCTAGCAAAAATATGAGATTCAACAAAATCCACAACAACTTTAGCATCATTAGTTCGGGTCGCTTTGGCTTCCACCCATTTTGAAACATAATCTACAGCAAGAAGGATGTAAACATTACCGAAAGAAGGAGGAAAAGGACCCATAAAGTCAATACCCCATATATCAAATATTTCGCAAGCAAGAATAGGAGTAAGTGGCATTTGGTCTTTACGTCCTAAGTTGCCAATCTTTTGACATCGTTCACAAGCCTTACAAAACATAAAAGAGTCACGAAACAATGTAGGCCAAAACAAACCACATCCTAATACCTTTTGAGCTGTCCTCTTAGGGCCAAAATGTCAACCACATGCATATGAGTGACAAAATTGCAAGATAGAAGGAATATCGTCTTGAGAAATACACCGTCTAATGATTTGATCAGCACAATGTTTCCACAAATATGGATCATCCCATACATAATACTTAGCATCACTTTTAATTTTATCTTTTTGAGCCCTAGACAAATCACTTGGTAATGTCTTAGTAACCAAATAATTGACAATATCAGCATACCACGAAATTGTCTTTTGAATAGAAAAGAGATACTCATCTGGAAAATCGCCTTGTATTTGTGTGGACCCTTCACTGATAGGAATTCTACTGAGGTGGTCGGCAACTAAGTTTCCCGAGCCTTTCCTATCACGTATCTCCATATCAAACTCTTGTAATAAGAGTATCCATCGAATAAGTCTTGGTTTTGCCTCCTTCTTCGCGAGCAGGTATTTGAAAGCTGCATGATCAGAGTAAACAATTACCTTAGTACCAAGTAAATATGATCTGAATTTTTCTAATGCAAAAACAACAGCCAAGAGTTCTTTTTCCGTTGTGGAATAGTTGCATTAAGCATTATCCAATGTTCTGGAAGCATAATAAATGACATGAGAAGCTCTCCCAACTTTTTGGCCAAGAACTGCTCCAACTGCATAATTGCTCGCATCACACATGATTTCAAAGGGAAGGGTCCAGTCGGGTGGTCGGATGATTGGAGCAGAAGTTAACTTATCTCTCAATGTGTCAAAAGCGTTCTTGCAGGCCTCACCGAACTCAAATGTCACTTCTTTTTGTAGCAATCGACATAGGGGTTGAGTAATCTTGGAGAAATCCTTGATGAAGTGTCGATAGAATCCTACACTCCCAAGAAAAGACCGAATTTCCCGTACACTCACAGGGTAAGGTAAAGATTTAATCAATTCTACCTTAGCTTTGTTGACTTTAAGCCCCTTAGAAGATATAATATGGCCTAGAATGAGACTCTGTTCAACCATAAAGTGACATTTTTCATAATTCAACACTAAATTCTTATCTATACATCTTTGAAGCACTTTTGTAAGGTTAGTCAAACATGAATAAAAAGAATTACCATAGACGGTGAAGTCATCCATGAAAACCTCTATAATATTCTCCACATAATCTGAAAATATACTAACCATACATCTTTGGAATGTGGCTGGAGCATTGCAGAGCCCAAAAGGCATCCTTCGATATGCAAAAGTACCGAATGGACAAGTAAAAGTAGTCTTCTCTTGATCTTCCGGTGCCACTGGAATTTGATGAAAACCTGAATAACCATCAAGACAACAATAGTGAGAATGGTCAGCCAAACGTTCAAGCATCTGATCAAGAAAAGGAAGAGGGAAGTGGTCCTTCCGAGTTGACGCATTTAACTTCCTGTAATCAACACAAACCCTCCATCCATTCTAAACCCGAGTAGGAATTAACTCACCATCAAAGTTTTCAATCACAGTTAAGCCCGTTTTCTTTGGAACAACTTGGATTGGACTTACCCACTTGCTATCGGAAATTGGATAGATCATACCTGCATCAAGAAGTTTCAAGATCTCTTTCTTAACTACTTCCATCATAGGTGAATTCAAACGATGCTGAACTTCCCTTGAAGGTTTGCAATTATCTTCCATCAAAATCTTGTGCATGCAGGTGGAGGGGCTTAGTCCTTTGATATCAGCTATGGACCATCCAATGGCTTCTTTGTACTCTCTCAACACCCGAATTAACTTTTCTTCTTCTAAAGTACTTAGCTTGTTGGAGACTATCACAGCAAGAGTTTCCTTTTCTCCTAAGAAAATATACTGTAGATGTTCGGGTAGGGGTTTTAATTCTAGCTTTGGTGCCTGCACAATAGAAGGACGAAGTTTTGTGTTAGAAGGGGGTAAATGAATGTAGGACACATCATACCTGATAGGTTTTAATGATTCCAACTCCCAAATCTTGTCCTGCAAATCAGAGGATATTACAAGCTTTTCCTTAAGAGTTTTCAATGCATGAATAGTAAGACTCCTATTAAGTACAACTTTCAACTCATCGTCGTCTATCAAATCAAATGTAGCTTGTGTTAATGGGTCAATAACATCCACAACAAAAACAGGAGAGATATCACTAAGATATTTCATGGCATCATAAATGTTAAATTTAATCACTTCACCATCGAATTCCATAGTGAGGTTACCATCACGTACATCGATTTTTGTTCTAGATGTCTTAAGAAATGGTCTCCCTAATAATATCATCGAAGAATTACGAGAATCATCATTCTCCATGTCAAGCACGTAAAAATCTGTGGGGAAAACCAAACCATTAACTTGTACTAAAACATCTTCTAGAACTCCCTTAGGATAAACATTGGACCTATCAGCAAGTTGAACAATAACACCTATTTCCTTCAGGGGGCCAACATTTAAACATTAATAAACAGACAGAGGCATGACATTGATTGAAGCTCCTAAATCACACATAGCTTTAGTAATTCCAAGATTACCTATTTTGTAAGGAATAGTAAACATACCTGGATCCTTACATTTAGGAGGAAGCTTCTTCTGAAGAATAGCTGAAACATTCTCACCTACACTAATCTTTTCATTACCTTTCAGCTTTCTTTTGTTAGTGCACAATTCTTTAAGAAATTTAGCATAACGAGGTACTTGCTTAATTGCATCCAGCAAAGGAATGTTTACCTCAACTTTACGAAAAGTATCAAGAATCTCTTTTTCTTCAGCTTCATTCTTGGATTTTGCTAGTCTGGAAGGGAAAGGAGGTGTTGTTGTCATGACCTTTGGTGGTTCAATGAGGGGTCCTTTGATCTGATTGTTCTGCTGGTGTGGAGTTGTAGTTTCTTTCTCAGTCTCTTCCTCAGGATTAGTTCGGTGTCCCTTCTCATTTGATCCCTGCAATTTCGTTCCACTTCTCAAGGTAATTGAATTAGCACTTTGCTTTGGATTTGTGACGGTTTGAGAAGGTAACTTACCTTGAGTTTACAAGTTGTGGATGTGCTTTTTTGTCTCATCCTGAAATTGTTTTGTATTAACGGCAAGTGATTTAACAATTTCCTCAAGGGACATACCTGAAGTGGAAGGAGCCTGTGATACTTGGTTTGATGGCTTAGGTTGGAATTGTTGGAAGTTTTGTGGTTTGTTGCCATATCTGAAGTTAGGATGATCCCTCCATCCGGGATTGTAAGTATTTGAATAGGGATCATACTTCCTCTGCGATTGTCCTGGAAATCCGCCTACAGCATTGGCGTATTCATGGTTGTCATCTTGCAATGTGGGGCACATGTCGGTCAAATGATTAGGAGCAGCACAAATTCCACAAGCCTTCACCTGCTGGGTATTTCCAAGAGTTAGCTGCTGCACAAGGGAGGTTAGGTTAGAAATTTGATGTTCAAGGTTAGACACACTTACCTCATTTACCTTCCTTGAAGATGTATCATGCCTATACCCAAATTGTTGTGAATTAGCAGCCATAATGGAGATCAATTCCCTAGCTTGACCAGGGGTTTTGTTTACTATGGCGCCTCCACTCGCAGTGTCCATCATCTTTCTTTCCATCGGAAGCAAGCCTTCATAGAAGTATTAGATGAGAAGTTGTTCAGATATTCCATGTTGTGGGCAGCTTGCACACAATTGCTTGAACCTCTCCCAATACTCATGAAGAGTCTCGGTGTCCCTTTGTTTTATACCACAAATTTCTCTTCTTATACCAGCGGCTCTGGATGCAGGGAAGAATTTGTCCAAGAAGAGTCTCACCATATCTGTCCAAGTGGTGATAGAACTTGGAGGCAAATAAAACAACTAATCTTTAGCTTTAGTACTTAAAGAAAACAGAAAAGCACGGAGCTTGATTTGATCGTCAGTTATTCCTTGCGGTCTCATACTAGAACACACTATATGGAACTCTTTCAAATGTTTATGAGGATCTTCATTCTCAAGACCATGAAAGGTGGGTAGCAGATGTATCAACCCAGATTTTAACTCGAATTCCATAGCTAGTTCGAGATAGTGAATACAAAGTGGTTGTTAATTCACATTCGGCACAGCCAACTCCCTTAAGGTTCTCTCGGGATTTGCCATATCGTCTTCTTTTTCTGAATCAAGGGATGAATCAAACAAATCCGATGCTAAGTTCAGTCTAGTGGATGATCTAGCTTCTTGTCGTAGCCTCTTTAGAGTCTTCTCAATCTCCGGATTATAAGTTAGTTCACCTGTCTGAGAAGAACGAGTCATACAAGAATAGAAATAAATTTGACACCAATCCCCGGCAACGGCGCCAAAATTTGATGCGTGTCGAATCCAACAAAAATAAAACCTACTCCTAGACAATTATATGATTTGCATATAGTGGTGAGTAGGGTCGAATCCATAGAGATTGGTTAAATTTATTTCTATTCAAAGGATATAACGAGGAAAAGAAAACGAAGGGGGGTTTTGTTTGTGAATCAAATAAAGTTAAAACAGGATAAGAAAATTGGATATTGATAAAAGCCTAGCCAAAGGAATCAAGATAGTTTAATTCTAGGAATTGATCATCGATGCAAATGTTTTCTATTCTTATTTCTAGATAAACTGGTTATGGTTATTAACAAGCTCTAACAACCTATCTCTCTGTACTTCCTCGATAATCAAGAGAAGCTCTTTGATTATTTCTCTTATCGATTAGACAATCCTAGACAAGCGCTTAGGATTTAATCTACCAATAGCATTAAAATCTAGAGAGACCACCAATTTATGCCAGTAGATTATAAGATAACCTATTTAAACATGATCACACACCTCCATAACATGAATTCGATCATCTCTTTTATAACCAAACATGTTATTGCGTCACTAAGACTAGAACAATCAAACAATTACGGATTTGACGTGCTAGTTGACAATATATTAACTTGCTAATTGAGTAGAAGAGCTCTATCCATACCAATCAACAAAGATAATAATGAAAAAACGATCAGAAGATATATGAATATCCGAAAACAATGAATAGATTAAATACAAGTCAATTAGACCTCACAATTCGTGGAGAATTAAACATCTATGACCCTTTGGCTAGAAAAGTAGCTTAGCTACTCATGTTCATCAACAAAACGAAAATAAAAAGTAGAAACATCATGAACCCGGTTGCCTGCTCTGCCTCCAAGATGATCCAAGGTTCTTCAAGATCCAAAGATTAAAAAGTTCTCCTCACCCTCTAGGGTTGGTTCTATTTATATTGTTAGAGGGATGGCATGTGATCTTTTGCTAGCAAGATACGAAAATATCTTTCCTTTTCCAAGTAGATTTCGAGAAGTGAATCTTCGTCTGCCTGGCACGCCCTACCACACGGCCGTGGGTCAAGCCGTGCCTTCCTCTGTGCATAATTCACGTATCATCTTCCGTTTCCAGTGTGTAGCACGGCTCTACCCACGGCTAGATTTTCAACCGTGCCTTCCTCTGTGCATGATCTACAAGTCTTCATCCTTGTCCAGTATGTACCACGGTCTACACTACGGCTAGATCCTAGGCCGTGTCATCCTCTGTCAAAGTTCCACAATTTCTTCTCCTTGGTACGTCTAGCTTCCACCACGGCTCCAAGCACGGTTTCTCCTATGGCTTCCACCACGGCCGTGCCCTAAGTCGTGTCTTTCTCTGTTGAAGGTCCACATTTCCGCCTTCTCGTCCAGTGTGTAACATGGTTTGCGCCATGGCCGTGCCTCAAACCGTGCTTCCGATACACGGCCGTGTATTTCAACTGTGTATCTTCCTGTTGATTCAAAACCAAGTACACGACCGTGTACTTCAATTACACGCCCATGTACTTCCCTCCGGCGGTGTAAATCCTTGTCTTGATCCAAGTTGTAGATGACTTCTCTAATTTACTTGAATTAGCATCCTTGACTCCATTTAACCTGATTTATCACCATAATAGAATTAAGTACCATTTCCTTATGATTTCTATAAAATCAATAATGAATTAACACAATTTATACTATAAAGATTAAGTATAAAATGGCTCTATCATGTAGCAACAATAGTGGTGAGATCTTACAATTGCTCCTCTAATGTTCTTCCACCTGCAGCACGACATCCCTGACCTCCTCTAACCTGACTGTTGGCTTCATTTCCAATCCCACCATTCACATTATTGTTTGACATGGTTTTGAATTACTTGAATTTTTTTTTTTATGCTCACAATCACTCCTTCACAACAACAACGCACTCTACGGTTCAATACACATAATAACATAACATACCTTCACGGCAACAATAACACACTCCACGACACTCACAACACACCATTACATTAACAAAAACACACCTTCACGGCACCACTCACACCCATGGTTCAACACACACACTCTCACGGTACCACACAACCTCACACCAACACCTCCACAGTTCAAACACACACACACATGGTATACACACAACCTTACACCAATACCTCTACGGTTTAAATACATACACACTCACGGTATATACACAACCTCACACCAACACCTCCATGGTTCAAATACACACACACTCATGGTACCACACACACTTTCTAGGCTCAACACACTTTAAGACACAATATACACCCCACCAAGGCTCAATACACTATACGGCACCATAATCATTCACAGCACTACACCTCCCACGGCACAGTTGCTTCAATTACTCAAGTCAATAATGTAATCAAAGCAAATTAATGAGTAATTATTACACAAGTTAACGATTATGGAATCAATTGAAGAAAAATCCCAACCTTCCACACAAGTAACTCATGGTAAGAATTGTAGATTTGATCATAACTTCAATTGGAAATATGTAAAGTAATCACGGCACAATTTAACACAAGACCTTCAGTTCCCCTTTACACAACATCAATTGTGAAATGGAACAACAAGAACCCTAAATCCTCAAATTGAAAATCACAAATTCCCTTCTTAAAACGTGCTTTGATACAAAACATATGATGTGTTCTAAAGCCAATTGCAATATAAAACAAGGATGGAATAAACATGGTAACCAATGCCAATCAATTAGTGTGAACCTTAATTTGCAATAGAACCTTAAATTGTGTGAAAATGAAAGAGAAATGATGATCTCAATTACTTACTAGATGTTACACACTAGTAGGAATTAGGAAATGGACTTGAAATCATTGATATTACACACAATAATCTCAATTCAACTCACCACAATACTAGATGAATTAATAAGAGTTTAGGCATGAAAAAGAGTAACACTCCTCACAGCAAAGTAAGTGAAAATAATTTCTTAAAAGTCTGTCCAAAATCTTCCTTTTACAAGTATTTATACCTATTCTAAATAAGGAAAAATCAACAAGACAAAATATTATGTAAAATCGGTCCTCTTGGAGCAATTGCCAACCAGTTTTCCACATGAAATGTAAAACAATGTATGACCGGTTTCTCTTGCCTTTTGTAGGTCCAAGAATATCTCACACATCAAGCATTAGTGTGTTTGTTCGCCATCCTATAATACCGATAAATGTACCTGATAAAAATGCAAAAAAATTATATAAAATAAATAAAGACACTATGTGAATGTCTTAGTTCCATTTGTTTAAGAAGGATTCTTAATGCAAGGTTCTATAGTCCTTTAGCTCTTTGCTTGATTAATAGATTCTGTGGTTGCAGTGGTTTGATTCCCATCAAGCAAGCATGGTGTAGAAATAGAATAAGAAGTAATGGCTATTGATGTAATCTAGTGATAACAATCCTATAGCTTACAATATTAGGAAAACATAGAGCTAAGAGATAACTAAACGAACAAATGAAGTTGGAAAAGATGCTATATTATATGTCATTAATGTTAGTCGAAACCCTAGTAGAAGATCTTAAAGATATTTCAAAGACCCTTAAGCTTATTGATTGAATATTATCAATAGGAAATAAATACAAATCATTAGTAACTTATGAGATCATAGGATAAGTTATGCAAAATAGCATGTAATCTTAAGCCTATTTGAAGGATGTAAACAATTTAGAGGAGCTTTAATTCAATTTATGGCTTTAAAAGAAGATCTAAGAGTTAAACAAGCAAAATAACAATGTTTGAGGAGAATATGCTTATGTGAACACAAATAGTGATCATGTAACGTAGTATTAGTGGCTTCAATTAAATTATGAGGTGAATATTGTGGAACCATGAGGAATAGAAAATGAAAATGTGAAAGATCACATGAAAACGTGTGTTGGCCAAGACCTTTAAGGAAGCATTTAAGTACATTTCAAATCTTGCTATGTGATTTGACCATATATTAAGTACTATTAGGACTATTAGAAGTGATAGGATAAACTGGGAGTAATTTGCTAACTAATAAAACCAAGATAGTGATCTAAAAGGTTAACAACTAAAATTTTGAGGAACTTAATCCTATGAGTAGTAACAAGTGAGTGAAATGCGAAAACCTAGCTAACACATCCTAAATAAAACTAGTTTAACAATAAAATCAAAGATAAACTAAAAATTTGGATAAACACCTACCCTAGTCATGAGTAAAAAAGGAAGATAAGTGACAATACTAATTCTCAAAACCCTAAAACAAGTAGATTATAATAATTGTATATGTAATGCCCTAAAACCTAGAACATCAAAGCCAACCATATGTCATTACTACAAAGCGACACGCTAAGGCTCTAAAACTTCATACAAATTTAAACCTATTCCTCTTTACTTACATTCATATTATTATAAAATCAATAAAATAAGCGAATGACTCTTAGGTAAGTCATTCCAATCCCTATGATTTAAACCAACACTAATAATTCCACATAAAAATCCAAAATAACATTTATCCTCATATGAACGTTTATATAAACAGGAATTTAGTAACTATCTCCATATACTCAACTCAGCAGCTTATAGTTCTAATCATAATTCTTCTCTAATTTCCCATCACTCTTTATCTACATAATAAGAATCTTCTCTTTCGTATTCATCCAAGTAGTGCCTCACCAAATTTCCATTTTCATCATAGTCAATATGTTCATCATTCTCACTTGCCACTAAAAAAAATGAAAGGGGGATCAACCTAAGCTCAGTTTGTGAATACCACACCTATATATGCATGCCACACAATTACAAGATCACATGCATCTATGCAACAGTAATCTACAACATATCAATTCATCAAGTTATTTAAATTAATTAATTAACATACAACATAGGGGTACTCATGACCTTGATTTAAATATAATATTTATACATATAGTCCTAATGGGAATTGCTATTGCAGGCCCCATCTAACCTTAAACTGCCCTAAATCATTTTGATATATGGCTCTACTAGGGATAATGCAGCATATCGATTATTGAGGTGCCCCTTAGGGATTTACCACTATAGGCTTCTAAGCCGACTAACCACAAGCAACATACACATTAAATTCCAACATCCTAACTAGGCTCATTAAGCATTTAAAATCACTATCTACTTACAATTATTATTTAGCTACCTAGTAAGTACAACTAGTAAAACAAGGTAAACACGTACCTAGAAAGATGTTCCTACTATAGTCCTAGAAATCTTTAACGAAAGGAATTAAACCTATTAAATTACAAAGAACTACGCTTAGTTCTAACCTATAAGTAATTTGGGTCTACTAATTTGTTTAGGTATTTTCTAATAGTATACTGATCTTCCCGATGTTTGGTTATGCTAAACTTGTAATTTAGGATTGAAATAAAATGAAATAAAATCAAATGGGAGGTGTTCCTAGATGACAAGGTCGTGGAAGAGGCTATGTAGAAGTGTACGAATGATGGGAATTTTTCCGGCAACCTAGATGTTTTCAGAACTCGATTTGGATGATGATCCAAATCACTCATATTTCACCTTATTTCTTTTATCTAATAAATGTTTGAGTAATAATTTTATAGATACAATAATATTTCTCCACGGGATGCTAAATGACTTACATTTGTTGATTGCTACGGGACATCATTAGATTATCATCCAATGGCCCACTGTAATTGACATCGCTTCAATGCATTGGCTCTTTGAGGATTTATATTATTTTTGTATTTTGTAATTGTTTTTTGGACCATTTATGTTGTAATTTTCTTTTAAGACACTTTCATTTGCTTGTAATTCTCTTTAGAAACAGCCAACCTAAAAGTAGCATAGTTGTAATTTTGTGAACTTTTTAACCTTAAAGGAAGCAAGTATAAATACTTGCTTAAGTAGGGTTTTAGGAAGCTTTTAACATTTTGAGAAAACATCCCTTTTGTTGCCGTGAGGGTCCTCCTTACTTGCAATTGATCTCTTATCAGTTTTATCCTTCAAATTGCGGCGAGAACCGACTTAAAATCGATTGTGAGTAATATCAATCGTTTCTTGTTGTTTACAAATTATACTTAGTGAGTCATATCTAGGTGCTATTTGTTGTTCCTTTCTTTCACGTGAATTAGAGTTCATAATTTTCAGATTTGAATTCAATTCAATATGATTGGAATTCTAATTCATCCATATCTTATCTATTTTTCTTTCGCTATTACATTGATCCATATCACAACTTGGTATCATTTCCATTTGAGTCTATGTGAATAGGGGTTCTAGTCAATTATTGTTGATCACACCAATTGTGGAATTGCTCCCATTTTGTTATTTGATTGTGCTTAGTTGTTTTTAGGCGCATCAATGAACTAGAGCACGGTTGTGTTAGAGGCTATGTATTTTTCTATAAAAATTTCCTTTTCAACATGCCTAAGTACACGGTCATGCTTGTGGCCATGTACCTTATTGTAAAAAATCACCCTTTCAGCACACCTAGGTATATAGTCATGTTTATGGCTATGTACCTTACTATTCCCTCTTATATTTCTACATAGGCAGGTACACGGGCATGCACTTGACTGTGTATACTACTATTCGTCACAAACCTCAATTCCCTTCTCTAATTTCATTTCTAAACCTAATTTCTATGATTGTAAGCCTAATTGATCATTGTATTCAGAAATTCTAATGTAAAATTAGAGTCTAGTACACTTACTTAACCCAGATTGCACTTGAAACTCCCAATTCAGTTGATCCCCTACTTGTTCCAACCTATCCTTTGATCTTATCTCTAGTAATATACCAAAATCACTTTATATGTATATGTTCATCATCATAACTAAGTGCATTTACAATTCAAATGCTTATCTATTGGATTAGTCACGTGATTCTCCCTTAAGTTTCCTATGTTCTGTAATGTTTCTCCTAGTTTTCTATGTACAAGTGCGCAAATGAGGAAAAGAGAAGAACCCTAAGTTAGCATGGCTTTTATAGTCCTACTAAGAAAATACCAAGTTGCCCCCATAACTTTTAAGTATTTATTTATCCTTAGGCTAAAGTATATTAGATAAATATAAATATTTATGTATTTTATATGTGTATTTACAGTATCAAATTTAAAATACATTATAAGAATAATAAAAGAAAACTAAGAAATAGAAACACTAAGAGTAAAATAAGGTTTTAACGTGAGTATCTTAGTATTACTAACATAGGTACTTATATTATTGCATTTTATTTACTTATAAATGAGCTTGACAATTCTATCTATTGTTTGGAGGACTATTATGATTTGTGATTGTTATACCACAATGAGTATCGTTCTATGTGGATGGGTTAATTATGATGTGTTATGCTTGTTTGTTGAAAACACTCTAAGATATAGAGGAATAAGCTCTAGTTGTTGCTTGCTAAACTTTGTAATGGAGTGTCTATGATGTTTGCAATGGCCATCTAAATCAATCAAATATAAGTACATCAAACATGAAATGAAAACGAGGCATGCATTACACTTACATTAAGAGTCTTGCTATCACTTTCACATGGTAAATGGAATGGTTGACTTTAGTTAGGCACCTTCTCTATCATCTAAAAACTAAATGAATTAGAAGATGGTCATGCTTTTGATAGTAACCATTTAAGGCTTGCATGCATCTTGAGGTATAGTAGCTAGGGATGAACACTTCATTTCATTCAACTAGGGTATGAGTAGTCAATGGATTCTTCCCCTTTGGCATTTTAAAATTGAATAGTATCATCATCTCCCATGGTTTAATTGATTTGAGTAGCTAAGGATGTCATGCTAAGAGATTTCGGATTGGTTGGCCATGTGCAATGTGTACATTTCACCTTTTTTTTACATTCATATGTTTAATAATATTAATATTAATTATACCTACACAAAAGGGAGATATGAGATGATAGCTCATTAAGCTTTATACTTATGCCTCTATAGTTTAAACATTTTGTACGGTCTATTTTAGCTTTACTCAAGTAGGTGGGTGCCAATGGTAAGCTTTGGGACGATTGCAACTAAGATAGGAAAGAGTGCAAGGATGAAGATTATAAGAAATTAGCTATTTGAATTCATAGATGAATGTAACTTAGTATAAAGACTCTATGATCTATCTCTAATATGATGACTAGACTTTATTAATGAATATATATATTAATATGAAAATTAAGTGAATGTGCTCTATCTATTACTTTGAATTGTTATCCTTATTGGTGTAATCTTGGGAGTATGATGAATACTGGGCTATATTAAAGTTTTAGAATAACAAGGGAGGTTATTCTTAGACTATGGTGTGGTCTATCATGGGCTCTTATGGCGAGGGTACCCTTGGGGCATAACAAAACCAACTAGGCTAGATGTGAAATAAGATATATTACTCCTAGACTTAAATTGAGAATTAAAGTATATAAGCGAGAAGGATGTTGGATGTCAAGGGGTCAACTAATCAAAAACAAATTCTAGCCTTAAGGATGAAGATTCAGGGTAGAGTTGAGGTTGCTAAAGGAAAGGAATTCCTTATGTGGGACATGGATACATGAGATAGACATCTAGTCATCACTAGTAAGGAAATATCAAGGACAAAATCCTTTTTAATGGAGGTAGGATGAAATGCCCCTAAAATTATTTCAAAAACGTGGGCAAGATGGTAATTTTACCTTTTATGCTCTTAGGATTAACTGCTAAGCCTTATATAAACCAAGAGATCTCTCATTCCATCTCATGGCACTAACAACAGAGAAACCCTAGACTTTCTCTCAATAGGGTTTTGTGTTGGTAGTGAAACAAGAGAATTCTTAGTATTTAGGTAAGTCTACTCTTTCCTCTCAATACCATTGATTTCTTTTTTTTGAGGATTAATGGAATTTGATTTTATGACACTCTTATTATTATAGGGGCCGAAGATTGGGATTCATGATGGGAATGAACAATAGAAGCTAAGATATCATTATGTTCTTGTCTATGATTCTCTTTAAACCAATGGAAATCTAAGCCCTTTACAATCTTGAGAAAGGTTTGCAATCAAACAACGTGTTAAGGATCCATTCTTGTAAGAATCCCCATTTCCTTAAATGATTTAAGGTAACATAATCAATCTCTTCCACTTTCCTTAAAATCTCTAAACTCAAAACTATAGGAATTTGATTAGATTATGGATTTAGATTAATACTTAAGATTAAATATATCAACTAATTAAATATTTGGTTAAACTTGTGGTTTGATCTATGAAAGATAGTTAATTAGAATTGCAAGAGTTTAGAAATCTTAGCAATGTCATAAGAATTACCTAAAACTATAAACCTAAAACAAAGTCCCTTAGAAATTGTGGTTAATTGGCCAAGGAGTGGTAAACTGAGAGCCTTGTAGGATCTATAATCAATTGGCCCTTAGTTTGGTGATTAACTAACCTTAAGCCAAGCACCCAAGGTAGACTAACTCTTGGTTGATTAGCCCTATTCCCTTGTATCATTTTGATCTCTTTAAGACCAGTGAGCGGATCCTTATGCTTTAATCATGATTTAAGTTGAAAATTTAATTCTAGACCTAATAGGTTTTAATCACTTAGATAGATGAGGGAAGTAAGTTTTAATATTAAGTTTTGATCTTTGTATACATTAAGTATTAATCTGTATTCTATATATTTAAGATTAGGTGTTGATCTTAATATAAGGCTTTAGACGCATTATCGGTATGTATTTGCTGTTGTTTGTTGATTTTATGTGTTAAGTTAGAGTAAAGTTGAATAAATAACATTGGGATTAAATAATTTTTATGATTATTATGTGTAAGATTAGATTTTAGGCATTAAGTTACTGTTAGGACTTAGGGGGTCTTTGATATTCAAAAAACACATTTGACATAATGAATGAAAAAGGGTGATTTCATAATGGAAGTGCTAATAAGTGGAATGGGACATTGATTAGAACATTGCAATTGATTAACATGACTTGATATGAAATGATTTTAGTTATGAGATGATTGGTGGATGCTTAGCTATGGTTTGAGTTATTATGGTTACAATCTTAATATATTGATGATATGGTATTGGTTGAGCTATAGTTTAGTAAATTATTCTAAGGTTAGGTTATGGTCCATTGAGTTATCGATATTGGGGCTATGGTCATATGATTTTTTATATTGATATTTATTGGGGTGGTGGTCTTATGAATTATTATTATTATTAGGTTGTGGTCCATAGAATTATGTATTGATAGATATATAGGCCTTCAGTCTTGTGATTACTTTGCTAGTAGGAAATCGGTTTTGGTCTACTAAATTTATTTGACAATGGAATTTGGGTTATTTTGAATTATGGTTATTAAAATTGTGTGTTTGCTAGATTAATTATATTGAGGTAAATAATTTGTTGTATGTTTCTTTTAGTAATTATTGGCTTATGTGTGAGTGTTCATGTGTGTGTATATGTAGCAACTTATACTAGGTTTCATAACTCACCCTATTAGTTAAATTTTAGATTTTTGTTTGGTAATTGACCTTTAGACTAGGATGGGAGTAATGGTAGTAGAGTTGACAAATTATAAGTAAATTTAAATCTAATGAGGTTTATGAGTTTTTATAGCCTTTACAATTCAAACTTTTTAAGTTTTGTTTTTCAATAATTGAGAGTTTTAGAGATAATTGAATAACTGTAATGTTTAGCAGATTAACCTTTCTATATATATATATATATGTCATGTAACTCTTGAGGATTTTGAAAAATACTTAAGTAGCAATTAGAGATACTATGATTGAAAAGTTAATAATAATCTATATAAACTTATCTTACTTTATATAATGTGCTTGATAAGTGCTAAATAGACAATTTATACTTAAGAATTGTATTCTAAATCCGTCTTAATAAAGCTTGAAGGCCTTAGATGACTTGATATTCTTAGAATTTCCTTTAGGCAAATGGGATACCATGGATTCATGGGATATGCTTTAGATTAAAAATTGATGGATTTGGCTCAAGAAACTAAGTTTAAAACTACAACTTACCTACCTAAAACCTAGTGCCACTCTTTTATGTATTCACCATCTTTTCATATTTTCATCTACTAGATCAACTCCAAATTGAGCCAATTGATAACGATAAACTCTAAAGGCTGCTTAGAACATTACAAGAATAATAGATCACAAAACCTAAACTCAGTTGACTTGGGTTAACTTTTGCTAAATGAAGAAAAGACTTAAGTATATTCAAACTAATTTTAATCTTAATTTAAACACAAATACTAATTATATAAGACTTAAAACTCTAAGATCAATGAAGAAAATCATGATTTCATAGCCATTTAAATTCCTGATATAGCAAGACTAACTTCATAGAACATATGACCCTTAAAACTTTTCTAATCATTAAGGGTTGATCTTATTAGACTTAGTTACTTTGATTAGGGACTTAAAGATTTCCAAAACAACTTAGTTAAAGTAGCCAAGAGAGGGATTTACTCTATTAAAACCTAGCTAAATATACCTAATGATAAGTGTTAGAAGACCCTTAATTCTAGTGCTTTTTAGTTATAATTTTATATGGATCTCATGTAAGTTGTGAAGAAAAGGGTACTTATATGATTAAATTTTAATTTCAGGCATTGATGAAGATAAAAGAAAAATTTAAGGAGAATAGGATTAAAGACAAGGTGAAAATTGGCAAAAAATAAAGAAAAATGGATTTTTGGCTCAGCACGACTTGCAGCACAACCTATGTAGACGTCTGTGTTGGGTGAAGAAAACGGATAGAAGCCATGCCAAGATGTGCCCCAGGTTCAGCACAACCCGTGTTGAAGGTCAACTACGAACATCTTATTTAGCCCTGCCCTGAGCACGGCTGTGTTGGAAGCCGTGCTGAACTAGGTAGTGAAAAATAACGTGTTCTGAAGTTATCACGGCCTCGAGCACGGCCGTGCTAACACCTGTGATGAACCCTGTTTTTGTGAGAACTATATATAGATGCGTTGTTTTATTTTAGAGGAGTTTTTCTTTCTTTTTGGAAACCATTCTAGAAACCCTAGGGGAGATTTATTACGAACTTTAAGAGAAGAATTGTCTAGGCATCATTGGAGATCACAAAACAACAAGGGATTATCCTTTTCAACATGAATCAATGTTATTTCTCTAAATTCTCTGTTTTTGTTGAAAACTCCATGGAGGAGTAATTCTTTATATCTTTCATCTTGTTAAACTCTAACTCATGTGCTAACCCTTTGATTGATTAATGGATTGTTTATATTTTGTATCTATTCATGTGTTTTAATTATTCTTGTAATTGGTTTATGTGCACAAATTGATTGCATGCCTGATTTTTATTAGATTGAAAGAGGTTTCATCTAATAAATTAGATCTTCATGAATAGAGAGATTACATGTTTTACCTAGAGGTAGGAAAAAATTGATTTTCTGCAATATTATTGGAATTATGAACTTAATGAGATCTTGCGTAACATTAGTGAGGAAAAGGCCTCCATTATCTTATGCATGATTATGAATTGATTAACTTAAGGGAGAAATTGATTTTATTTGAAGAATTCCTGCAGTGCAAAGTGTAATTTAATTTATTAATCGAAATCTTATGTTGATAATTTAAGAGTTAGAGTGGAATAAGATGAATGGTATATTTTGTGATTGAATACACTTTTTAGACAATATCATTTAATTCTAGGGTGACTAGGATTTATTATTTCTTAATTTAATTCATAATTTTCACATCATAATTTAGACTAGATAGTAGAGAAAAGGCAATACTAGTACTTGTTTTCTAGATCCCAAAGGACGACACCTATTAAATCTATATTATAATTGATAGGCACATTGCCTAGCTCGATAATAGATTTGATTGGTTATAAATTTAAAACTTTAACAATCGATTAGATTTGAGAGCTCTATTAAGTTTTTGGCGCCATTGCCAGGGATCTGGCAAGGCAATATTAGGAAAAACTGTAGTATCTACTACTTTAGTCAATTTTTTTTATTTTATTTTATCTATCCTTCTTCTCTCCATTTTTTGAAAATTTCTATTTCACATTTAGTTGCCCTTTTTCAGTGTATGACAAGGAATTGTCCCTCAAACATTCTTGACTTAGATCCAGAGATTGAGAAAACACTTTGCTGACTTCGAAGGAATACAACTGCCGAATCTTTTAGACAGTCAGCTAGTGAGGAGGGGAAACGTGCTATAGTAGTGGAATGACATCTTGTCTTTCACTCAATAAGAGCATGAAATAAATATGATGCTTGGCAGAGATGGATAGGGTTGTTGAGAAAGTGCCTACATCACTAATTGCCCACATGGATGCAAGTTCAAACATTTGTGAATGGGGTAAATCCGGCCACATGTCATTTAGTAGATATCGCAGCTGGCAGTACATTGAACACTAAGACTTCGGAAGAATCATTGAAGTTATTTGCTAATATGGAAAAAAATAATTATTAGTGGGGTCGTGGCAAGAGTAAGTAGAAAGCAACAGGAATGTACGAAGTAGATGTAATGACTACTTTGGTAGCTAAAATGGAAGCTCTAAGCCACTAAGTTGCAACCCTCAAGAATACCTAAGGACCACAACAACAACAAGTAGACCTTGAGGAGGGTGTAAACCTTTTCGAGCAGTATGAGCAAGTAGATTATCTGGGGAATTCAACGAGACAACAATACAACTAGTATGGTAACACCTACCACCTAGGGATGAGAAACCATTCGAATTTGTCTTATGGAAACTAAGACTATCGAAGATCTAATCTACCACCACTGGGGTATTCAAAGCAACAACAACCACTTTATCAGCCATTACTGCTGTCTTAACCACAACAACCCCAACAAGAAAAAAAGAGTAACTTAGAGGATATTCTGAGCCAATTTATCTAAAGTTTTGATGTAAGACATTGCAATTAGTAAGCTTCAATTCACAATCTTGAGAAACAAATTGGTCAATTGGCTAAGATGATGTCTGAGCAACAACCTGGTTCTCTTCCCAGTAACATAGAAAACAATCCAAGAGAATAGGCGGAAGCCATCTCATTGAGAAGCGGGAGAGAGCTACCATCTGTTCAGTAGCATGAGAAGCAACGAGAGGATAAACAATCTTGTAAGAAGAAAAAGGGGACTTTTGTGGGAACATACTCTAAGAGAACACCAACACCGGTTGTTAAGGAATATGTAAAAATCCCCTACCCAGCTCGCCTTAACCAAAAGCAAAGACAAGGAATAATTTGGCAAATTCCTCGATTTATTTAAACAGCTGCATATTAACATTCCTTTTATAGAGGTACTTTTGCAAATGCCAAAATATGCTAAGTTCCTAAAAGAGCTTTTGTCTAACAAGAGAAAGTTGGAAGATGTGGCTACTGTGGAAGTCGATTCAAATTGCTCATCCATTATTCAGAATAAACTTCCACTAAAGTTGAGGGACCCAGGCAGCTTCACCATTCCTTGTATAGTGGGTGACACATCAGTTGATAAGGCCCTAGCTGATCTAGAGGCCAACATTAACTTAATGCCATATTCATTCTTTAAGAAGCCGGGATGAGTTTACAGCTTGCCGACCGATCTATAAAAATCCCAAAGGGGATAATCGAGGATGTTTTAGTAAAGGTAGGGAATTTCATCTACCCCGTAGACTTTGTAGTGCTAGAAATGGATGAAGATGGGGATACCCCTCTAATACTTGGGTGACCATTCTTAGCCACTGCCAAGGCAATGGTAGATGTATAGGGCGAAAAACTTACCTTGAGGATTGGAGATGAAGAGTTAGTAATAACAATGGCTGCTGCTATGAAACACACCTTGAGCATAGATGACTCTTGCTACTCCATTGATGTTGTCGATTCACTAGCAATTGAACATAGGAAGGAAATTCTGAGTAAGGATGAATTAGAGTTGAGCTTAACATTAGAAGAGAGAAAGAAGCTGATAACTTAGAGGTCGCACTACTCATTGAGAAGCTTGATGCTATAGAAAATGTTATACCTCAGCATGGGTTTGAAAAGTTGAAAACAGAAAATGAAGCAAGACTTAAAACATCTATAGAAGAGCTACCAGTGTTGGAATTGAAACAACTACAAGATTACCTGGAATACGCTTTCCTTGTGGGAAATTCCAACCTACCGGTTATTATAGCCTCAGATTTATCACAAGAGCAGAAGAACCAATTACTCACGGTCCTAAAAGCACACAAGTGAGCCATTGCTTGGACAATCTCTGATATAAAGTGGTGCAACCATAAAGACGTTTAAATCCAAATATGAAAGAAGTGGTTAAGAAGGAGGTGATTAAACTTCTTGACGCTGGACTTATTTGCACCATATTTGATAACGGCTAGGTTAGTCCAACGCAAGTGGTGCCGAAGATAGGGAGGAATTGGATCTCCAACTACTAGAGACTTAATGAAAGAAAGTGAAGAGTGTCAAGCCAACGATGTTAAACAAGTGCGTTTCTTTGGAGGCAATCCATGTCAAACTTAGGTACGTAGCGTTTCTTTTATTTTCTTTTTGTTATCACTATCTTAAGTTTATTATTTTTAGAAATTTTCAGATCTTAAGGGGAGTTTCTAAGCTTATTTGAAGAGAGCGAAAGTAATCTCTAAGTGTAGGGAAGCGCCAATGACAAGTAAGGAAGTTTAAATTTTAATCACTAAGTGTATCTGGTAAGTCTCTCTCTACATTCATTTACACTTTTAGAAGTGCACAACAATCACAGTTGTTGTCTATTAGCTTGGGCATGTTTTAATTTCCCTCCACACAATCGGTACTTAAAGCTATGCAGAATTTAAAGAGAGTATGTGGAGTTTTCTTAATCAACACGGCCACGAGCATAGCCGTGCTGAAGCCAAGGTAGACTTTATCAAAGGTTCTGTTTAATTTTTGAAGTCAGCACGGCCACGAGCATGGCTGTGTTGATGCCAGGGCTCCACATATAACACGTTTTGTGGAACTTTTGATATCGGCACGGCCTCAAGCATGGTCGTGCTGTAACCAGGGCAAACTTGCCCTATAAAAACACTGCCTTATTTGCCCCTTTTGAAGGTCTGCATGGCCTCGAGCATAGCCATGTAGCAGCTCGTGTTGAAAAAAAATATATAATAAAAAATAAACCACACATATATACAATTTCTCTCTCTCCTCCCTCACTCTCTAAACTGTCCTCTAAATCTATTGGGTGACTTCACCAGTTATCTAAACTAAGATAGTCTAACTTTTCTTTTTACCTTTAATTTCTTTATTATTTTTTTAGGATGATGCAGCATAAACCTTGGGTTCTTAACTCCAATGATGACATGCTATTAGTGATTTGCTTTATATACAGCCTTGAACTTTACATGCAACCGTCTACATATAAAATCGGGGAAGTTCTTAGTGTCCTTTTTCTTTCATTTTTTCTTACTTTTCCTTTCGTTTTTTTTTTCCTTTTCCCTTTCGTGTGCTTGATTTGGGAAGACATTAGGGACAATGTCTTGAATAAGTGTGGGGAAGGGTTATAGGGAAACGAAAAATAAAAAAAAATAAAATTGAGAAATTTGGGTCATGCTTTACTTATGTTATTTATGCATTATCTTATTGAATTTATTGAGAAATTTGGGTCATGCTTTACTTATGTTATTTATGCATTATCTTATTGAATTTTCCACATTTACAAATTTGTAATTGATTTTGATTGCTGTTTTTTAATCATTAAAAGGGCGAGATCCTTGAAATTGTACTCATAAAAGTTAGTGATTTTGTGCCCCTTACTCACCTATTGTTGGACTTTGTATAATTAGTTGGAATTTTAGGATGAAATATAAGTGGGATAATCTTACTTACTATTTAATTATTGATTCTTGAGTTGTAAAATAGATAGAAGTTCTTAGTTAAAAGTTAAATGGTTGTATATTTTTTAGCTTATTAGTTGATATATTTACTTTTCAAAAATTTTGAGAGCTCTTCTAACTTTTTGTAAAAGGTGCATATGAAATCTATCACTTGGTGATTCCTCTTAAGTAATCTCTTAAAAATTAATTAATTAATGTGTTAATTGAGCAATAATGAGAAAAGCTTGGTTAGTATGGGTGGGCTTTGGTCCCTCAGAAGAGCAAAGTCTGACTCTACTGCTAATTAATCACTCAATTAAAAAGATAATAAGCCACTACTCCAATTACTTGGGTTCTCCAAGTTAAGAGTATCTTTATGAATCCCTAAGATTAGGATAATGGAGGTTCAATGGGGTCCCTTTAAAACCCAGTCACCTAAGGTCGTCTGGCTTGGGATCGACTAACCTATGATATTATAATAACAAGATGGGATATAGAAAAGGGCAAAGTTCAGTGGATCTTGTAACTTGAATAATTAAGTCCGTAGGGACGCCTTTAATTGTGGGGATAATGTTTGTTAACTTGGGTGATGAACCTGAGATTATCGGCTGAACATTCGTTAAATAGGTTGCAAGATCTTAAATAACTAAAAAAAAAAAGAGAGGAAGAAAACCCAATGGAATGATGGATGCCATATACTTTCACCTAAGGTTGTTGTGCTTAGAAGAGGTAGTTGAACAGTTTATATATTCTCTAGTAAGTGGTGAGATATGACTAAGCTACTTTCGCTTTGTTTGACTTTCTTTGTAACTTGGGCAGCATTTCTTAAATAGTAAAGGTAATAGCTTTACTCACTGGGATTAATCTATAACTTTCAATTTTTGTATGCTAGGTACATGTATAGTCATGGTAGGTTTGAGTGGAAGGAACTAATGAAAAAGTCTAACTATGATTACAATTGATGAGAGGAATTATATTTTGTCCTTACTTTGTTTGCTTGAGGAGAAGAAAATGGTTAAGTGTGGGGAGATTTGATAAGTGTCAAAAGACCCTTAATTCTAGTGTTTTTTAGTTATAATTTTATATGGATCTCATGTAAGTTGTGAAGAAAAGGGTATTTATATGATTAAATTTTAATTTCAGGCATTGATGAAGACAAAAAAAAAATGAAGGAGAATAGGATGAAGGACGAGGTGAAAATTGGCGAAAAATAAAGAAAAATGGATTTTTGGCTCAGCACAACTTACATCACAGCCTATGTAGACGTCCGTGTTAGGTGAAGAAAACGGATAGAAGCTATGCCAAGACGCACCCTAAGTTCAGCATTACCCGTGCTGAAGGTTAACCACGAAGATCTTGTTCAGCTTTGCCTCGAGCACGGTAATGCTGGATGTCATGCTGAACTAGGTAGTGAAAAATAATGTGTTCCGAAGTCAGCACGGCCTCGAGCACAGCCGTGCTGACACCCGTGCTAAACCCTGTTTTCGCGAGAACAATAAATAGACGCGTTGTTTTATTTTAGAGGAGTTTTTCTTTCTTTTTGGCGGCCGTTCTAGAAACCTTAGGGGAGATATATTACGAACTTTAAGAGAAGAATTGTCTGGGCATCATTGGAGATCACAAAACAATAGGGGATTATCCTTTTCAACAGAATCAGTGTTATTTCTCTAGATTCTCTGTTTTTGTTGAAAACTCCATGGAGGAGTAATTCTTTATATCTTTCATCTTGTGAAACCTTAACTCATGTGCTAACCCTTTGATTGATTAATGGATTATTTATATTTTGTATCTATTCATGTGTTTCAATTATTCTTGTGATTGATTTAGGTGCATAAATTGATTACATGCCTGATTTTTATTAGATTGAAAAAGGTTTCGTCTAATAAATTAGATATTCATGAATAAAGAGATTACATATTTTACCTAGAGGTAGGAAAAAATATGATTTCTGCAATATTATTGGAATTATGAACTTAATGAGATCTTACATAACGTTAGTGAGGGAGAGGTCCCCATTATCTTATGCATGATTATGAATTGATTAACTCGAGGGAGTAATTGATTTTATTTGAAGAATTCCTACAGTGTAAAGTATAATTTAATTCATTAATTGATATCTTATGTTGATAATTTAAGAGTTAGGGTGGAACAAGATGAAGGGTATATTTTGTGATTGAATACACTTTTTAGACAATATCATTTAATTTTAAGGTTACTAGGATTTATTATTTCTTAATTTAATTCATAATTTTCACATCATAATTTAGACTAGATAGTAGAGAAAAGGCAATACTAGTACTTGTTTTCTAGATCCTAGAGGACGACACCTATTAAATCTATACTATAATTGATAGGTAAACTACCTAACTCGATAATAGATTTAATTAGTTATAAATTTACAACTTCAAGAATTGATTAGATTCGAGAGCACTATCACCTAACGTTATGATAGGAATAAAAATCCGACAAGACCTATCATTAGGGCAAGAACTAAAGGAATTCAAATTTTGGCGATGAGGGCCCATTTTGAGCAGATCGACCCCGGAATTATTTATAAATTAACCTCTTTTCTATTATTCTTGTATTGTGTTTTCCAACAGGCACACTTATCATATTTTATAGGGCAGTGGACAAACTCCTCAGACTCAGCTTGTGGGTTATCCATGGACCGACCTGAACCGGCGATGAGTTGGGCCGATGGATCCTCTAGGAGACCGGCATCTTGAAGACCATTTCTTTTATATATTTCTTCTTTTATGAACTATTTTGGTTGTATTATGGTTTTGGGACACTTTTATTTTCTTGTAATTTTCATTTAGGGTTAGCCACCTTAAAAGTGGCAAACTTGTAATTTTGAGCACTTTTTAACCCTAGGAGTAACAAGTATAAATACTTGCTTAAGAGAGGGTTTGAGGAGGCTAATCATTTTGCAGAATATACACCTCTTTTCACATGAGAATTAGGGTTCATACCTTGGTTCCAAACTCTTATCAATTTCAATCCCAAGAGTTGAAATTGTGGCGAGTGCAACATCTTGAAATTGTGAGTTACATCAATTTCATTTTGTTGTGATTTCTTTTCTTCTCTAGTGTGTTATATCTAGGGTTGAATTGAGATATTTCTTGGTCAGATATACTTGTTGTTATTCACGAATTCTTGTGATTAGTTGAAGGAATTATCAAATTGATCCAATTCATCTTTAAGGTCTTCCTTGAAAACATGATTTTCACCATTGGAAAGGATTCATATTTTACGGTTTTTTCTTTGTCAAATTGAGGCTTCATTTGTGTGGATTATATGAAATTAGAGTGTTGTTAGAAGGAATTTTCATTGAGGTATTTTGATTATATCATTGGTTGTTTGAATTTCATCATTTCATCATTAGGGTTCATTTGAAAAGTGCCATTTTTGGATCCGATTTTGCCTTGACTTGAGATAGTTATTCTCAAGTCTTTTGGATGTGCTTTTAAGTGTGTTTAGGAACATCACGTTAACTATACTTAATTGTCTTACCTAAGAAGGTAAGAGAAGGTGATCATGGGAGTTGAAAAATTAACCCTATTGTCGAGTGTAATTTTTGAGTTCTCATTCTTAAATCGATCTATACTAGACATTATGCTCATCTAATATAGATCCTCGACTTGAGTTAGGAATTTCGTTTTGTTTTGGAGTCGCCACCCAACTGTGGTTGGGAAAAATTGAATTAGGACTAATTGAGCAGATTAATCCCAATTTAGACCACTAGTTGTCGTGATTTCCTTTTTCATTTTTTGTGAAAAGAGGAAAGGGAAAACCAGAGTTTCTGAGTTCGGAGGCTAACCTATTAAAACCCTAAGGTTACCACCCTAATCTCCTAAAATCTTAACCTTATCTAGAAATGTCTTTTATTTATTTTTTTATTATCTTTTATTGTGTTTTTGGATAAATTATTCTAAGAAAATTATTTTTATTCCTTTTTAGGGTTGCCCCAAATGGGTGCCTACGTACTTGCTATTCAGGATCAAACTTGTCGTAGTTCGCTTTTCCTGAAAAAATTTAGTGTGTTTGTGAATTTTAATTATGAAATTTCTTTTGATTTATGTTTCTACCATTTTAGTATTTTTTTTTAAAAAAAAAATCTAAGCCTAAGCTTGATAATTTGATTTTTTGCAAAAATAATAATTTGAAGGAAAAACCAATTTTGGATTTATTTAAGAAAATGATTTTTTCTAAGTGATAAAAATTCCATTTTTCTATTTTTCAACTCATTTCTACTATTATAAATTTTATTGATTTTTTATAATTTTTATAATTTTATTAATTTTCATGATTTTTATTAAATTTTCATAATTTTTATTTTTTTATTGAAAATTTTCTCCTAGATTTTTCATCTATCCTATTCTAAAATCTAAATTTTTATTATTGTTCTTTTCTAATATTTTTATTATTTTCTTTATAAATTTTCACATTTTTATTATTTTATTATTATAATAATTATTTTTATAATTTTTATTTTTATTATTCATCCTAAATTAAATCCTAAAAAAAAATCTAATTTCTAACATTACTCTATTTTTTCAAATTATAAATAACAAATAAATAAATAACTTCGAAATAAATAAAATAGCTAAATAAATAAAATAAATGCAAAAATTGAAAAATCCGACTTACTTGGATCCGGATCGGTGCGCGGGTCGAGTCGGTCATGTGGGATCGGGTCGGGTCGGGTCGATCGGACACGGCGGTTGGAGATGCTCGTTGACTGCGTTCCGGCTGCCTTTCGAAGCGGTTGAAGTGTCGATTCCTGGGTTTTCGGGGGTAAGGAACTTAACTGTGGCGGTGGTTTGCTTTTGAAACGCCTCTTGGTGGCTGCTCGATGCTTGATCGGTGGTCACGGGTGAAGATCTTCTGGTGAGGCTTCGATTCTCTCTCTTTTCTCTCTTTTTCTCACTTTTGATCTCTGCTTCTGCCTCTCCACTTCATCCTCTATTTATAGGCGTAAGAAATCGAGCTGGATAAGCTCAGATTTCCACCGATTGAAGTAAATCGAATTTGCAGTTAAAAACCCATCTCCAATTTGTGCAAATCCATTGATTTGTTGCGATTTGAATCCAATTGGATGATGTTTATTCTATTTCTATTGAAGATCTGTTGGATTTGTGCAAAAAATTGAATCAAAACGGCCGAAATTCAGATTTTTCTCCTCGCCGGCAATCTCGGATGGAAGTTGAAGATGATCACGCGTTGGGCCAATCGGCTATTGACACGTGTCCCAAGTAGAGAAAAATTTGCAAAACGTGAATTCTGCTTCCCCCCCGTTTCGAACCCTTGACCAAGCCCTCCCGCTCGCACACTAGACCAAGGTTCGGACCAACTGGGCTAGCCCACTTTCGCGATTTTATTATTTTCGCAATTTGCATATATGCAATGCGATTTTTTTTTTTTTTGTATTTTTTGAAATTTCAAAAATTTGTGAAAATTATTTAACCCTTTTTATTGCCATTTCTGCAATTATTTTCCAAAATTGATGTATTTTTCCTATTTATTTTATTTTTTGAATATTTTTCCTATTTTTGCTAAATTATAAAAAAATGGAAAAAATTGGAAATTAATTATTGTTGATTATTATTGATCATTAGGGCAAAAATGGGGTGTTTACACCTATATAGTGTCATTTTAAAGCAGAATTGTTGCTTAATTGTAAGCCACACAAACTATATCGTAAGTATAATAATTCATATATATCTTTGACTTAAATTTCAACTTAGTTTTCTATAAAAAGACAAGGGAAATTTACTTCATTTTACTTTCATTACCCACACTCATAATGATTGGTTTTCTTCTCCTCAAGTGGCATGACTTTTAAGCAAAGTTGTTATAAAAAAATGGCTTCTTAAGCACACCATTACTATATAAGACAAATGCATCTTTTTCTATATAAAGCAAGTTAGTTAATGGAAGAAAATTTTCCCTTCTTTCCCTACCATTGTTGATAGAGCCATTTTATACTCAATCTTTATAGTATAAATTGTGTTAAATTATTATAGATTTTATAGAAATCATAAGGAAATGGTACTCTAATTCTATCATCGTGATAAATCAGGTTAAATGGAGTCAAGGATGCCAATTCAAGTAAATTAGAGAAGCCATCTACAACTTGGTTCAAAGACAAGGATTTACACCGCCAGAGGGAAGTACATGGGCGTGTAATTGAAGTACACGGCCGTGTACTTGGTTTTGAATCAACAGGAAGATACACGGTTGAAGTACACGGCCGTGTATTGGAAGCACGGTTTGAGGCATGGCCATGACGCAAACCATGTCACACACTGGACAAGAAGACGGACATGTGGACTTTGAACAGAGAGAGACACGGCTTAGGGCACGGCCGTGGTGGAAGCCGTGGGAGAAACCGTGCTTGGAGCCGTGGTGGAAGCTAGACGTGCCAAGGAAAAGAAAGTGTGGAACATCAACCAGATGAAGGCACGGCTTGAAATCTAGCCGTGGGTCTAACCGTGGTACACACTGGACACGGATGAAGACTTGTAGATTATGTACAAATGAAGGCACGGCTTGAAATCTGGCCGTGTGTGTAACCGTGGTACACACTGGGCGCGGATGAAGACTTGAAGAATATGCATAGAGGATGGCACGGCTTGACCTACGGCCGTGTGTTAAGGTGTGCCAGGCGGACGAACATTTACTTCTCGAAATCTACTTGGAAAAGGAAAGATATTTTCGTATCTTGCTAGCAAAAGATCACATGCCATCTCCCTAACAATATAAATAGAACCAACCCTAGAGGGTTAAGAGAACTTTGAATCTTTGAATCTTGGATCACCTTGGAGACAAGAAGGAAACGTGGAGGCAGAGCAGGCAGCCAGAAATAGAGGCTTGTTATGTTTTTTTTTTATTTTTCGTTTTATTGATGAACATGAGTAGCTAAGCTACTTTTCTAGCCAAAGGGTCATAGATGTTTAATTCTCCACGAATTGTGAGGTCTAATTGACTTGTATTTATTCTATTCTTTGCTTTCGAGTATTCATATATCTTCTGATCGTTTTGTCATTATTATCTTTGTTGATTGGTATGAATAGAGCTCTTCTACTCAATTAGCAAGTTAATATATTGTCAACTAGCACGTCAAATCCATAATTGTTTGATTGTTCTAGTCTTAGTGACGCAATAACATGTTTGGTTATAAAAGAGATGATCGAATTCATGTTATGGAGGTGTGTGATCATGTTTAAATAGGTTATCTTATAATCTACTGGCATGAATTGGTGGTCTCTCTAGATCTTAATGCTATTGATAGATTAAATCCTAAGCGCTTGTCTAGGGTTGTTTAATCAATAAGAGAAATAATTCAAAGTGCTTGTCTGAGGTTATCGAGGAAGTAAGGAGAGATAGGTTGTTAGAGCTTGTTAATAACCATAACCAGTTTATCTAGAACTAAGAATAGAAAACATTTGCATCGATGATCAATTCCTAGAATTAAACTATCTTGATTCCTTTGGCTAGGCTTTTATTAATATCCGATTTTCTTACCTTGTTTTACTTTATTTTGATTCACAAACAAAACCCCCCCATTTTTCTTTTCCTTTTATTCTCCTTGAATAGAAATAAGTTTAACCAATCTCTGTGGATTCGACCCTACTCACCACTATATGCAAATCATATAATTGTCTAGGAGTAGGTTTTATTTTTGTTGGATTCGACACCCATCAAATTTTGGCGCCGTTGCCTGGGATTGGTGTCAAATTTATTTCTATTCTTGTATGACTCGTTCTTCTCAGACAGGTGAACTAACTTATAATCCAGAGATTGAGAAGACTCTAAAGAGGTTGCGACAAGAAGCTAGATCATCCACTAGACTGAACTTAGCATTGGATTTGTTTGATTCATCCCTTGATTCAGAAAAAGAAGACGATATGGCAAATCCCGAGAGAACCTTAAGGGAGTTGGCTGCACCGGATGTGAATCAACAACCACTTTATATTCACTATCCCGAACTAGCTGTGGAATTCGAATTGAAATCTGGGTTGATACATCTGCTACCTACATTTCATGGTCTTGAGAATGAAGACCCTCATAAGCATTTGAAAGAGTTCCATATAGTGTGTTCTAGTATGAGGCCGCAAGGAATAACCGACGATCAAATCAAGCTACGTGCTTTTCCATTTTCTTTAAGTACTAAAGCTAAAGATTGGTTGTTTTATTTGCCTCCAGGTTCGATAACCACTTGGACAGATATGGTCAGACTCTTCTTGGACAAATTCTTCCCCGCATCCAGAGCCGCTGGTATAAGAAGAGAAATTTGTGGTATAAAACAGAGGGACACCGAGACTCTTCATGAGTATTGGGAGAGGTTCAAGCAACTTTGTGCAAGCTGCCCACAACATGGGATATCTGAACAACTCCTTATCCAATACTTCTACGAGGGCCTACTTCCGATGGAGAGGAAGATGATGGATGCTGCAAGTGGAGGCGCCATAGTAAACAAAACCCCTGGTCAAGCTAGGGAATTGATCTCCATTATGGCTGCCAATTCGCAACAATTTGGGTATAGGCATGATATGTCTTCAAGGAAGGTAAATGAGGTAAATGTGTCTAACCTTGAACATCAAATTTCTAATCTTACCTCCCTTGTGCAGCAGCTAGCTCTTGGAAATACCCAACAGGTGAAAGCTTGTGGAATTTGTGCTGCTCCTAGTCATCCGACCGACATGTGCCCCACATTGCAAGATGACAACCATGAACACGCCAATGCTGTAGGCGGATTCCCAGGACAACCACAAAGGAAATATGATCCCTATTCAAATACTTACAATCCCGGATGGAGGGATCACCCTAACTTCAGATATGGCAATAAACCACAAAACTTCCAACAATTCCAACCCAAGCCATCAAACCAAGTATCACAGGCTCCTTCCACTTCAGGTATGTCCCTTGAGGAAATTGTTAAATCACTTGCCGTTAATACAAAACAATTTCAGGATGAGACAAAGCAGAGCATCCACAACTTGGAAAATCAGGTAAGTCAACTTGCTTCTTCTCTAAATAGGTTGGAAACTCAAGGTAAGTTACCTTCTCAAACCGTCACAAATCCAAAGCAAAGTGCTAATGCAATTACCTTGAGAAGTGGAACGAAATTGCAGGGATCAAATGAGGAGGATCATCGAACTAATCTTGAGGAAGAGACTGAGAAAGAAACTCCAACTCCAAGCCAGCAGAACAATCAGATCAAAGGACCCGTCATTGAACCACCAAAGGTCATGACAACAACACCTCCTTTCCCTTCCAAACTAGCAAAATCCAAGAATGAAGCTGAAGAAAAAGAGATTCTTGACACTTTTCGCAAAGTTGAGGTAAACATTCCCTTGCTGGATGCTATTAAGTAAGTACCTCGTTATGCTAAATTTCTAAAAGAATTGTGCACTAATAAAAGAAAGCTGAAAGGTAATGAAAAGATTAGTGTAGGTGAGAATGTTTCAGCTATTCTTCAAAATAAGCTTCCTCCTAAATGTAAGGATCCAGGTATGTTTACTATTCCTTGCAAAATAGGTAACCTTGGAATCACTAAAGCTATGTGTGATTTAGGCGCTTCAATCAATGTTATGCCTTTGTCTGTTTATCAATGTTTAAATGTTGGCCCCCTAAAGGAAACAGGCATTATTGTTCAACTTGCTGATAGGTCCAATGTTTATCCTGAGGGAGTTCTAGAAGATGTTTTAGTACAAGTTAATGGTTTGGTTTTCCCCGCAGATTTTTACGTGCTTGACATGGAAAATGATGATTCTCGTAATTCATCGATGATATTATTAGGGAGACCATTTCTTAAGACATCTAGAACAAAAATCGATGTACATGATGGTAACCTCACTATAGAATTTGATGGTGAAGTGATTAAATTTAACATTTATGATGCCATGAAATATCCTAATGACATCTCACCCGTTTTTGTTGTTGATGTTATTGACCCATTAACACAGACTACATTTGATTTGATAGATGATAATGAGTTGAAAGTTGTACTTAATAAGAGTCTTACGATTCATGCATTGACAACTCTTAAGGAGAAGTTTGTAATATCCTCTGATTTGCAAGACAAGATTTGGGAGTTGGAATCATTAAAACCTATCAGGTATGATGTGTCCTACATTCATTTACCCCCTTCTAACACAAAACTTCTTCCTTCTATTGTGCAGGCACCGAAGCTAGAATTAAAACCCCTACCTGAACATCTAAAATATATTTTCTTAGGAGAAAAGGAGACTCTTGTTGTGATAGTCTCCAACAAGCTAAGTACTTTAGAAGAAGAAAAGTTGATTCGGGTGTTGAGGGAGTACAAAGAAGCCATTGGATGGTCTATAGCTGATATCAAAGGACTAAGCCCCTCCACCTGCATGCACAAGATTTTGATGGAAGATAATTGCAAACCTTCAAGGGAAGTTCAGCGTCGTTTGAATCCACCTATGATGGAGGTAGTTAAGAAAGAGATCTTGAAACTTCTTGATGCAGGTATGATCTATCCAATTTCCGACAGCAAATGGGTAAGTCTGATCCAAGTTGTTCAAAAGAAAACAGGCTTAACTGTGATTGAAAACTCCGATGGTGAGTTAATTCCTACTCGGGTTCAGAATGGATGGAGGGTTTGTGTTGATTACAGGAAGTTAAACGTGTCAACTCGGAAGGACCACTTCCTTCTTCCTTTTCTTGATCAGATGCTTGAACGTTTGGCTGGCCATTATCACTATTGTTGTCTTGATGGTTATTCAGGTTTTCATCAAATTCCAGTGGCACCGGAAGATCAAGAGAAGACCACTTTCACTTGTCCATTCGGTACTTTTGCGTATCGAAGGATGCCTTTTGGGCTCTGCAATGCCCCAGCCACATTCCAAAGATGTATGGTTAGTATATTTTCAGATTATGTGGAGAATATTATAGAAGTTTTCATGGATGACTTTACCGTCTATGGTAATTCTTTTGATTCATGTTTGACTAACCTTACAAAAGTGCTTCAAAGATGTATAGATAAGAATCTAGTGTTGAATTATGAAAAATGTCACTTTATGGTTGAACAGAGTCTCATTTTAGGCCATATAGTATCTTCTAAGGGGCTTGAAGTCGATAAAGCTAAGGTAGAAATGATTAAATCTTTACCTTACCCTGTAAGTGTACGGGAAATTCGGTCTTTTCTTGGGAGTGCAGGATTCTATCGACGCTTCATCAAGGATTTCTCCAAGATTACTCAACCCCTATGTCGATTGCTACAAAAAGAAGTGACATTTGAGTTCGATGAGGCTTGCAAGAACGCTTTTGACACACTGAGGGACAAGTTAACTTCTGCTCCAATCATCCAACCACCCGACTGGACCCTTCCCTTTGAAATCATGTGTGATGCGAGCAACTATGCAGTTAGAGCAGTTCTTGGCCAAAGAGTTGGGAGAGCTTCTCATGCCATTTATTATGCTTCCAGAACTTTGGATAATGCTCAATGCAACTATTCCACAACGGAAAAAGAACTCTTGGCTGTTGTTTTTGCATTAGAAAAATTCATATCATATTTACTTGGTACTAAGGTAATTGTTTACTCTGATCATGCAACTCTTAAATACCTGCTCGCGAAGAAGGAGGCGAAACCAAGACTTATTCGATGGATACTCCTCTTACAAGAGTTCGATCTGGAGATACGTGATAGGAAAGGCTCAAAAAACTTAGTTGCCGACCACCTCAGTCAAATTCCTATCAGTGAAGGGTCCACACAAATACAAGATGATTTTCCAGATGAGTATCTCTTTTCTATTCAAAAGACAATTCTGTGGTATGCTGATATTGTCAATTATTTGGTTACTAAGACACTACCAAGTGATTTGTCTAGGGCTCAAAAAGATAAAATTAAAAGTGATGCCAAGTATTATGTATGGGATGATCCATATTTGTGGAAACATTATGCTGATCAAATCATTAGAAGGTGTATTTCTCAAGACATATTCCTTCTGTCTTGCAATTTTGTCACTCATATGCATGTGGTGGACATTTTGGCCCTAAGAGGATAGCTCAAAAGGTATTAGGGTGTGGTTTATTTTGGCCTACATTGTTTCATGACTCTTTTATGTTTTGTAAGTCTTGTGAACGATGTCAAAAGATTGGGAACTTAGGACGTAGAGATCAAATGCCACTTACCCCTATTCTTGCTTGTGAAATATTTAATATATGGGGTATTGACTTCATGGGTCCTTTTCCTCCTTCCTTCGGTAATGTTTACATCCTTCTTGCTGTGGATTATGTTTCAAAATGGGTGGAAGCCAAAGCGACTCGAACTAATGATGCTAAAGTTGTTGTGGATTTTGTTAAATCTCATATTTTTGCTAGGTTCGGGACACCAAAGGCTCTTATCAATGATCGTGGCACACACTTTTGTAATAAGATAGTGGAAACTCTACTAAAAAAATACAGGGTCACTCATCGCACTTCCACCGCATACCACCCTCAAACCAATGGATTGGCAGAAGTCTCAAATCGAGAAATCAAGTCTATTCTGGAAAAAAACCGTCAATCCAAGCAGGAAGGACTGGAGCACAAGACTTGAGGATGCATTATGGGCCTACCGGACAGCTTACAAGACCCCTATAGGTATGTCTCCTTACCGTTTAATATTTGGTAAACCATGTCATCTCCCTGTGGAGCTGGAACATAAGGCGTATTGTGCTGTAAAACAATGTAACATGCGAATGGATGAGGCGGGTGAACACAGAAAACTTCAATTACAAGAACTTGAGGAGATTCGAAGAGAAGCTTATGAGAGTACTAAAATCTACAAGGAAAAAACAAAGGATTTTCATGATCAAATGATTTCCCGAAAGAATTTTTCTATAGGTAAAAAAGTATTACTTTACCATTCTCGATTGAAATTGTTTCCTGGCAAACTACAATCACGGTGGATTGGTCCTTTTGTTATCACTAACATATTTTCACATGGTGCAGTTGAGATCGCAAGCCTTGAAACTGGTAAGACCTTTAAAGTCAATGGTCATCGTTTGAAACCTTTTTATGAAGGATTTCAAGTATGTAATATTGAAGAAACCAGTTTAACTCACCCCGAGTATTGTGATTGATGACAGGAACGTCTAGCCAAAGACGTTAAAGAAAGGCGCTTCATGGGAGGCAACCCATAAAAAAAAAAAAGTTTTGTTTTGCATTAGTTTTGGTTTGTTTTAGTTTTGTTTTGTTTTAGTTTAGTTTGTTTTGATTTTAGTGTAGTTTTGAACTCTTTGGATCAGCTGCAGCAAGGATATACATAATCAGATGACACTTTCCAGAGCTTAAGGGGAAAACTCCAATACTAGGGAAGTACCAGTATTTCCTTTCTCTTATTCTCTAATGTTCCTTGAGTTGTTAATTTCTTTTCAATTGTGCTAAATTAGGAACAGTGAGAACACTGTTCAAGCTAATTGTGGGGGAGGGATAATAAAATATAGAGAATAGGGAACTAACTTATACTTTGAATGTTTGTCCTTAAGCAATTTTAAGCCAAATTTTTTTCAAATTTATCATGAAATCTAGAGATTGTACTAAATGTTATAATAAGCATCTACAAAATGTGAAATTGACTTATTCAAATGTTTTACTCACCCATTGCTGTGATTAGAATACGTGGTTAAAATTAAGTAGTAAAATCTTTAAGGAACAAATTTACCTTGTATTTAGCTTTAGAATTGGAAGTCTAAGAGTAAGTCGAGTCCCTAAGTGAAAAATAAACAAGTTTACTTCTAGGTTATATTAGCTACTGTATACTCTTTGAAGTTGTTTGTAAAGCAATCATAACACTTAAAAAAAAAAAAAAAGAATCAAGCATAGCCATTACTCCAATGATTCAACTAATTGAGTTAAGAGTATTCAAACTTGAATGTTAGAGTGAGGAAGAGTCCGTAGGGGTATCTCAAAACCCGATCACTTGAGTGATGAGCTCGGGATGTTGCCGACTCAATGAACTCACTATAACGATAAGGGCGAAAAAGGCAAAAGTTCATGAAAAGAAGCAGGCAAAAACCCGTCAAAATAGATGCTTGAATAAATCAAAAGAACATGAATGTAAACATTCATTGAATAAAACAAAGATGTATAAAAGGGAGAATATCTAGCAAAGTGCTTATACCATATGCTTTTACTTTATACTGCAAGGATTATATGCTTGATAATATCCAATGAAGTTTAATTGGGTGTTTTTCCTTAGTGGATTAAGTATTTACTTTTGGAATAAAAATTCTTTTGCTAAACATGAGGATTAAAGTTTGTTTTGTTTAGATTAGCTATTGAATTTTGTCCATAGTAATTTGATCACTGGAAACCAGTTTGGTTGAAGTAGTAGACATTAAATTACAAGTCATGAATTACAAATGAATAGATGCTTAGAATGATGAAAAGAAAGTTTGTATAATCTATGATAGATTTCTCAATTGATTTGATGCAATTGCTTGAGGACAAGCAAGAGTTTAAGTGTGGGGGAATTTGATAGAGCCATTTTATACTCAATCTTTATAGTATAAATTGTGTTAAATTATTATTGATTTTATAGAAATCATAAGGAAATGGTACTCTAATTCTATCATCGTGATAAATCAGCTTAAATGGAGTCAAGGATGCCAATTCAAGTAAATTAGAGAAGCCATCTACAACTTGGTTCAAAGACAAGGATTTACACCGCCGGAGGGAAGTACATGGGCGTGTAATTGAAGTACACGGCCGTGTACTTGGTTTTGAATCAACAGGAAGATACACGGTTGAAGTACACGACCGTGTATCGGAAGCACGGTTTGAGGCACGGCCATGGCGCAAACCGTGTCACACACTAGACAAGAAGACGGACATGTGGACTTTGAACAGAGAGAGACACGGCTTAGGGCACGACCGTGGTGGAAGCCATGGGAGAAACCGTGCTTGGAGCCGTGGTGGAAGCTAGACGTGCCAAGGAGAAGAAAGTGTGGAACATCAACCAGATGAAGGCACGGCTTGAAATCTAGCCGTGGGTCTAACCGTGGTACACACTGGACACGGATGAAGACTTGAAGAATATGCACAGAGGATGGCACGGCTTGACCCACGGCCGTGTGTTAGGGCGTGCCAGGTGGACGAACATTTACTTCTCGAAATCTACTTGGAAAAGGAAAGATATTTTCGTATCTTGCTAGCAAAAGATCACATGCCATCTCCCTAACAATATAAATAGAACCAACCCTAGAGGGTTAAGAGAACTTTGAATCTTTGAATCTTGGATCACCTTGGAGACAAGAAGGAAACACGGAGGCAGAGCAGGCAGCCGGAAATAGAGGCTTGTTATGTTTTCATTTTTATTTTTCGTTTTATTGATGAACATGAGTAGCTAAGCTACTTTCTAGCCAAAGGGTCATAGATGTTTAATTCTCCACGAATTGTGAGGTCTAATTGACTTGTATTTATTCTATTCTTTGCTTTCGGGTATTCATATATCTTCTGATCGTTTTGTCATTATTATCTTTGTTGATTGGTATGAATAGAGCTCTTCTACTCAATTAGCAAGTTAATATATTGTCAACTAGCACGTCAAATCCGTAATTGTTTGATTGTTCTAGTCTTAGTGACGCAATAACATGTTTGGTTATAAAAGAGATGATCGAATTCATGTTATGGAGGTGTGTGATCATGTTTAAATAGGTTATCTTATAATCTACTGGCATGAATTGGTGGTCTCTCTAGATCTTAATGCTATTGATAGATTAAATCCTAAGCGTTTGTCTAGGGTTGTTTAATCAATAAGAGAAATAATTCAAAGCGCTTGTCTGAGGTTATCGAGGAAGTAAGGAGAGATAGGTTGTTAGAGCTTGTTAATAACCATAACCAGTTTATCTAGAACTAAGAATAGAAAACATTTGCGTCGATGATCAATTCCTAGAATTAAACTATCTTGATTCCTATGGCTAGGCTTTTATTAATATCCAATTTTCTTACCTTGTTTTACTTTATTTTGATTCACAAACAAAACCCCCCTATTTTTCTTTTCCTTTTATTCTCGTTGAATAGAAATAAGTTTAACCAATCTCTGTGGATTCGACCCTACTCACCACTATATGCAAATCATATAATTGTCTAGGAGTAGGTTTTATTATTGTTGGATTCGACACCCATCAATTGTGCATCGATTCCTCCTTCGTTTCTCACTTCCCTCTTCCTTTTCACTTTCATCTTTCATTTTCACTACTATCATTAAACTATAGTTCAATTTCCAAAACAAACCACATGCCACTTCCTACTTCCACACAACTGACAATCAAATTCCGTTTCTTCTAGCAAGTTAAAGGATTAGGACACCATTGTTGATTGAATCGCAATCATACAAATTAAAATCCTTTTTACTCCGACTCTTCCTTGCGATCAATTAAGCAAGTGCACCTATCGATTACAGTAGTATAGAGTTTAAGCACGAATATCGTTCCCTCAGGGATCTACAAGTACTAATACTAACCTCAAACCGACTATCTAACCTCACAATTTCGAGGTGAATTGATTTAACCAAATTACCTAAATTAAACTAAATTATCTAATAGAAATGAAATCAATGGATATCAAACAATGAGTTAAATTATCAAATTCAATGTTCCAATGCGTACCCCACTCTTACTACTCATC
>JBBMOL010000456.1:199440-264571 GCA_037954665.1 Laguncularia racemosa | reverse complement strand
AGCCATTCCAATCCTTATTACTTAAAATAGTACATGAAATCCTAATAAAAAATTTAGAGTAACGTCTATCAATCTATAACAATTAACATAATAAAAGTCTACTAATTATCTCCATATCCTTGAATCAATAACCTAAAGTTCTATGAGACATTCATTAAGGACTATCGTTCTATTCTTCAATGACATAGTAACAATGTTCTCTCCTATACTCTTCCACATAATGTCCTACTAAATTCCCATTTTCATCATAGTTAATATGTTTATTGTTCTCACCTGCAACTCAAAAGTAAAAAAGCAGAATGAGCCTAAGCTTAGTACACAAATACCGTACCCACATACGCATGACATACAATAACAATATCACATGCATCTATGCAAACAGTAATCTATAACACATCAATTCATCAAGTTATATATATCATCATTTAATCAACATACAACAAAAATGTACTCATGACCTCGATATACAAACAATATTTTCATACATATATAGTCCTAATGGGAATTTCCACTACAGGCTCCATCTAGCCTTAATCTACCTTAAATCATTTTGATACACAACTCCACTAAGGACAATGTGACATACTGATTATCAAGGTGCCCCCTAGGGATCTGCCACTACGAGTCCCTAAGTTCAGCCAACTACAAGCAATATCCACATTAAACTCCAACATTTAATTAAGTTCATTTAACCTTTAAAATCATTAAACCCCTACCTAGTAAAGACAACCGGCAAAACAAGGTAAACACATACCTTGAAAGATATTCCTACTATTGTCCCTTGTGTCTATGAGAAAAGGGTGTAAACCTGTTTAGTTACAAAGAATTATGCTTAGTTTTATCCTATAAGTAATTTAGGTTTACTAATTGATTATGTATATCTTGATTATATAATTCCCTTCGTCGAGTTATCGTTATGCTTAAATTGTACTTTAGAATTGAGATAAAATGAAATAGAATAAAATAGGAGGTGTCCCTAGCCAATACGATTGTTGAAGAGGCCATGTAGAGGAGCATGGGCTAGAGCACAATTGTGCTAGAGGCCATGTATTTTTCTATAAAAATTGCCATTTCAACATGCCCAGGTACACGGTTGTACTTGTGGCTATATACCTTGCTATAAAAATCACCATTTTAGCATGTCTAAGTACACGGTTGTGCTTGTGGCCTTGTACCTTACTATTCCCTCTCATATTTCTACATAGGTAGGCATACAGGCATGTACTTGACCATTTACTACACTATTTTCCACAAGCCCTCAATTCCCTTCTCTAGTTTCATTCCTAAGCCTAATTGATCATTGTACTCACTAACTCTAAGGTAAATTGTAGTCTTGTGCACTTGATACAAATTGTGGTAGGAATCCTTCAATTCATTTGATCCTTTGGTTGTTCCAACCCCGTCCTTGGATCTGATCTTTATTCATACCACAAATAAATTCTTGATCATGTGTCTATTGCTAGAATAGGACCCCTTGATAGTTAAAATCCTTACTTGTTGGATTTTGTTTGGTCTCATGGTTGATGAGATCCATGATGGGAGCCAAGCCAGAAGATGGAATGTGGATCCTCTTGAAGTGCCACCTGGATCGATCACAAGAAATCGAGCGAAACGATTCAATGAAGCACTTAACGGGTTGATAAAGGATGTCCACGAAGCCGGAAAGGATTGGAGCAATCATGAAGTTGGAAAGGATTGGAACAACCATGGGAATGCCCTTGCTCTTGTACAAGTCATAATAGATACGGGATGAAGAGGGCGTGTCTTTACAAGGCACGGCCGTGTAGGAGTCTGAAGGTTATACAGAATCATACACGGTCATATACACGGCTAAAAGGCACGGCTGTATATGGTGTCAAGAAAATCCACAGAAGGATACACGTCTAGAAGTACACGGCCGTGTATATCTTCAACACCGGCTCAAGGCCGGCTCCAAGGCCGTCGGCCTTCATGTCTACACCGCCGGCCTACATGTTTTGTTTTGTTGATTTTTCGCAACTTATTGAAGTGATGTCGTTTTGGGGCATTATTGTTACGAATTGTAAACCCTAATATAAAGCTCCTAGGGTTTAGAACATTTAGAACATAGAATATACAACATTAAAGTTTGAGAAAACACTTTGGAGAGAATTCCTCTCTTGGTTCTTTAAAGAATTAACTTAGAACTTATCGGATTTTATTTCCGTGGCTTTCATCCCGACTTATCAATCGGTCTTTCATCCCGATTGTGGTGTCTTCATATTATACCAAGGTTCTTATCTCGCTTATAGACAACGGGTCACGGTTTTCACTTGAGGGTGTTTGGCATCTTAGGTAACGAATTTCGGACGTATTGGTATTGGGTTTCGTCACACGTTGGCGTGGTTCGTATTAGTTAGGAATTCGATCAAACCGATTTCGTATCAGTTTGGTATCAGAGCTTAGGTTTGTTAAACATTAGTTCGGTTTGAGGAAGGTAACATCAAAACCCTAACTCCAATCGGTCATATCAATTGTTCCTATTCAATTTCATAGTATTAATTGTCTATTGAAAGTGTAGTACCTACTATTCAATTTTGTTACAAAGAAAAAAAAAGGAAGAATCACGACACAAAAAAAAAGAGCGTGATCAAGAGCAATAACAAAGACAAAAAAAAAAATCGGAAGAAAAAAGAGGAAATTTACGAACCCTAGAGTTGCTTTGAATTCTACGGAAGGGAATTGGTGTAGTTTGGGTTAGTTCCAAGAGAATTGAGAAGAGAAATTGGCGAGTTGATATCATCATTATTTGTGAGAATACACGACTGATTGTGTGATATCATCATTTGAGCGAAACATGTAAGAGAGTGTATCGTGAGGCTTAATTATATATATATTTGTGTTAGTACTAATCTTTTCTGTAGGAACTATGTCGAGACAACATTCTCCTGAAAGTGAGAGGGGAAGGTTTGATGCTAGGTTAGTGATTGAGGCGTTGAGGGGTGAGATGAAGAGAATGTTTCAGGAGGGGATGGAACAAATTCATGAGACGGTAGAGCAAAGACTAGAGCAATATAAAAACGTCTTCTAAGGGCATAAGAGGGAGAGTTGTTCTAGGAGAGTACCGAGGGGTGGAGATGAAATGTCGGATGATGAATTTGATGAACCTTCTGTCGGGAGTTATAGAGGATATAGTGGTCGGAATAGAGGAACTAGGGATTGGGAAGATAGAGGAGATAGGAATAGAGAGGATAATCAATTGAGTAGCATAAAGATGAAGATTTCTCATTTCTAAGGGAAGAATGATCCTAAGGCATACTTAGATTGGGAGAAGCAGGTAGAGATGGTGTTTGATTGTCATAACTATAGTGGGAGAAAGAAAGTGAAACTTGCTGCCATTGAATTTTTGGATTATGCCATAGTGTGGTGGGATCAACTAATGTTGAATAGAAGAAGGAATGGCGAACCACCTATTGAGTCGTGGGAAGAGATGAAAAGGGTGATGAAGAAGCGGTTTGTGCCTGCATATTACTATCGTGAATTGCACAACAAATTGCAAACTCTTAGGCAGGGAAGCCGAAGTGTGGATGAGTATTTCAAGGAGATGGAAGTTACTATGATCAGGGCGAATGTAGAGGAGGATAGAGAGGCTACCATGGCTAGGTTTCTTGCGGGATTGAATAGAGAAATTCAAAATGTTATTGAATTGCAGCATTATGTAGAATTGGAAGATATGGTCCATATGGCTATAAAGGTTGAGAACCAACACAGGAGGAAAGGTAGTAGTAACAGGGTACTGATTCATCCACCTGGAAGACTAACCAATGGAAGAAGGAAGAAAAGCCTTTACCCACCAAACCAAAAGGAGAGCTGAGGCAAGTGGGTTCTACTTCTGGTAACCAAGGTAAACCTGATTCTTCTACTCCTAGAAATCGTGACATTAGATGTTTTAAATGCCAAGGTAGAGGCCATATTGCTAGTCAATGTCCAAATAGGCGTGTGATGATTCTGCGTGATGATGGTGAATATGAGACTGAGGGGGATAGTGAAGAGGATGATATGCCTCCATTAGAGGACGCTAGTGATGATGAGGAGCCTGCAATAGGGAGGCTAGTGGCAGTAGTGAAGCGAGCTTTGAATGTGCAGGTGAAGGAAGAAGAGGAGGTGCAAAGAGAGAATATCTTTCATACTAGATGTTATCTAGGTGACCATATTTGCAGTTTGATCATTGATGAAGGAAGTTGCACCAATGTGGTGAGTAATTTTATTGTCGAGAGGCTAGGACTCAAGACTACTAAACACCCTAGTCCATATAAATTGTAGTGGTTGAATGATAGTGGCGAGACTAAGGTGAGTAAGCAAGCCTTGATTGCTTTTCGCATTGGTAGGTATGAGGATGAGGTGTTATGTGATGTAGTGCCAATGCAAGCATGTCATGTGTTGTTGGGGAGGCCATGGCAATTTGATAGGAAGGTTGTTCATGATCGCTTTTTAAACAAGTATACGCTTGTTCACTAGGGGAAAAGCTTTAATCTTAAACCGTTAACACCTAAACAGGTGTATGAGGATTAGTTGCAGCTACAATAGTCTTTTGCAAAATATAAGGTGAGTGAAAAACAGAGGGAGAGTGAGAGAGCAAAAGACAGCGAGAAAGAAAAGGAATACAAAAGTCGATCTCAAAAGGAAAAAGCGAGGAAGGCTAGAAAGAGTGTGAGAGACCAAGTTGAAGAAGGATCAACTTTGGTGGTGAGTGAAAAGGAGAGTGCAGCCTTGCAAAAGGAGAGTTGTGTGGCAAGAGCGAGTGTAATGAGGAGAGTGTTAGTGATGAAGTAACCTATGTTGTTGCTGGTTTTTAAAGAAACTTGTTTGATTACTAACGAACTATTTAACTCTTTGCCTAGTGTGGTTGTGTCTATTGTGCAAGACTTTGAAGATGTCTCTCCTGAGGAGATTCCAAAGGGATTACCACCTATTCGTGGTATTGAGGACCAGATTGACCTTGTACCCGGAGCATCGATTCCAAATAAACCAGCGTATAAGAGTAATCCAGAGGAGACAAAAGAACTCCAAAGGCAGGTCGATGAATTAATGGAGAAGGGGTACTCGAGAGAAAGCATGAGTCCATGTGCAGTGCCTGTGATTTTGGTGCCTAAGAAGGATGGGTCATGGAGAATGTGTGTTGACTGCCGCGCCATCAACAACATCACGGTAAAGTATCGTCATCCCATTCCTCTCTTAGATGACATGTTAGATGAGTTACATAGGTCTAGTGTCTTTTCCAAAATTGACCTGAAAAGCGGATATCACCAAATTAGAATGAAAACAGATGATGCTTGCAGTATTGCTAATTTGTTCTTTAGGAAAGTTGTGAGATTGCGTGGTATGCCTAGAACAATCGTATTGGATAGAGATGCTAAATTCTTGAGCTACTTCTGGAAGACCTTGTGGGCTAAGTTAGGAACTAAGTTATTGTTTTCTACTACTTGTCATCCACAGATTGATGGTCAAACTGAGGTAGTAAATCTAACCTTATCTACTTTGTTAAGGGCTGTCATTAAAAAGAACATTAAAAGTTGGGAGGATTGTTTGCCGCATGTTGAATTTGCCTATAATCGTACAATGCATTATGCTACTAAGTTTACTCCTTTTGAAATTGTGTATGGTTTTAATCCACTAACTCCTTTGGATTTATCACCTTTGCCTATTTCTGAGTATGTTAATCTAGATGGCAAGAAGAAAGCAGAATTTGTTAAACAGATCCATGAGAAGGCAAGGCTAAACATTGAGCGAAGAACAGAGCAGTATGTAAAACAAGCCAACAAGGGTCGTCGACAAGCTGTTTTTGAACTTGGAGATTGGGTTTGGGTCACATGCGCAAAGATTGGTTTCCTGTGCAGCGTCGATCTAAATTACTTCCTAGAGGCGATGGACCATTTCAAATTCTTGAGCTCATTAATGATAATGCATATAAGATAGACTTACTAGGTGAGTATCAAGTAAGTGCCACATTTAATGTTACTGATCTAAGTCCTTTTGATGTAGGCGATGATTTGAGGACAAATCCTTTTCAAGAGGAGGGGAATGATGAGATCCATGATGGGAGCCAAGCCAGAAGATGGAATGTGGATTCTCTTGAAGTGCCACTTGGACCGATCACAAGAAATCGAGCGAAACGATTCAAGGAAGCACTTAATGGGTTGATAAAGGATGTCCACGAAGCCGGAAAGGATTGGAGCAATCATGAAGTTGGAAAGGATTGGAACAACCATGGGAATGCCCTTGCTCTTGTACAAGTCATAATGGATACGGGATGAAGAGGGCATGTCTTTACAAGGTACGGCCGTGTAGGAGTCTGAAGGTTACACAAAATCATACACGGTCATATACACGGCTAAAAGGCACGGCCGTGTATGGTGTCAAGAAAATCCACAGAAAGATACACGTCTAGAAGTACATGGCCGTGTATATCTTCAACACCGGCTCCAAGGCCGCTGGCCTTCATGTCTACACCGCCGGCTTACATGTTTTGTTTTGTTGATTTTTTGCAACTTATTGAAATGATGACGTTTTGGGGCATTATTGTTACGAATTGTAAACCCTAATATAAAGCTCTTAGGGTTTAGAACATTTAGAACATAGAATATACAACATTAAAGTTTGAGAAAACACTTTGGAGAGAATTCCTCTCTTAGTTCTTTAAAGAACTAACCTAGAACTTATTGGATTTTATTTCTGTGGCGTTTATCCCGACTCATCAATCGGTCTTTCATCCCGATTGTGGCGTCTTCATATTATACCAAGGTTCTTGTCTCGCTTATAGACAACGGGTCGTGGTTTCCACTTGAGGGTGTTTGGCATCTTAGGTAACGAATTCCGGACGTATTGGTATTGGGTTTCATCACACGTTGGCGTGGTTCGTATCAGTTAGGAATCCGATCAAACCGATTTCGCATCAATGGTTCTCCTTTTGGTCGCTTGTTCTTTGTAAGGTCTCTCTTAGGGTTTTTTGTGTAAGTGCACAAATGAGGAAAAGTGAGGAACCCTAGGTTAGCATGGCTTTTATGGCTTAGCTAATAAGAGACCAAATTGCTGTTGTCTAATCATCTTATTTACTTAAGTGTCCTTAGTTATGTATTATATTATATTGTTATTTTATAATTAAGAATATGTGTACATACTTATATTTTTGAATTGTATATTACGATTGGTCTTGACTATCATAAGGCTTTAGTAGTTTGCAACTTACCTCACTCTTTAGCTATCCTATCATGATGACGATATTCATACGCTTAGGTGGTTGATCTCGACATTGCTCATGTCAGTTTACTAAAATCTCTTCAATTTCCCTATCACATGAACCTTGTATATTGGTGCTACCCTCTTGGATTCTATCTTATTTGGATTGTCCTCATCTCTATGATAAGGATTAAGCATACTTACGTACATGAATTACTAGATGAATTTCAATTCGGTTGATAGCTTTATTGTTAGAGACCTAACCAATGCTTTTTTTCATAATTGCAAAAAGGGCCTTCATATCTTCACAGTAACTATGACACCTTAAAACTTGGAACATCACAGCCCGCCATATGTTACTATTACTAAGTGACACACTAAGGCTTTTAATCTTTATACAAGCTCCAACTTGTTCATCTCTATAACTCATTCATAAAATATAACCTTAATAGCATAAAACGAATGACTCTCAAATGAGTCATTCTAATCCATAATATTAAAACAACATAGAAATCTTCCTTTAACATTCAGGATAATCTTTGCTATTATATAAAACTTTAAAGTAAATAAAAGCCTACTAATATCTTCATAATCCCAAATCGATTACTAGAAGTCTTAATCATAAGTCTTCCCCAATTTTTGCTACTCTTCATCTACATAATAATAGTACTCTCTTCCATTTTCATCCAGATAATGTCCCATTAGGTTTCCATTCTCATTATACTCTACTTGCTTATCATTTTCACCTGCAACTGAAAAAAATATAGGAAGGGGGATGAGCCTAAGCTCAGTCTGTGAGTACCATACCCACATGTGCATAACATACCACTTTAATAACACATGCATATATGTAACATTAATCCACAACACAATCATACATCAACTTATGCATCAATCATAATCAATTATACAACATAGGTGTACTCATGAGCTCGATACATACAATATGGTCCTAGTCGAAACTGCCATTGCGTGCCCCATCTAACTCTAATCTACCTTAGATCATTTTGATACACCGCTCCATTAGGGACAATACGATATATTGATCATCAAGGTTTCTTCTTAAGGAACTACCACTACATGCCCTTAGATCAAGCTAAGCACAAGCAACATGCAACATCTCACTCACATATCACATTATATTACATAATTCTCATAGCTAATTTATTTAATAACTACCTAACTATCACAACCAACTAAATAAGGTAAAGATGTACTTGAACAGACATCTCTACAATGATCTTGCATGTATCTAATTGAAGTGGGTAGCCTTGTTCAGTTACAAGGAACTACACTATGCTTAGTTCTATAAGTAATCTAAGTTCACTATTTTTTCCACTTCGTTCTCGTTGTTTAAGTCCCTTCCTTAAAGTATCTTTGTGTTTAATTCATGTTTTGAAATGAAATTGAAATAAACTAGAATCAATTAAGACATATTATTGCGTAACACAATCAAGAAAATAATTGTGTAGGGAAGTACGGTTATGCTAGAGACCGTATATCATTATGTAAACTTTAAGCTTTAACACATCCTTGCACACGACTATGCTTATGGTTGTGCATGTTCAAACTTCAATACTCCCAAGTATATGGCCATGCCTATGGACATGTACCTTACTATACAATTTTTCCATTTTAGCACACCTTAGTACATGGTCATGTACTTGACCGTGTACCTCCCTATTTGTCACAAATCCTAATCTATTTATCAAATTTCATTCCTAATCTTAATTGCTATGATATTAAACCTAATAAATCATCGTATTAATCAAATCTAATGTAACTTTGGATTCTAAAATACTTACTTGATTCAAATTACACCTAGAACACCAATTTTGTTGACCCTTCATTTGTCTCAACCTAAGCTTCGATCCAATCCCTATGAACAACTAAATTATTTTTGTGATTTCACGTCAATTTTTAGAATAGACTCCTTTTAACTAACTACGATTCTTACCTGTTGAATCCATTGCTTGATTCCCCTTTAGATCACCTTAAGGTTTTTTTGTAGGGGGTTCCCTCTCTTTGTGTCTCTCTAGGTCGTTATTAGGAATGGGCAAAAAGGAGAAATTCTAGGTTAGATTAGCTTTTATATTGCAGCTGGTAGAATACAATTATGCCCCCAACTAATACAATTATTTACTGGATTGGTCTCTTGTTATATTTTATTTTATTTTATTATTTTATAGTAATCAAATATATATTTATATACCTATGTAAATTTAATTTAAGTATGTATTACATTCTTCCTACCTTATAAAAACTTTCTTCCTCAAAAGTTACTTGGAATTGGAAAGAGTTCTGGATGTTTTCTCTTTATTTCTTATTTTGATTCCCTTGTTGCTTCTCGCTCGGTTTGATTCATTAATTGTACTTTGACATAGGGAATTCTTTTTCTTCTTCTTAATACTTGTTCCTTTTTGTCCACTATTTTCATGGGTCTCTCTATAGAGGATAAGTCTAGCTATACTTTCAAGGGTTCCAAGGCTACCACTTGATTCGAGTTTGGTACATACTTCCTCAACATTGATACATGAAACACATCATGTACCCCTTGTAGACTTGATCTTCTTCTTTATCAGTTGAGTCAAGGGAGTTGCTAACTGGGAGAATCCTTCTTTGAAGCATTTGTAGTACCCAGCTAATTTGAGAATACTCCTTACTTCTATTATAGTTTTTGATCTTGGCCAATCACTTACTACCTTTACCTTCTTGAGATCTATTGATATTCCATTCTTATTCACCACATATCCTAAGAAGGATAATTATTCCAACCAAAACTTGCACTTACTGAATTTAGTATAAAGCTTTTCTTCCTTGAGTTTTTCCAGTACTATACTGAGATGTACTTCATGTTCTTCTTTGCTATTAAAATAGATGAGGATGTCATTTATGAAAACTACTACAAGTTGGTCTAACCAGTCTTTGAGCACTCTATTCATTAGGTCCATGAAGGCTGCTGGAGCACTTGTTAAACTAAAAGGCATCACTCGAAACTCGTAATGCCTATACTGAGTTCTAAAAGTAGTTTTCTATATATCTTCCTCCTTTATTTTAACTGATGGTACCCTGATCTCAAGTCAATTTTGGAGAAGACTTGAGCTCCCTGTAATTGATCAAATAGGTCATCAATCATAGGGAAAGGTTATTTCTTCTTGATTGTGACTCGGTTTAGCTCCTTGTAATCTATATACAACCTCATACTCTTATCCTTCTTTTTGACAAACAGCACTGGAGCACCCCATGGTGAGACACTTGGTTTAATAAACTTACTGTCTTATAGCTCTTGAAGTTAGTCATCAGTTTAGATAGTTCGATAGGTGCCATTCTATATTATGCTTTAGATATAGGTACCATCCTTGGTACTTGATCAATACATAACTTTGTCTTTTTTATGGTAGTAAACTTGACAAATTCCTAGGAAAGAAATTGCATACTCATTCACTACATACACATCTCCTAATTTCTTAACTTATCTTACCACTATTGATATGGCTGATAGGCTTCCTTTATTCCACAACTCGTATGTTAGAAGAGTTACAGGCCTTTGTGGATCTAACATGAATACAACTAGTTCTTCATTAGGGAAATTAAACCTAACCACTAGATTGTAACAATCTAGAGTGGCATAGTACTTAGATAGCCAGTTCACTCCTATAATTAAATCAAATTCTATCATCTTTGATATAAACAATTCAGCTAGCATTTTCTTGCCTTATATTACAATCTCCACATCTTTACATATTTGACCTAATTCCCCTTTTACTCCAAAAGGTATATTTACAATCATAGCATCACTCAATACAATAGGTTTTAATCTATATACATTCATAAACACAGGTGATGTGTAGGAATGGGTTGCACTCATGTTAAACAATACATAGGCAGTATTTGAGCTTATGAGTAGTGTACCCACTATAGTATCATGATCGGGGACATCTTGCTATTGCTATTGCTGTAATGCAAACACCCTATTAGGTGCCCTTTGTCTTAGTCAAGCATTTTAATTTCTACTTAATAGTCCTTTAGGTACAGGTCCTACAAGCTGTTGTGCTTATAGGGGTGTAGCCATCTTGTTGTGATGAGCACCACACTCAAATGACCTGTGCCCTCTCTGTTTATAGGTACAACGAATGGTCCAAGGTAGGGTCTTTCTGTGCAATTCCTACTGATGTATCCTATTTTGCTAAAAGAGAAGTATGCCCCTTTGGGCCATTTACACTACTATAGATCATAGGGTCCTAAACATCTAGGACATCTTATGCATGTTCCTACTTGTGGTGGTGGAGGTAGTGCTAGAGGTGTTGGCTTAGTTTGAAGAGATCTAGGCACATAAGCCATAAGTCCGACATGATGTAAAACTAACCTCTTTCCTTTGTTTGCATAAGGTATGTTAGAAATAGGCCTTTTCCCCAGAATTGATCTTGATATGCAGCATAGTTGTTCCTTTATTCTCTTTTTGCTCTACTCTAGGTATTTTGCTTTGTCAACTACTTCAGCATAAGTAGTTAACTAAAAAGCCCAATCTTTTGGCTCAAGAGTCGTCATCCTCTCTCATTACTTTTGGCAAGAACTTACTTAAGTGGTTCAACTTTGCTTCATATGCCTCTACAGATCTACTTCCTTATTAGCAGTTATAATAGGCAACCTTCATTTTATCTCTGATGCTGTTGGGGAAGAACTTTTCATAGAAGAGCTCTTTAAATCTCCACCATTGATTTGGAGCTCCCACCAATTTGGACATACTAGTCCACCAATATGTAGTTGCTCCCTTTAGCATATAAGCAGCATATCTAACCTTTCTGTCTTCAGGGACCATGAAAGCTTCATAAGTCCTTTTAATCTTAGTGATTTAGTATTTAGCCTTTATTGGATCATCAAACTTTAGGTGGAACTCCTTAGCCAACCTTATAAATTTATCTAGCCTATAAGGTTCTTCTATAGGCTTGACAGGTCTCATAGCCTGTTGTTGTTGTTGTTGTTGTTATTGTTATTGTTATTGCGGTAGCATTCCCACTAGAGCATTTACAGTCTCTAGCAATTGAGCAGCTATGACATTAGCCTTCTTTAGGGTTTCTTGCTAAGGTAGTCTTTGAGGTTTCCTATCTTCTAAGGCATCTCCACCCTATCCAGCACCAGATGAACCCTATATGATACTTCTCATTGGAGGCATTCTATGTAAATTATAATAGCAGAATGATTTCAGAGTTAGAATTTATAAGGGAAGTTAATGATAGTATACATCTATGTATACTCAAGTCTAGACATATATATACCTATACGTAAATAAACTCGAATATACAGTAAAATACGATTACATAAGATAATTATAGTAACATAACATAATAGTTGTTCCTTAATTTATGCACTATCTTCATTTCTTATGGGTTGATAGATCATATACTTAGTCTTCTATTGATTTCAACTTACTTTACACTCATTAAACCCTATACTTGTTAATCATCACTTAGTTTTAGGAATCATCAAATCTATTATCTATTTGATCATATCTTAAGTTCTAAGGATCATCCAAACCTAAGCTCTAATACCACCTAAGCTATAACGCCTTCGAACTTGGAGCATCATAGCTCGCCACTTATCACTATTACTAAGTGACACACTAAGGCTCTTAATCTCCATACAACCTCTAACCTATTCATCTCTATAACTCATTCATAAAATATAAACTTAGTAACATAAAATGAATGAATCTCAGATGAGTCATTTTAATCCATAATATTAAAAAAAACATAGAAATCTTCCTTTGACATATGGGATAATCTTCATTCATATATAAAACTTTGAAGTAAATAAAAGTCTACTAATATCTTCATAATCCTAAATCGATTACTAAAAGTCCTAACCATAAGTCTTCCAATTTCCAACACTCCTCATCCACCACATAGTAATAGTACTCTCTCCCATTTTCATTCACATAATGTTCCACTAGGTTTCCATTCTCATTATACTCTACTTACTCATCATTTTCACCTGCAACTAAAAAAAAATATAAGAAAGGGGGATGTGCCTAAGCTCAATATGTGAGTACCACACCCACATGTGCATGATACACCACTTTAACAACACATGCATATATGTAACATTAATCCACAACACAACCATACATCAACTTATGCATCAATCATAATCAATTATACAACATAGTGGTACTCATGATGATGAGGATCAGCTAGCATTAAAAAGGAAGGAGCCAAAATCCCATGATCCATTACATGATATTGGAGGCCCGATGACCTGAGGTAGAGCTAAGAGGATGAACGAAGCTCTACAAGAATTAGTCATAAATTTACAAGCGAGAGAATCAAACTACACTAAAGGAGAACAAACATATGTTAATTTGATTCACGTGACCATGGAAGGATTTGATATTTAGAGACATTAGAATAATTTTGGAACCGACAAAGCTAGAGACATATTCGGTTTGTTTTGTTTTATTTGTTTGGTTTGTAATTTATATTATTTAGTTGCCTACTTGGTTACATGAGGATAAGGAAACAAATAGATTAGGTAACTTAGGTTTTCCATATTCTTGTATGACACTACAGAAGTCATGCAAGGGCCGGCCATGAGAGAGAATTATCATTGAAATAGAATACACATTTTCATGAATTATGAAATTCCCTTTTTGGTTATTTTGCAAAAGAATTCTTCCATAGGAATTCTTAACCCAATTACTTGGAAAACCCTTTGATAACTTAGGTTTCAGTCAACAGGTGTGATTGGGGTCTAGTTACGCATCACTTATTCAAGACGATCCTCGAGGTAATTGAATCTAGTAGCATTGTTAGGGTTCTAGGTTTAATATACCTAGGGTTTCACGCATCATTTGGTATCAGAGCTTCGACTTCTAGAATCAAGTAATTTCTATCCTTTTTCTTTATTCATCTGTTGTTCTTTTCCATATTAATATCTAGAAAATTCGTATAAAAAAAAACAATCTTGTTCGGTCACTAAAATCCCTTGGAGGCCGACGGTATCTAGGTTTAGTTAGTCCTTGAACATTCAATTGTGTTCAATTCATAGTTCATATTGAGAGGCATACGTACAAAAAAAAAAATCAATTCAATTGTAAAAGAAAGAATCAAGAATCGAAATTAAAAAAAAAAAAAAGGAGAGAGAGAAAAAATCTAGTTTTGGCAAGTACCAATTTAATTGCCAAATTCAATTTCCAATTCTAGTTGCACATTGCATCTTGTTCTTCCCAATTGAGCATCCAAATTGTACAATATCCTTGATCTATATTTGGTGCAATTTCTTTGTTTCCATTTAATTGCATGATAGGGACTTGTTTGATTGTTCCGAAATTAGTAGTACATGACTTGCTCATATGTCTTAGAAATTCATACTTGATCTTTCTTGCACTATGACTTGGAACTAATTAGTGATCATTAGGTGTTGACTTAATGATTTGTGTTTAGGAGTTCCAATGTAAGTTCCTTGCAAAAGAATTATAAAAAGTGGGTTATGAGATCATATTTTGTGAGAGATATACATGAGTGGAATTGTGAGCAATACACGAGTGGGTGTGAGGAACATACATACTTATTTTGTTTTACTTGTGATCTTACTTTGTTGAAAACTTTAGAATTATGTTGGGATAGAACACTAATGGAGGAGATAGTAGAGTGATGTTTGAGGAGCTGATGGGGGAGATGAAGAGAATCTTAATGGGTAAACTAGAGTAGATCCATGAAAGAATGGATATGATGGAGAGGAGTAGGGAACCATCTAGCAGTACCATTGTCAGGTGAGGAGTAGGTAAATCGAATAGGGGAGGAGTTAGGATAGAAGAAGGTGAGGAGACTGATTTTGGAGATTACCAACACGTGAGGGATAGGGGGAGTATCCAGAGGCGTGATAGTAATTTAGGGATATTAAATTGGAAATCCCAACATTTTAGGGAAAGAATGATCTAGAGTTGTATTTAGAGTGGGACAGAAAAATGGATCATATGTTTGAATGCCACAACTACATTAAGGAGAAAAAGATAAAACTGGCTGCAGTAGAGTTTTCAGATTACGCTAGTGTATAGTGGGACTTGTTGGTGTGTAATAGGCATAGGTATGGAGAGTGACCTGTTAGCACTTAGGAGGAGATGAAAACTATCATGTAGAAGCATTTCATTCCTAGTCACTACCATAGAGAGTTAGGAAAGTCCAGGGGTTGACTCAGGGAAATAAAGGTGTAGAGGATTACTACAAAGAGTTGGAGATGGCCTTGATTAGGGTTAGAGTTGAGGAGGATGATGAGGTCACTATGGCTCGATTCATCAACGGGTTAAATAGGGAAATAACTGATGTAGTAGATCTACACCATTATTTAGATATTGAAGAACTGCTACATAGAGCTATTAAAGTAGAGCGATAATTAAAATATAAGAGTGAGTAGAGGACTGGTTTGACTTCCAAATCTCCATGGAAGTCTACTTGGAAGAGAAACTCCACCGATTTAAAGCCTAAGGATAACGTAGAGGCTAAGAATCCAATTGCTGTACTTAAGGGAAACACCGACACTAAACCCCTTTCGAAGATTAGAGATATCAAATGTTTTAGGTATTAAGGATTTGGGCACATTGCATCCTAATGTCCAAATCAAAGAGTTATAATTATTAGTGATAGTGGGGATGCAGAGAGTGTGAGCTCTGACGAGGAGGAGGAGTCACCATCTTAGGAGTATGAGGATGTTGACTTAGAGGGACCTGTGAGTGGTGAGTTATATGTCACAAGGAGAGTACTTAGTTTACAACCCCAGGAGGATGGTGAGTGGATCCAGCATGAACATATTTTTCATACACAGTGTCATGTGTAAAGTAGACTTTGTAGCTTGATAATTGATAGTGGCAGCTGCACTAATGTTGCTAGCACCTTACTAGTAAAAAAGATGTAGTTGAAAGCTGTGAAACATCCGAGACCATATCGATTACAGTGGTTGAGTGATTGTAGGGAGGTTAAGGTGACCAAGTAGCTTCTTATAGCCTTTTCCATAGGGAGCTATAAAGATGAGGTTATGTGCGAGATGGTACCTTTGTAGGCGAACCATATACTATTAGGGTGATCCTGGCAATTCGATAGGAAGATTATGTATGATGGGTACAAAAATTAGTATTCCTTTGTATTAAACAAAAGGAAAGTGGTTCTCATGCCACAGAAACCATGGGAAGCTAGTTAAGATCGGATGAGAATTGCAAATGAGTTTAGAGAAAAACATTCGAGTGCACGAGAGAAAAATGAAGAGAAAAATAAAATGAGTGACAAACAAATAAACACTATTGAGCAAAGAGGGAAAATACACTCAAACATAGAGAGTAGAGATTTTGGTGAGAAAGAGTGAGGTTAAGAGTGCAGTGCTGGCCAAACAATAGTTACTTGTACTAATGTACAAGGATTTATATTTTTCTAATATTGACATTAACTTTACTGTGCCTAGTGTTGTTGTATCTTTATTGCAGGAATTCGGGGACTTGTTCCCTAAAGAAGTGCCGCAAGGATTACCCCCTCTACGAGGTATAGAGCACCAGATTGACTTCATGCTGGGTGCTTCCATTCCAAACCGGCCAGCATATAGAACCAATCCTAAGGAGGCCAAGGAAATTCAGAAACAAGTGGATAGGCTGATAGAGAAAGGGTTTGTGTGAGAAAGTTTGAGCCCATGCTCGATTCCAGTAATATAAACCAAGCTAAGCACAAGCAACATATAATGTTTCATTCATATATCACATTATATTACATAATTCTCATATCTAATTTATTTAATAACTGCCTAACAATCACAACCAACACAACAAGGTAAACATGTACCTGAATAGACATCTCTACAATGATCTTGCACATATCTAATCTAAGTAGGTAGTCTTGTTCAATTACAAGGAACTACCCTTAGCTTAGTTCTACAAGTAATCTAAGTTCACTAATTTCTCTACTTCGTTCTAATTGTTTAATTCCCTTCCCTAAAGTATCTTCATGTTTTGAAATGAAATTAAAATAAACTAGAATCAATTAAGACATATTATTGCATAATACGATCAAGAAAATAACCATGTAGGGAAGCATGGCATGAAGCATGATCATGCTAGAGACCATGTATCATTCAGTAAACTTTAAGCTTTAACATGCCCATGTACATGGCCGTGCTTGTGGCCGTGTACATGGACTTTCCAACATACCCAGGTACAAGGTTGTGCTTATGGTTGTGTACATTTAAACTTCAACACGCCTAAGTATATGGTTGTGTTTAAGGCTTTGTACCTTATTTTAAAATTTTCCCACTTTAGTATGCCCTAGTATCCAATCATGTTCTTGATCATGTACCCCCCTATTTATCATGAACCTTTATTTTTCTCTTGAATTTCATTCCTAATCTTAATTTCTATGATGTTAAACCTAATAAATCACCATATTCATCAAATTTAATGTAACTTTGGGTTCTAAAATACTTACTTGATTCAAATTATGCCTAGAACATAGAATTTGGTTGATCCTTCATTTGTTTCAACCCAACCTTCGGTATAATCCCTATGAACAACCAAATTAATTTCATGATTTTATAATAAACTCCTTTTTACTAACTACGATTCTTACCTATTGAATTCACCACTTCATTCCCCTTTAGATTGCCTTAGGATTTTTTGTAGGGGGTTCTCTCTCTTTATGTCTCTCTAGGCTACTGTTAGGAATGGGCAAAAAGGAGAAAAATTAAGTTAGATTAGCTTTTATACTATAACCGGTAAAATACGATTTTTCCCCTGACTAATATAATAATTTATTGGATTGACCTCTTGTTGCGTTTTATTTTATTTTATTGTTTGGTAGTAATAAAATATATATTTATATACCTATATATATTTTATTTAACCATGTATTGCAGTAATCCTTCATGAAGTTGAACTTTTGTAATGAGCCTAATTCCACTAAGAAGCACAATAAAAAGACTTAAGAAAAAACAATCTCAAGTCAAGGTGAAACCGGATCCACAAGGGCTAATTCACGTGAACCCTAATGAAGATACAAGGAAATCCAAATGTTCAATGATGAAATTGTGAAACCTCAATGATAATATCTTCTAAAAACACCCTAATCTCATATAATCCACAAAAATATTCCACAAATTAAAAGAAAAACCTCAATTCCAAGAACTCCTTTCCAATAGTGAAGAACACATTTTCAAGGGAATTCTTCAATGAAGATTCGAATTCAATTGCAAAGTATCTTAAATAAACTCAAGAATTCGAAAATAATAAGAAGTAATTCTGACCAAGAACTATCTCAATTCAACCCTAGATATGACACACTAGAGAAGAAAAGAAATCACAATAAATTGAAATTGATACAACTCACAATTTCAAGGTGTTGCACTCACCACAATTTCAACTCTTGGGATTGAAATTGATAAGAGCTTAGATGACAATTAGGAACCCTAATTCTCACGTGTAGAAGATGTGTTTGATCTGCAAAATAAGCCTACTCAAACCCTCCCTTAAGCAAGTATTTATACTTGCTACTCCTAGGGTTAAAAAATGCTCAAAATTACAAGTTTGCCACTTTCAAGGTGGCTAACCCTAAATGAAAGTTACAAAGAAATAAAAGTGTCCCAAAACCAAAATACAACCAAAATAGTTCAATAAAAAATTACTAGATACAAAATAACATAAGTCTTCATGATCCAATGCCTCGGAATAGAGAACAATCGCAGTGGGTTTTTGATTGTTATCTTGAAAAATGTTCTGTGTCCAACTGAAGTTGTAAGACATTTTGGCATCCCATGGAGAATTATAATTGTACCTGTAAGATTATTCTCAAATTTTATTAGAAATAAAGACATAAGGTAAAATATGAGCAATTTAGATCATCATCCAAATTGGGTTCTGAAGAGGTTGACAGTGTCAAAAATTTTCCCATCATCTCCTCGAGCTTCTGAAAGATTTGCCCTCAAATCTAGAGGATCAGTTGTGGAACTGAACCCTAGTATCTCTGTTGTCCCGCTCTTTCGGCTAACCATGGTACTGGATGGATTCCTGATCTGTTTTTGAAAACCTTGGACCTCGGATGGAGTTATCAGTAATAAAACTATGTGTGACTCGCCCATGCTGAACATGTAGGTATTTTCAAACCCATCATGTATCACCCGTCGATCATACAACCAAGGCTGACCCAACAGTAAATGGAATGCATGCATAGGAACTATATCACAAAGGATCTCATCATGATATTTCTGCCCGACACTCACAGGAACCTTTGTCCTAAAGGTAACATGCATACTACCTCTATTATCTAGCTAATGCAAGTGATAAGGACTAGGATGTGGTATAGTAGACAATTGTAATTTGTCTACCAGTGCAGCAGATATAACATTCGTGCAACTATCACTATCGATGATGAGTACACAAAGGTTACCTCTGATTCTACAAGAGGTATGAAATATGTTCTCCCTCCGAATATCACTGGTATCAGGAGATATAGATAAAACCTTACGTAACACATTAAGGGGTAGATATTTCCCTCCTGTATGCTCCTCAGGTGCGTTTGCATTCTGATCATCATAATATTCCTACAGTGTTGTTGGTAGATCTATAGGTTCAATCTGATGATGATGATCATCCTCAGTATCTTCTCCAATGTCTTCCATAACAGTCATCACCCTCTTATTTGGACACTGTGCAGCCATATGCCTAAATCCCATGCATTTAAAGCTTTTTATCTGGTGTGCTTTCCCACTAGTAGATCCGAGAACAGTTTGCCTCGTTTCTGGGGCTATGACCTCTTTACCCTTCCTAGTGGGTAAGTTTTCTCTTATAATGGTTGGGGTAGTAGTGTCCACTGCCTTGACTCCCTCACTTACCGCCTTTGTTCCCCCTGATCGACTGTCGGCTGATATGGGTCTATTAACAGTACTGGGCCTACTGCTTGGGGCCCTAAAGAAATTGGACCTCCTCTGTCTCTCTACTTTTAAGGCCAATTGAATAGCCTCATCAAGTGTAGTATAGCGTTGCAGTTCAACAATACACGCTATTTCATATTTTAGACCTGAGACAAATCGTGCTATAGTTTGTTTTGGAGGCTCAACTGACCCACACCTAATCATAAGGGTCTCAAATTCCTGCACATAATCATTCACTGTTTTGCCCCCTTGCCTCAAGGTTTGCAGTCGCATAAACAACTCTTGTTTGTAGTGCTCAGGAATGAACCTTTTCCTTAACAATCTCTTCATGTCCCTCAAGGTCTCTTAAGAAAGAATCACTAAGAAGACTACCTCATTTGCCCTTTCTTTGAGGGTTAAATGGCTCTCTAGAAATTCAAAAAAGAACTAACCCTCCTAGAAAACTTCCCAAAGTTAAACCAATTGACCTTTTTCTAAGGATCCCGAACTAATCCTAATTCCAAAATCCAACATTAAGCAACGGGTAAACTTGCTTCACAAGGATTTCATCCCACAATTTTGGCCAAGTTAACAAAATTCAACATGACTAGAGTGCATTACAAGATAAGCTTTCAGAGTCAGTCCCTTATTGAATGCTAAATTATCTTTTTCCATCAGGGATGAATAAATAGAAAAATTTGAAAAAGAAAAAATTCCACAAATGCATTGATAAAAGAAAAATTTTGAAAATTTTTCTATCTTTTGCCGGACTTCAACCACTCCTAGTTCATTTTTCTTCCTTCTACAATGAATCCCATTCTTCTCCCCCACAGTTAAATGAGACATTGTCCCTAATGTCTTAACATATAATTTCGAGGTAAGAGAAAACAAATGCATCAACAAGTTATTATATGATAAGGAAAGAAAAGAACTAGTACTCCCCTAAGTCTAGGTCAACACAAATCGACCTCATGAACCGCTACAAGTTGAGGAACAAGAAAGTTAAAAAGTCCTTGCAGCAAAAGTGAAGCAGAATTTACGATCTTTGCATCCTTAAAAGTTACTTTAATGAACCATGAGAGGTGGAAAAGAGAAAGAAGAAGATGATTTTGTGAAGTTTTATGTGTGTGCTGTGAAGGAGAGTGAGAGCGTGCGAGGAAGAAAGAGAGAGAGATAGATACAGATGAGAGGGAAAAAAAAATCTGAAACGAGAGAGCAAGGGAGTGTTTTGTTTGTTTGTTTTTTTTTTTAACACAGATGCACAGTGTTTCCAGCCTATACGCCCCGTATAGAAGGGGCGTAGCGCCCTTTGTGCATCCTGGGGGCCGGCCTACGTACATACGGCCCTGTATGGAAGGGGCGTATGGGTGTATCAGCAACATTTTTTTTTTTTTTACCTCTGGAATGAAATGTGGTGAATTCCTCAACCCGAGATGCACCTCCTAAGCTCCTCATGGGTCAACCTGCCCTTCGCAATAAAAAATCCTCAATGTTCTCTACTTTAGGAAGTTGTAGAAGATCCAAAACGCGGCTTCTATACAATAAAAAAGCGTTAAGGAGGAAAGATAAACTAAACATATACATGCAAAAGAAAAAGAAAGAGATAGGCCTAGACAGCCTTCCAAAAGACGCTTTGTTTAAAGTCGTTAGCTCGACGTCTTGAAATCACATCAAGTGGATGGGGGAAAGAGAGTAAACTCTTCTCTTTCTCTAAAAACCTCTTGTTAACCATGGTATAATTTAAGCCTTTGGCCATTAACCTTGAAGATGCCCTTGCCGGGGTGTTCAATCTCAACCACGCCATAGGGGAAGACTTTCCTTACCCTAAAAGGGCCCAACCATCTGGACTTCAGCTTGCTTGGAATCAACTTCAATCTTAAGTTAAAGAGTAAAACAAAGTCACCCTCCTTGAAACGTTTTGGGTGTTGTATTCTAGAATCATGATACCTCTTGCTCTTTCTTTATAGGTGAAGGAATTTTCATAGGCCATGAGTCTCCACTCATCCAACTCATTGAGTTGCATCCGTCTTTGTATCCCGGCCTTCTCAAGATCCAAATTGACTTATTTAATAGCCCAATAGGCCTTGTGCTCGATTCCGACGAGGAGGTGGCATGCCTTACCATACACAAGCCGATAGGGAGTAGATCTCAGCGGTGTTTTATAGGCAGTTCTATAGGCCCACAAGGCCTCATCCAATCTTTCAGCCTAGTCCCGCCTATGGTGTGCTACAGTTTTCTCTAGGATGCGCTTTAATTCTCTGTTCGACACCTCCACTTGTCCACTAGTTTGGGGGTGATATGGGGTGGCAAGTCTATGAGTAACCCCGTATCTTTTCAGCACCTTCTCAATTTGAGTATTACAGAAGTGAGTGCCTCTGTCACTAATAAGCGCTCGTAGGGACCCAAACCTACAAAAAATCTTTTTAAGGAACTTTACCACCACCCTGAAGTCATTTGTTGTCAAAGCTTGCGCATCCACCCATTTGCGCACATAATCCACAGCAACCAATATGTACTTGTTGCCAAAAGAGGGGGGAAAAGGTCCCATGAAGTCAATACCCCATACATTAAACACTTCACACTCAAGGATGTATTGTTGGCGCATTTCATCTCTTCTTGACATATTTCCAGCCCTTTGACAGTTGTCACATTGCGCTACATAACTTTGAGCATCTTTAAACAATGAAGGCCAATAAAAACCCGACTCCAAAACCTTGTGGGCAGTCCGGTTGGCACTGTGATGACCTCCGGTCAATCCAGAATGACAGTGGAAAAGAATCTTCCATCCTTCTTCCTGAGAGACACACCTCCTGATTAATTGATCGGCACAAACCTGAAACAAGTATGCATCTTCCCAAAAGTAGTGTTTCAAATCGACAAAGAACTTCTTTTGATGATAATTCAAGTCCTTGGGGAAAACCCTAGCCACTAAATAATTGGCGATGTCAACGAACCATGGTGTGTTAGATTCTTCTAAAGAACAAACCATAAACAATCTCTCCTCTGGAAACTCATCATTGATGTCTGAATCATTGAACTTTTGTAAGTGTGGATTTTCTAACCTTGATAGATGATCAGCTGCTAAGTTTTCAGAACCCTTCTTGTTTTTAATCTCAAGGTCGAATTCTTGGAGGAGTAGGATCCATCTTATGAAACGCGGTTTGGCATCTTGCTTTGTCAACAAGTACTTCAAAGCTGAATGGTCCGTATATACTACGACCTTGGATAAAATGAGATAGGGGCGGAATTTATCAAAAGCAAAGACAACCGCCAATAATTCCTTTTCTATTGTTGTATAGTTCTCTTGTGCGGAATTCAATGTCTTGCTTGCATAATGGATAGGTTGGAAATATTTATCCTTGCGTTGTCCTAGCATAGCCCCAACAACTAGATCACTTACATCACACATCAACTCGAAGGGAAGACTCCAATTCGGTGTGACCATAATAGGAGCATGAGTAAGTTTTTCCTTAAGAAGGTTGAAGGCATCGAGGCATCCTTAAGTTAATTCAAAAGGGGCATCTTTTTCCAAGAGCTCCGTCATCGGCCTTGCGATCCTTGAAAAATCTTTGATAAATCGACGATAAAAGCCGGCATGGCCTAGGAAGCTTCTTATTGCCTTTACTGAAGATGGTGGAGGAAGTTTGGATATTGCTTCCACCTTTGCCTCATCCACTTCAATTCCCTTCTTGGATATTTTATGGCCTAGCACAATCCTTTCTTGTGTCATAAAATGACACTTCTCCCAATTCAACACCAGATTAGTGTCCTCACATCTTTGCAAGACTAGCTTCAAATGATCAAGGCATTCATCAAAGGAGTTCCCATAAACTGAAAAATCATCCATGTATACCTCCATACTATCTTCAATCATGTCTTCAAAGATGGCCAACATGCATCTCTAAAAGGTGGCTGGTGCATTGCACAGTCCGAAAGGCATTCGTCGATAAGCAAAGGTCCCAAATGGACAAGTGAACGTTGTCTTCTCCTAATCTTCCGATGCAATAGGGATTTCAAAATACTCGGACATTCCATCCAAGAAACAATAGTAAGCGTACCCAGCCAGCCTCTCCAACATTTGATCAATGAATGGAAGAGGGAAGTGATCTTTTCTAGTGGCCTCATTGAGTTTGCGATAATTAATGCATACTCTCCACCTAGTGACCATTCTCATAGGAATAAGCTCATTTTTTTCATTTGGCACGCGGTCATACCACCCTTCTTTGGAACGACTTGGACAAGACTTACCCATGGGCTATCGGAGATTGGGTAGATCATCCCCACATCAAGTAGTTTTACTACTTCCTTTTTTACCACGTCCCTCATGTTTGGGTTCAATCTACGCTGGGGTTGGATCACAGGCTTAACATCATCTTCCAACAGGATTTTATGGGTACAAAATGAGGGACTAATGCCTTTTATATCAGCCATCTTCCAAGCAATAGCTTTCTTATGTTCACCAAGAACAAGTAAGAGCTTCTCCTTCTGATCCTTGTTGAGATTCGAGGATATGATGACCGGAAGTTTATAACCCTCTTCTAAGAATGCATATTGAAGATAACTTGGTAGTTGTTTGAGTTCCAATTCAGGGGGCTCCTCTGTAGACGGCTTAGACTTATGGATGTTGGAACGACTTATATCCTCAAAGCCTCTATCCTTTTTTAATTCGGCATGGTCATTAAGTTGCTTTACAACTAATCTCAATACCTCACTTTCGAATTCTTCTTCTCCCCCACCCATTAAACAAAACTCCACTTCATCATCAGCCAACAACTCTCCTATAGCATCAAACACAGTCACATCAAGGTAATCCACAACAAAACATGTATCATCATGATGCATACTTTATTTTAGAACATCTGGCATCTTTACTATGACCTCTTCATTCCCCACTTGCAGGACTAACTTCCCATCTCCTACGTCTATCACAACCTTTGTCGTAGCTAGAAATGGTCTTCCCAGAATGAGAGGAATCTCCACATCAGCTTCCATATCAAGGATGATGAAGTCTGCTGGAAAAATGAAGACCTAGACTTTTACTAGCACATCTTCCACTACCCCCCTTAGGAATTTTACCGATCGATTGACCAATTGCAAGCTCATTCTTGTTTGCTTAGGTTCCCCAAACCCTAGATTTTTAAATAATTGGTAAGGCATAAGGTTGATGCTTGCTCCCAAATCTACCAATGCTTTTTCCTCTGATAAATTCCCAATAAGAAAAGAAATTGTAAAACTTCCAAGATCTTGGAGCTTCCTAGGTAGTTTATTTTGGATCACAGCTGAGCACTCTCCTCCCAAAGTTACAGTAGAAAACTCTTCCAATTTCCTCTTGTTTGACAACAATTCCTTTAAAAATTTTGCATATTTTGGCATTTGAGTCAATACCTCAACCAGGGGAAGGTTGATATGCAACTGTTTAAACACTTCTAAGAATCTCCCATACTGTTCATCAGTCTTATCTTTCTTTAATTTGGTTGGATAGGGAATGGTGGGCTTGTATTCTAGGACGAGCATTGATGTGGAATCTCACTCATCTAGTTGTTTACCCTTATTCTTGATGGTAGTTGGCTCCTTGGTCGACTCAATTACCCCATTCCTTCTTCCTAAACTTTAGACTGCAGCTCCTTACCACTCCTCAAAGTTATTGCCTTAACATGTTCTCTAGGGTTTGGTTCTGTATTTCCTAGGAGTGAGCCCTGAGGCCTTTCTGATAGAAGTTTGGCCATTAGCCCGACTTGTGTCTCCAGGTTGCAAATAGATGCGTCATGATTCTTAAGAGTGGTTTCTTAATTTTTCAAAATCTGGTGGATGGACTTATCTCTTTCTTCAGAATCCTTTACCAGCTTAGTCAACATCTCCTCAACCGACGACTTAGATGATTGGCCAAGTGGTCTTTGAAAGCCTGGAGGAGGATTAGGGTTGTTCTTTTGTATGTTGTTATTGTTGCTCCACAAAAAGTTTGGGTGATTCCTCCAACCCAGATTATAAGTGTTGCTATATGGGTTGTTTTAAGGACGAGATGAACTTCCCACATAATCAACATAGGCAGTGTCGATTCCCTCATCAAAGTAAGGTTCTACAGTTGCTGCTTATTGAGACGAGGTTAACATTTAATTGACTTGTCTTGCTAACGCATCAACCTTAGCAAGTATAGTAGAGGCTACGTCCATCTCTATAACACCAAGAGTCCTTCTTTCTCTAATTCGACCACGTGAGCTCTCATAATCGTCTTCGACCATGTCTTCAAAATGACATAAGCTTTCCTCTCGGGTTTGGTGTTTGAGAGTCTTACCAGCAGCTGCATTAATCATTTGCTTTGTCTGATAATTCGGCCCATTGTAAAATAACTGAACCTGCCACCATTCGAGAATCCCATGATGCGAACATTTTCTTAATGATTCATTAAATCTCTCCCATGCCTCAAAGAGAGTTTCTGTGTCCTTCTGATAGAAACCTTGTATCTCTGATATGAGCTTGGTAGTCTTTGAGGGAGGAAAGTATCTGTCCATGAATCGCGTTAATAAATCATCCCATGTAGTGATGGATTCATTAGGTAAGTTCCCTAACCATTGCTTAACTTTCCCCCTTAAGGAAAATGGGAAAAGTCTAAGCCTTTTTGCATCTTCGCTAACCCCATTAAGCTTGAAAGTGTCGCACAACTCTAAGAAGAGTCGAACATGTGTTGTGGGGTCTTCATCCTGTAATCGTTCAAACTGGGCATTGTTTTGAACCATCTTGATCATACTTAGCTTTATCTCGAAATTAGTGGCCTAAACCCATGGTCTGACAATACTGGAAGTTATACCTTGAAGATTTGGTCGAGAATAATCCAAATTGGTTCTTGGAAGACCATTCATTTCTTCCCCTGTTTTGAACTATCTGATGAGGGGGCGGGGGGGTTTCAACTGGATCATCTTTTTAGTACATTCTCCATCTCTCCTTTTGGTGAGTCTTCCCTTAGACTTGTTGATGAAGCTTCTGCCTTAAACTTTCCTCTCTTCTTGTTTCTTCGAATAACTCTTTCAGGTTTTGGATTGAAGTCAACAAGTTCCTTGGAATGGCCTCTGGTCATGCACTGTCAAGAGATGTAGAAAGTCAGTAGACTCACTATTCAATCAACTAGATGAATATCAATGAAACAAATAAAAAGAAAATAGTTGAATTAATAAGTAAGAAGTGTTCTTAATAAAGGTGAAATCCATAATACTTCCCCGGCAACGGCGCCAAAAACTTGATCATTGTAGATCGTAGCTTAATAATTTATAAACCTGTTCCTTGCTTCTAACTACAATGCAATAGGCAAGTGCACCTATCGTAGTGTAATATAGTGTTTGAAATCAGGGTTGCTCCAAGGAAGATTAAAGTTCACCAATTACTAATATTTACTCCGTTCTTATTATCCAACCGATTAAGGAGAGTAAATGATTTAATAAACTTAACTAAAAAAGACAAATTATAAAATGTATTGAGCTAAAGAAAAGGAACTTAACAAAACACGAGTTCGAGTCAACAACTAAGCAACCTAGACCTCTCTCTAATCCCATTCATGCCATGAGAATCATTAGAAACAAAAGATCAAACAATCCAGTTCTTAAGCTGTGGAGTTTCATTAGTCAAACTAATAGTTCTCTCAAATCTATTAGCTTATCTAATCCTAAGTTTATCCGTTAGAATCTCTTCTCAACCAATAGCAACCTAGGATTGCATGAAGCACTTGACTCTCTCACCGTTCGGTTGGTAAACAGAAGATTTTTGCTATCCTATCTCTAGAATCACGATCAAATCTCATTAATTACCCTTAGATCTAATCATACAAGCAATTTCTCAACCAACTTGAATGAAATCAAACATAGATCCATACTCTAGAAATATAAATCTAAGATACACATCAAGAACAAGTAATGAAACAAAAGAACATCAATATGTCTTCATTAAGATCAATCCTTCATCACATGACACAAATGGTTTCAAAAGAGATCTAGATCTCTAGATTACTCCTCCATGAGAGAGAGAATGTAATTACAATTGATAGGAGAGCAACTAAAGTTCATGATTACCACGCGGAAGTTCGAATCTTGAATGCTTTGGTTGAGATAATGATCCTCTTGTTTGTTGTTCCAAGAGAGAAAAGTGAGGTGTGTGTTAAATGTAAAACCCTTGGTCTGCCCTCTTCTCTCTCCACTTAAATATATATATTAGACATGTACAAAGAAAGAGAAAAGGGGAAATATCAGGAAAATTAAAGTCGCAGCTGATCCATACGCCCCATTATGGAAGGGGCATAGCGCCTTCTGTGCATTTTGGGGGGGCTGGTTTGGGTTGATACAGCCCCATATGGATTCCATACGCCTCGTATGGAGGGGTGTATGGGAAAAAAGCTTGGCTTTTCCTTTTCTTTTCTTGATGAATCCAATTGATTTCTTCGTGATAGGTTCCACATCACCTGAAAGCGATACATTATGCTATTAAGTACTAATTCTAAATGATTTCCACTCGATTTACAACAAAAAGAACTTGAAATCATCTAGGAATTAAAAGTGTTTCGTCCTTCATCAGGATGCATTTGGATCTTGGTAAGTATAAAATGCTTTACCAAATGGGTGGAAGCAATCCCGTTAAAGAAAGCTACAGGACAAGTAGTGGCAAGCTTCATGAAAGAGTACATCATTTGCTGCTTTGGAATCCCAAAGCACATTCTTTCAAACAATGATACACCCTTCATCAACTCATACGTACAACAACTATTGGCCTCCTACAACATCGATCATGTAAATTTTTCACCTTACTAACCAGAGGAAAATGTCCAAGCAAAAGCAACTAACAAAACTCTTCTAAAAGTACTTAGTCATATTGTGCATGAAAATTATAAAGAATGGCATGACAAGTTGCCATTGGTACTATAGGTGTACAGGACATCTGAAATAAACTCCACTCAAGCTAACCCTTTTTCTTTAGTATATAGATGTGAGGCAATGATGCCTATAAAAGTCTTAGTTCTATCTACAAAATTAGCCATCAATACTGAGTTAAAATCGATCACTCTATGTAAGCTTGATCTTCAGGCTCTAAAAGAAAGACAAGACACTACTAAGCGTCACCTTGCTAATTATTGACAACGATTAAGTGCAGCTTAAGATTGTTTAGTCAAGAAATGGTCCTTTCAGCAATGTGACATTATACTTTACGCAACAGAGCATGTGTAGCAGAGTATTCCAGCACCAAAGTTTACACCAAAGTGGGAAGGCCCTGATGGGTGTCGAATCCAACAAAAATAAAACCTACTCCTAGATAATTATATGATTTGCATATAGTGATGAGTAGGGTCGAATCCATAGGGATTGGTTAAATATATTTCTATTCAAAGAGAATAACGAGGAAAAGAAAACTGGGGGGGTTTGTTTGTGAATCAAAGTAAAGTTGGAACAAGATAATAAAATCGAATATTGATAAAAAGCCTAGCCAAAAGAATCAAGATAGTTTAATTCTAGGAATTGATCATCGATGCAAATGTTTTCTATTCTTATTTCTAGATAAACTGGTTATGGTTATTAACAAGCTCTAACAACCTATCTCTCCGTACTTCCTCGATAATCAAGACAAGCTCTTTGATTATTTCTCTTATCGATTAGACAACCCTAGACAAGCGCTTAGGATTTAATCTATCAATAGCATTAACAATTAGAGAGACCACCAATTCATGCCAGTAGATTATAAGATAACCTATTTAAACATGATCATACACCTCCATAACATGAATTCAATCATCTATTTTATAACCGAACATGTTATTGTGTCACTGAGATTAGAACAATCAAACAATTACGGATTTAACGTGCTAGTTGACAATATATTAACTTGCTAATTGAGTAGAAGAGCTCTAATTCATACCAATCAACAAAGATAATAATGACAAAACGTTCAGAAGATATATGAATATCCAAAAACAAAGAGTAGAATAAATACAAGTCAATTAGACCTCACAATTCGTGGAGAATTAAACATCTATGATCCTTTGGCTAGAAAAGTAGCTTAGCTACTCATCTTCATCAACAAAACGGAAAAAAAAAAAAAAACATAACAAGCCTCTGTTTCCGACTGCTTGCTCTGCCTCCTTCCTTCCTTCTCGTCTCCAAGATGATCCAAGATTCAAGATTATCCTAACCCTCTAGGGTTTGTTCTATTTATATTGTTAGAGGAATGGCATGTGATCTTTTGCTAGCAAGATACGAAAATATCTTTCCTTTTTCAAGTAGATTTCGAGAAGTGAATATTCGTCCGCCTGGCACGTCCTACCACACGGCCGTGGGTCAAGCCGTGCCTTCCTCTGTACATAATTCACGTATCATCTTTCGTGTCCAGTGTGTACCACGGCTACAACCACGGCTAGATTTCCAACCGTGCCTTCCTCTGTGCATAATCTACAAGTCTTCATCCGTGTCTAGTGTGTGCCACGGCTTCAACCACGGCTAGATCCTAGGCCGTGTCTTCTTCTGTCAATGTTCCACAATTTCTTCTCCTTGGCATGTATAGCTTTCACCACGGTTTCCACTACGGCTGCCACCACGGCCGTGTCCTAAGCCGTGTCTCTCTCTTTCTCATGCAGTGTGTAGCACGGTTTACACTATGGCCAGATCTCAAACCGTGCCTCCTTCTAGACAGATACATGCCCATGTGCTTTCCTCTAGTGGTGTAATTCCTTGTCTTGATCCAAGTTGTAGATGACTTCTCTAATTTACTTGAATTAGCATCTTTGACTCCGTTTAACCTGATTTATCACCATAATAGAATTAAGTACCATTTCCTTATGATTTCTATAAAATCAATAGTAAATTAACACCATTTATACCATAAAGAGTGAGTATAAAATGGCTCTATCAGGCCCATTTATAGTTCATGAGATCTATGACAATGGCTACTGCGGGCTTTTGAACCCAACAACTAACAAAATTACTATGCTTATCAATTTTTAATACATTAAAAAATTCATATGTGAAATGAATAATATATTTGCAAATTATTATGAATAGTATACATGGCTTACATTACTAGAGCCTTTTCAATGTCTTTTTTTTTTTTTACTAATTTATTTTGTTGTTGCAAAGTTAGAGAGTTATCTCTTTAGAACACAAACATGATAAACTACCATCTCTTACGTTGTTATCACATGGTCAGAGCAAGTGCCCCTAAGTGTACAATGAAATACTTAATCGGTGCTAAAGTGCATATCACATTAGTATCACATGATCAGAGTGAGTGCTCTCAAATCCGCAATGAAATACTTATCCCACAAAATGTATATACCAATCAAGAAATAAAGTATACATGGTTATGTATTAGGAAATACCCTCTTAACCATTAATTGCTAATGTGATGAACTATGTAATAAAAGCCCCTATCACTGCTTAAGTGCAATCAATCGTTTCAACTATTTTAACATATTGTTGCTAGCAAGATAGAGCTTCCCTCTAACATGCAACATGATAGTGTAAATAAACTTATGTGATTGTGACTAGCATCACTCATAGCAAGTATAAATAAATAAGCATTAATCACTTAAAAAAATAATAATAACTTTGTTGATTCCAATACAATGCTTGGGAATGGAAAAATGGGTATAATCATATTGAACTAAGGAAGACAACCTAGGCCTATTAAATGTTTAAGGTCTTATATCTCTTAAAAGTGTCTTCATCTCAAGATCGGTTTCTTTTACCACTTCTTGTAACTCTCGCACTTTACTCGTTAGCTCATCATGCTGCCTCTTGATATTATAATAGCTTTACAATCTCTTAACTTTAGTAGCAATGGGCTCTAAGTTGTTAATCTTAAGCCTCAAAAGGCTAGCTCCTTAAACACACTTAATCAACTACTTAAGATCTGCCTTTAATAAGGAATTTAAGGCCTATTTGGTAATAACATAGCCTCCCTAACATCTTCACCATAGTGCAAGCCAACTCAGTCTCCAGCATAGGGGAATTAACCTAAAAATCTCTATCCATAGCATCTAAGGTTGTCAAATCGTGTTTTTTTACGTAGAATCGCTACGGGGTCCGTAGAATCGAAACGTAGAACGTAATGTAGAACGTAAGTTACTATAAACTTGATCCACGCAAAAAGAGATATAAAATGAGTGTGAATAAATACCGGCAAGCGTACCGGATCGGATCAAGTAATATAGTGAGAGAAGAGTGTCGAACCACAAAGATTGATTAAGTAATAGACCTTTATCAATTTCTACTATTATTTAGGCAATGATATTTGATGAGAATTGAATGAATTATACTAAATGCTCAAAAAGATATTTGCGTTGAAAAATGATGAATTGATGGTGGGAAATAGAATCCACCCTAATTCTACTAATCATATTGCCTTCATGTTATAATAACTCATAGCTATATGGATTTTCACAAGAAATTAACAAAACCTTAATCCTTTATCAAGTTTTAAAGTAATGTTACCCTAATTGAATTTAATAGCTCCCGCTAATTAAAATCAAATGAGGATTCTAATTCACAATCATAAATTTCCCAATTATATGATTTCCTAATATCTTTAAAATAATTTCTCCTAATCCCTTAGCGAAAAATTTAATAAAAATAATGCATGAAACACTTAGGTCAATTTCTAATAAAATTCATTAACGCTGCTTCCACATGAAATTATTAAATCTTACTTAGGAATTCCTGATAAACCTAAATTTCTCTTTCGAGTCATTTACATTCCTATGCATTGATTTTAATTACAAAATACAATTCATAGCAGGACTTCTTATATGAAAATTTCGTATATCTATATTTCCTATAACATGAATACAATGATCATTTTTGTTTGAATTATGGCTTCATCATGTTTCCCACAAGGATGATTAGAACATTATAGTATGAATTGCATAAAAACAATTGAAAATAAATAGGTGCAATGGAATTCATATTGAACAACAAGAATAAACTAATAAATGGGCATAAAAGAAAATAAAGTAAATGAAACAATTGCTATAATCTTCAAAAGTTTTGTAGAACTTCAATCTTCCAAAATGATTCCTTGAATTCTTCAATTGAAAGCAAACTTCAGCAAAATAATATTCTTTCTTCAAACTAAAATTTGGAATAAACATGAAATGTAAAGGAATTAAAGAGAATATAAAATCCTAAATTTCCTAAGGGAATTCTAATGATTCAAAAGAAAGACAAATGATGCTAAAACAAAGAAGAAAAACAAAGGATGCTAAACAAAGGATGCTAAACAAAGATGCTAAACAAAAGGGATGCCTCCAAGGTTCACACAAGGGGCCTATTTATAGATCCAAAGAGGAGGAGGATAAGGTTGATTCTGATGAGGAGTTGAGTCAACAAATGAATTAAGATACGATTTTGGAGAGATTTTCGCAATGGATATCCGGGGAGCAATGTATGGCCGGCTCAAGGCTGGCGGCTTTAATGCCTTTTCAGGCCAGTTTATTGTAGGCCGGCTTTAAGGCCGGATCAAGGCCGGTGGCCTTCAGTGCAATCCTCCACTCGCTCTTCAATTTTGTGAAAAACTCCTCCAATTAACTTGTAATTTACTTTTGGGTCCTCAAAACCTAAATTTTCACAATAAACACCATTAAATATCATTTCTTTATATTTTCTTATAATATTGAAAATAAATTTAATATAAATCCAAAAGAAATATAAGTATAATGTGATCTTATCAACATCCCTACACTTGAACTTTTGCTTGTCCTCAAGCAAATAATTGATTTAAACAAGAGAAATCCATCATTGAACTTCCGGTGCCCATTGTTCTGACCATACTAAAATTTGTAACTAGTATATCTAGTTGAAATTTAGTAGTTAATCTAAATACAACAGATTTTTAATCCCAGTGTTTAACAATAAAAAACAATACTTAGTCCATAAGGAAAAACATTCATTTAAACTTCATTGGTTTTAGCAAGTATAATCTCCCTCAATTTTACTTCTCTAAACAAGATAACAAGAAGTGAAAGCATATGGTATCCATTTTTTCCTAGAATTTTCTCCCTTTTTTTTTTATTTGCCTTAAATTGACAGCGGAGTTGAACTTCACTCTTCTGGGGACCAAGCTCGCCCATGACAACCTGGATTTCATTAAGGTATTAAATTTTTGCCTTTCCGCCCTTCTCATAATGTGAGTTCATTGAGTCTGGCACATCCCTGGCTCATCGCCTAAGTGACCAGGTTTTTAAAGGGACCCCTACGAACTCTTCCTCAAATAACATTAAGATTGGATACTCTTAACTCACTTCCTGAGTTATTGGAGTAAAGGCTTTTTTTTTTTTTTTGCATAAATGAATATAGTTTAAGACTATTTTTATAAGGGATCACTAAGTAAAATGTTTCCTTTACCTCTTTCACTAGTGTTAAGGTATTCTCAAAGAAATTTCAAGAGAAATTATCCCAACCAATTTTCCTTAAAGTAAACTTAATTGTTTTTCAACTTAAGGACTCAATCTCAAGTTCAAGGCTAAAACATAGGGTAAACCCGTTCTCTAGAGATTTTACTATTAAATTTTAACTATGTAAACTAGTCACAACATTTGGCGAGTGGGCACCATCTAAGTCAATTTCAAGATTCCATTGATGATAAACCACTTAAGGACATAAATAAGCATGGGAATTGGAAGTTCATGATGTGTGCAATCAATCATTATACTTCTATATTTGTAATCCCTTCCCCAAACTTAAATTGGACAATGTCTCATTGTTCCTATAATAGCACAAATTAAGGAAAAGAATGTCAATGCAAAAATTGAAACACTGTACTTCCCTGGTGTAAAGTTGTTCCATCAATAAGAAAATTCCTCCAAAATGTCTGTCATCCCTGTTTCATAATGAAATAAACACTAAAAGCAAAATGTCATGGATCACAAATCTTCCCAACAAGTGGGTGCTTAACAAAATCAATACAACTAATCATCAAAGTTCAAAAATAAGAGAGAAATTCAAAAACTGTCGGACTCAGAGTTAGAGACCTCACTTGAGGTCTCATAATCCAAATGTTCTGCGGTGCTGGATGAAAACAGATATTTGCGGATTTTAACATATTGAACAAGGGGTCCTAAATTTCTTGTTCTTTTCTCCACTCTTTATGAACTTTTTTCTTGACTTCTTTTACGTCATTTCTCAACTGTTCATAACTGCTAGTATGAAGGTAGAATAAGACTTAAGGGTCTATCATGGAAGGGAACCTCATGAATTCCCTCCTCGTCAATGGAGGATTAGGCCTGTGGATTACCTTGGTGAGTCCCCAACCTCTGAATGGTGCAGAGGAAATCCTCTTACACTCTATTCCCTTATCATCAATAGGATCTCTGAAAATCCCATACCTTTCAATAATGCAGTTATGTATCCTCCACACAAAATAAATTGTGTCCTTGTGTCCTCAATCTGTCTGCTAAAAAAGTAGCTACCTCTATACCAATGTCAAGTTTTGTAATCATTAATTCATGCAAAAGAGGTAAAACATATCAAAACTAGTCACCTTACTATGACTAGTTTTCTTACAACAGATTGTGTGAGCAAGGATATGGTGGAGTAACTTGTGCTCTATAGAAGCAAAACTAGAAGCCAAAGACTTTGAAGGCACGAAATCATCTTGTCTAGATGAATCATCTACAACCCCCATCATTTCAGCACTCATTCCTTCAGGCCAGGAGTTAGTTAAATTTTCTTCAGGTTCTGGGTCATCATGAGTTTAAAAAGAACCACAATTTGATTCAATTGTAATCTGTGAATCTCTTCATAGGCTTGAAAAGTCATGGTGAGGCTGCCTCCTTCTCTATCTACAAAGTGGACAAAAACTCAATTGTAATATCTTTATAAGTTGGCTCCTTTATCTCAAAGAGTTGAAACCAATGTTTTATTTGCCACCATCTGTTGCAATCTTTCATCCATTGCCATATTCCTGCAGAACCGTCCAATCCATATATTGAATGATTTAAGATTGTCATCTTGTCAAACGTTTTCTTCCTTTCCTTTGCATTTCTTGATTGAAAAGTAGGAACTTTGGTTGGGTTCCTGAAGTTGATGGTTCAGAGGTCTTTTGCTTCTTCCTCCTAGGCTGCAAGTTTTTGGGTAGCATTGCTACAAAAAGTGATGTTAGTTCATCGATTAGCTAATCAATTAAACATCTCATGCCAATATATTCATGTTGCACTCATGTTTATCTTAAAGAAGCACCAGCAATTGCCTAAGCACAAAAGTTTCTTTATGTCAATTACACTTGCAATTAGAAATTAAAGGCTGGCAGCCTAAGTCCTGTGGCCTAGATTTAACCAAAGTGGGATTTGTCAAAAACGCATAGGAAAGGAGAACACATGAGTTTCAAGCTGTGCAAATACTCTAAACAAGTAGTGAAAGAATAATCATGTAATTAACAGCAGCAAGGTCTTCTAAACTCATGCAATCTGAATTTTTTTTTTTTTTTTGCAAAATATACCCATTCATGGACATGATTTACAGCATCTCCTAAATCATGACACAAGAACTCAAAATTAACCATAACTACTTTAAGTAATAGTAGTTACATTTCTCTAAAGCACAAAAATCCAAATTCTAACAATTTTACACAATTGGTTAAATCCTAATTTCTATTTGCTAAATGGGTTTCGGACGAAATCAAACACAAAATCTCATAAACCATCAACTGCAATATAATATAATAATCGACTTCTACATGAAAATCATCAAACCAACAACTTCAATCCAACAATCCCATCAATTCCGCATATGATACCAAAATTTACAACCCACAGGGACAATATTTTTTAGGCAAACTTCCAACAAGCAAAGAAGAAAGAACTTAAAGAGAAGAAGAAAGGAACTTACTTGGAATGTCTTGGATGCAACGAGGAGAGTGAATGCGAGAGTGAAGAAGAAAGAGGTTAAAGAGAGAGAAGAAGTGCGAGAGAGAGAAGATGTCGTGAGAGAAAAAGTGATGTTAAGAGAGAGAGAGAAAAAATGAGCAATTGAGAGAGAGAGACGGGCCGGCCAATGTCTAAAAACCAGACAAAGGTCGGCAACCCTGTACCTGTACGCCGCCGGCCTTTTATTTGTACAAGAGCTTAGGCCGGCTTAAAGCTGGAGGCTTTTATCGGCTTTCAATTTTTTTTTTTCTTTACAAAAATTTTTTTCCTTTTTTTTTTATAATTAATTTAAATTTTTTTTTATCAACGAAACTAGTTTATATACTTATTGAGCAGGACTGCCTCCATGAAGCGCTTAGTTTATAGTCGCTAGCTCGACTTTTCCGATTCAAGTTCTCAAATCTCCTAAATCCACAGTTGTGGCATTTCTATCAACATGTTTCCCCTTCATAGTAATGTTTGAGAAGATAAACCGTTTACCTTGAAAGAAATGGTTGTCTTCTGCCTTTCAACTCAACTGCACCATAAGGAAACACATTAACAATTTCAAATGGTCCAGACCATCGTGATTTCAACTTACCTAGAACAGCTTCAATCGAGAGTTGTACAATAAGACTCTTTGACCAGGCAAGAACTCTCGCTGTAAGATGTTTTTATCATGCCATCGCTTTGCTCTCTCTTGTAAATTCTCGCATTTTCATATGCTTCCTCTCTCATCTCGCCATTTGATTCAATTGGAGCAACCTCTTTTCACCTGCAGCTTGCAACTCAAAGTTAAGGTATTTTATGGCCCAGTATGCCTTGTGCTCAAGCTCTACAGGTAGGTGACATGATTTACCATAAACAATCTTGTAGGGGGACATTCCAATAGGTGTTTTAAAAGCTGTTCTATAAGCCCACATACATCATCAAGTTTTAAAGACCAATCCTTTCGGGATGCATTGACAGTTTTCTCTAAGGATGCCTTTATTTCCCTATTGGACACCTCAACCTGTCCACACGTTTGTGGATGATAAGGGTGGCAATTTTGTCAGTAACTCCATATTTTAATAATAAATTCTCAAATGCCTGCTACATAAAATGTGTCCCCCATCACTTATTATAGCTCTAGGTACCTCAAATCTTGAAAATATATTCTTTTTCAAAATTTAATGACAACCCTGCTGTCATTAGTTTGTAGAGTAAACTGCCTCTAACCATTTCGAAACATAATCAATAGCTATAAGAATATATTTGTTTGAAAAAGATGAGGAAAAGGACTCATAAAGTCGATTCCCCCAAACGTCAAAAAGTTCAATTACAAGTATATTATTTTGTGGTAATTCATGTCTTCTTGAAATATTGCCAGTCCTTTGGCATTGAGCACAAGTCATAATGAAGTTCCTGCAATCATGAAACAAAACTGGGCCAATAAAATCCACATATAAAATTTTTTGCTAGCTATCTTTCTACCCAAAGTGACCTCCTGTTTCTTTAGAGTGACAGTTGTTGTATTATGCTTAAGCTGTTCAATTTTAGGCACACATCGTTCTAATTACCTAGTCAGCATAGGATTTAAAAAAATACGGCTCATCCCAAAAATAATACTTCACATCATGCAAAAATTTCTTTTCTGTTGAATGACAAACCATAGGTATTATTTTTCTAACCAAGTAATTAACTATGTTGGCATACCAAGGTAATTCATGGATGTCTATTGCATGCAATGCTCATCAGGAATTTTCATTGATGGTTGGTTCTAAACAATCATATTCCAAACGTGATAAATGATCAGCAACCACATTTTCACTTCCCTTTTTATCCTTAATTTCTAAGTCAAATTCTTGCAGCAATAGAATCCAACGAATTACCTGGGTTTAGCATCAGCTTTAGCAAATAAATACTTAGAGCAGCATGATCTGTGTATACTATTACTTTAGAACCTATCAAGTAAGACCTAAACTTGTCACAAGCAAATATCACTGCTAATAGCTCTTTTCTGTTGTGGCATAGTTTTTCTAGCCTCGTTCAAGGTTCTACTTGCATAGTACATAGCATGAAGATCTTACCTCTTCTTTCCCTAGTACTGCACCCCACGGCATAGTTGCTAGCATCACACATCAGCTCAAATGGAAGCTCCCAATTTGGTGCAACAATCACTGGTGCAAAGCTGAGCTTCTCCTTCAATATATTGAATGCCTGCAACAATTTTCTCAAACACAAAAGCAGAATCTTTTTCAAGTAAATTACATAGAGGTCTAGAGATTTTTAGAGAAGTCCCTGATAAATCTCCTGTAGAAGCAGCATGTCCTAAGAAGCTCCTAACTCCTTTTACTGAAGTGGTGGTGGCAACTTCTCTATTACTTCCACTTTTGCCTTGTCAACTTCAATCCCTTTTTCTGACACCTTGTGACCTAACACTATTCCCTCTCGTACCATAAAATGCCATTTCTCCCAATTCAAAAGTAGGTTAGTTTTTTCCCTTTCATCTTTTGAGGCACACAGCCTAAATTTTCAGACATGATTCAAATGACTTCCTAAAATAAGCAGAGAAGTCATCCATAAATATTTCAATAAAATTCTCTAACATGTCAGAAAATATAGACATCATACACCTCTGAAAAGTAGCAGGTGCATTACAGAGACCAAAGGGCATTCTCCTAAATGCAAAAGTGCCATAGGGACAAGTAAATGTGGTTTTCCTCCTGATCCTTAGACGCTATATGAATTTTGATTATACCCAGAATAACCATAAAGGAAATAGTAATAATCATGCCCTGTGAGTTTTTCTAACATCTAATCAATGAAAGGTAAGGGAAAAGTAGTCTTTACGGGTGGCATTATTCAATTTTCTATAATCTATGCAAACACCCGCCCCCACCCTGTCATACTACGGGTTGGGATCAATTTGTTGGCATCATTCTTTACCACAGTCATGCCACCTTTCTTTGGTACAACTTGACAGACTAACCCATTTACTATCAGAAATTGGAAAATAATGCCTGCATCTAACAATTTAAGCACTTCCTTTTTTACAACTTCCTTAAGAGTTGGGTAAGTCTTCTTTGTGGTTGTACTGTAGGTTTACACTCAGCTTTCAAGAAATATCCTATGAGTACAATTGACGGGCTAATTCCCTTAATATCCGCAATGGGTCCACCCGATAGCTTCCTTATGTTCTCTAGAACATCCAAAAGTTGTTGCTCTTGATCACCTGTCAAAGAAGAAGAAATGATTATTGGCAAAGTATCAATTGTTCCAAGATATGCATATTTTAAATGACTAGGTAATGGTTTAAGCTCAAGCACCGAGGGTTGTGTCAACGATGGAATTGGCTTCTTCTCTAAGGTCCCCAGCTCCTCATAGTGTCAAGTCTTGAATACATAAACTTGTTCAGCACGTTCTTCTTGGGTTCATCCTCATCATCACTCCAATCATCTAAATCCCTAAGAACCGACTCCATCGTGTCACATCTGCATTCTCTTCCATGAACTCATAGAAAGCTCATCAACAATATCAATAGTGTAACAGGATTTACAGTCATCAAATTTCTTTGGCAGCCTATATACATTAAACGTGACTTGTTCATCCATAACTCTCAAAGTAAGCTTACCTTGTTCCACATCAATCAATGCCTTACCTGTTGCCAGGAATGGTCTTCCTAAGATCAGGGGTACCTCTCTATCTTCTTCCATTTCCAAACTATAAAGTCAACTGGAAAGATGAATTTGTCCACTTTTACTAGGACATTCTCCACTATACCCTTTGGGTACTTGACACTTCTATCCGCAAGTTGTAAGGTGATGTGCGTCTCCTACATTCTCCAAGTCCTAGTTTTCTGAAAATGGACAAAGGCATTAAATTTATACTTGCACCAGAATCTATAAGTACTTTATCAAAATGAAAAATTACCAATAGTGCAAGGAATAGTAAAACTTCCCTAATCTCTTTGTTTCCTTGGCAAATTGGATAAATTCTTCTACAAGATCATAGAACATTCCCCTGTAAGCATCATTGGTTCATTCCCTTCAATCTTCCTCTTCTTTGTGAGTAAATCCTTCATGAACCTAGCATATGATGGCATCTGCTGAAGTGCCTCTGCAAAAGGAATGTTAATTTGCAATTTTTTAAAGACTTCTAAAAATTTAGCAAATTGTGAATCCAATTACTGTTGCTTCAGCCTTCCTGGAAAGGAATAAGAGGAACATATGCTTTCACTTTTGGTGAATTTTACTTTGGTTCCCCTTCCTTTTGTTTCCCTTTATCTTTCTCTAGGTTAACCTCCTCTTCCTCAAGTTTCTTATCAACCAATTCCTTACCACTTCTTAGCATAATAGCATTTACACCCTTAGGATTTTGCTCAGTATTGCTAGGTAAAGATCCAGATGGTCTATTACTCAACTGTTGAGACATTTGACTAAGCTGATTTCAAGATTCCTAATGGTGGCTTGTTGATTTTGCAACATTGTGTCAGTCTTTTGCATATAACTTATCATGAGTTCTTCCATTTTAGACTGACCTTACTGAGAAGAGGTATTATGATTAGGATATTGTTGATGGGGGTATTATGATTAGGACCTTGCTTTTGAAATCCAGGGGGTTTAAGTGCGTTGTTATCATTTCTCCATGAGAAATTTGGATGGTTACGCTACCCTGGATTGTAGGTGTTTGAATAAGGTCCTTGATTACCTCTTTGGAAATTGTTGACAAATTTTTCTTGCTCTCCATGAGATGAGGAGGAAAAGTTTCCAGATAGGCACTCAAGAGTTGAGTGTGGTCCTAAGCATAACTCACAACAAGAAAATTGATTAACATTGAAAGAAGGTACAGAGGTGAGTTTTACTTACCTGGGCGGTAAGAGCAGAAATCTGAGCTGTTAAGGTGTCCATGTCATTGACAGATGCCACTTTAGACTTACCTCTTTCATGTTACCAATTATGTCCACTAGAGGCCATTTCATCTATCAAAGCACTAGCCTCATCATACGTCTTACTCATTAGTGCACCACCAGAAGCAGCATCTACTAGAGATCTCAATGTCTCATATAAACTGAGATAGAAAATCTCAATAAGGAGATTATCTGGTAATCCATGATGAGGGCATTTTCTAATTGCCTCCTTGAATCTTTCCCATGCTTCATAAAGTGATTCACCACTAAACTTAGTGGAGTTTGTGATGTCATTTCTTACCTAGCAGTTCTAACTAGTGGAAAAAATCTCCTTAAAAATTTAGATGAAGATCAACCCAAGTGGTTTCAGAGTCTTGTGGCAATGAATTGTACCAAGCCCTAACTTTTTCTCTAAGTGAAAACGAAAAAATTGTAGCCTAATTACATCATCAGATACATTATTCATTTTCATTGTATTACAATATTGAAGAAATACTACAATATGCTCATCAGGACTCTCATTTGGATATCCTCCAAATTGATTTGATTGAACCATTGAACGAGTGCTGGTTTTAACTCAAAATTGTTAGCCTGAATTGTCTGTCTTCTTATTGCAGGACCTGAAACAACAGGTATAGTGTATTCCTGAAGTGCTCTACCAACACCCTGAATCCGATTGTTGTTCTCTTCTTCCTTTCTTCTCTGCTCTCTTCTAAGTTGTCGCAAGGTGCGTTCTATCTTAAGATTAATTGGTAGAAGTTCAGCACTTCTACTCTTGCGCATAAAAAGCAATTCAAAGAGAATAGGAAACAATCACACACTGATAAAAAATTTAAATAACAAAATAATTGCGCCTAAATTAACAATAGAATCTGGAGATAGTCTAATATTAATCAATCCCGACAACGGCGCCAAAAACTTGATCCACGCAAAAAGAGATATAAAATGAGCGTGAATAAATACCGGCAAGTGTACTAGATCGGATCAAGTAATAAAAGTGAGAGAAGAGTTTCGAAATACGAAGATTGATTAAGTAATAGACCTTTATCAATTTCTACTATTATTTAGGCAATGATATTTGATGAGAATTGAATGAATTATACTAAATGCTCAAAAAGATATTTGTGTTGAAAAATGATGAATTGATGGTGGGAAATAGAATCCACCCTAATTCTACTAATCATATTGCCTTCATGTCATAATAACTCATAGCTATATGGATTTTCACAAGAAATTAACAAAACTTAATCCTTTATCAAGTTTTAAAGTAATGTTACCCTAATTTAATTTAATAGCTCCCGCTAATTAAAATCAAATGAGGATTCTAATTCACAATCATAAATTTCTCAATTATATGATTGCCTAATATCTTTAAAATAATTTCTCTTAATCCCTTAGTGAAAAATTTAATAAAAATATTGCATGAAACACTTAGGTCAATTTCTAATAAAATTCAATAACACTGCTTCCACATGAATTATTAAATCTTACTTAGGAATTCTTGATAAAACCTAAATTTCTCTTTCAAGTCATTTACATTCTATGCATTGATTTTAATTACAAAATACAATTCATAGCAGACTTCTTATATGAAAATTCCATATATCTATATTTCTTATAACATGAATACAATGATCATTTTAGTTTGAATTATGGCTCCGTCATGTTTCCCACAAGGATGATTTAGAACATTATAGTGTGAATTGCATAAAAACAATTGAAATAAATAGGTGCAATGGAATTCTTATTGAACAACAAGAATAAACTAATAAATGGCATAAAAGAAAATAAAGTAAATGAAACAATTGCTATAATCTTCAAAAGTTTGTAGAACTTCAATCTTCCAAAATGATTCCTTAAATTCTTCAATTGAAAGTAAACTTCAGCAAAATAATATTCTTTCTTCAAACTAAAAATTTGGAATAACATGAAATGTAAAGGAATTAAAGAGAATACAAAATCCTAAAGCTCCTAAGGGAATTCTAATGATTCAAAAGAAAGACAAATGATGCTAAAACAAAGAAGAAAAACAAAGGATGCTAAACAAAAGATGCTAAACAAAAGGGATGCCTCCAAGGTTCACACAAGGGGCCTATTTATAGATCCAAAGAGGAGGAGGATAAGGTTGATCTGATGAGGAGTTGAGTCAGCAAATTAATTAAGATACAATTTTGGAGAGATTTTTCGCAATGGATATCCAGGGTTTAATTGCCAGCAAGTTTAGGTTTAGGCCTAGGCGACAATCTAAGGCAAAGCTCCTAACGGTACATAATAGGCACACGAAGTGTATCATCTACTAAAGTGAAAGCATATGCTCTGAAGTCTTGCAAACTTTGCAACCAATATGTTAGCCAACCAAGAGAAGTAACCCCAGAGCGACTTGCGAAAGGAAAGTATAGCTGATGCACTTCTGGGTGAATGTTGAAGTCACTTGGCAAGAGGGATTGATAAAATGACTTGAAGTTCTCAATAATGTTAACCATTTGCAACACCCTTTAGTCAAAACCAAGCTAGCGTGCAACCTTATAAGGAGAATACACTACAACTCTTCGTTCCAAATAACACTTAGAGAAGTCCTTGCTATTAAAGAGGGAAGGTAGACTCCCTGGAGTACACCATAAGATAAATTTCACCTCAAAGTCATGGAGACTCTTTCATCTATCTACTAGAGTTACCTCATCTTTAGAACCCAAAGGGTATAACCCACTCCTATCTCCAAACTAGCAAGCCATTTCGCATAAAGGAAAAAAATGCAAATTTGCTCTCAATGTCAATAAGCTACAAAAGTTCTTGCTCAATAGCTCCTTCAACCCAAGCCCATGCCTTAAAAGAGCAAGGTTAGATCTAACACTATCAAGGGTAGAGTAAAGTGTTTCTAAAACTATTGAAAAAAAAAAGAGTTAGAGGAGTACTAGGTCTACATGTGACATGTTCACATAGCAGCCCTTGGAACAAACAGAAGCCTTGTAGTACAGATCTAAGCATTGATACAAAGAGCCCAGGTAAAAGGGACATAGTACGAAGCACTCACCCTGAGCAATTTGTACGGCTAAGGGAAACAATCGGGGGCTCACACCTTCTTCTAATCCTCTAGGGAACATGAATAAGGAGAGCTAATATGCAACAAAAGCTTTAAGTTCATACCTACAGAAACAAAAAAAATAGAAAAAAAAAGAAAAAAGAGGGGCATAAGTACACAACCATAAGTGTATAGTTGAGAATGGATAAGAGTACTTACTCTTATCCATGACTTGGGCCAGAAATTTGAGGTTTATCTTTTCTTTGCTCCTCAAAAAAGTATGCAAGCTAAGAAGAGAAGCATGACTTTCTCTTACTGTTGCGAGTAGCCTTTAAGGCATCTAGTAAGGACACTAGAAAATCGTGCTCCTTATAAGTGACGGGGTCTACCCATAACTAGTCAAGTTTAGGAGAATAGCCACATCTTCAGTGACGGGGTGATTTCCCCCTAAGAAGTGATGTATGTGTGGGTCTGAGTACTCCATCAGTAGATGATTGCTCGCCACACATCTGATATGCTCATATGTGAGAACCACAAGTGGGTGGAAGTAGTAATGGCACGAAAGATGCTAGCCCTCTCCAAAAGTGTTACATACTTTAACTTTGAGATGATATGTTCTACCTAACGTTTCCACCCGGAGGATGGTTGCCTCAGGAATGCAAACTGGGTAATGGAGAGAGGAAGCTCCCTTCTTTCATTCCTAAAGTGTAGAATTGAACTTGCATTGATGGTATCTCTCAAGCTAGCATGAGGCTCGCATCTAATGAAGTGAAGCATCCCGTCAATGTGAGCCATTGTGCAAAGCTCTCGATGCTTGATCTTATCCTAAAAGGTATCTTCGGAGATAGTCTCATCCAACCATGTATCCTAAGGACTCGGGATTAATGGTGGATGCCCATCTAAGTGTACCAGTAAGGTTTTTTGCTTTATTACCTCTATGCCTTTCCCCATTAATTCACAATGTTGCTAATGACGAGGTAGAGCTTTAAAAAAAAAAAAACACAAAGTACATAAATAAATAAATAAGGAGCTATCTCATAACTTATGAGATCAAACATGCATTTCACCAAACAAGTGAAAACCAAATGATTGAAGAGTTAAAATCCAAATAAAAGTTTGAATGTACAGTTGCAATGATGACTACAAAGGAATTAAATATAAGGATTGCTGTGTTCCCACTCCTATACAGGAGAAGATCTATGCTCTTGTTATACCAAAATACCATCAAACCTTGTAACAATAGGTCAAGCTCAGTTCACTTAACAACCTCATCCATAGGTTCCTAAAACGTAATATGCCTAAAGCATTCTATTCTTTCTCAATATCAAATGCCAACCTCGGCACTTTGAGGAATACTGCAGCAACATTACTCTTTTGAAGACATAAGGTTTCATCTAGAGTAAATTCTCTCTCATTATAGGTTAAATCCTTTCAGCTTGTTTTGGGATGAAAAGAGGAGGTAGAGGATTCAAACCAGTGCATGCTTTTGTAATATCTATAGGACGTTGGAGTTCTAGGGGACTCAAGACTGTAGAAGAGGAGTTTGGGGCATTTTAAGAGAGTGATCCAAGCACGAATGGGGAAGTGTTTTCTGCAATGCAACATCTTTGTAGACTTGCTTTGCTAAAGTGGATTTTCCCAATTCTCCCATGCCAACTATTGAGATAAGTTCCCGTCTAGGAAGGCTTTTCTAGTTAGCCAACCAAACCCTTTTTGCGCTGTTTAATGCCCCCAGGTCAATTTCCTCCAGAAGAAGGGTGTTCCTCTCTGGTTTAGCCAGGTGCTATCAGCATCAGGACAATCTGGACCTCGTTCGGCTTCAACAAACTTGTAATGGAGCCTTCAATGTCCTTCGTAGGCGTTTTTTATTCTTGCATTGACCCTTTGGATATCGAAGGTGATTCGGTATTGAGACTTCATGTTCCTGATGCAGCATGACATCTTATGGAAAAAAACCAAAGACTAGTTCCATGGTCACGTGTGCGGAGCAGAGTGAATTCATCAAGAATATCTTCAGTTTCTTGTGCTATGTCTTTTATTTGCTTAACCCACACTTTGACTTCCTCATCATTTTCTTCCAGGGAGTCTACAACTCTCAGGAAAGCCCTTATGCACTCTAATTCCCCTCTCGTTGCAATAACTTCTTCCCTTCCACCTCTCAGAAATCGCACCTCATTCTTGAAAAAAATGTGTAAGTTTGTTGAGAAGGAAGCTTGGTCGCTTTATGCCCTCGGAGTCGTGGTCTAGCATGTATAATGGTCAAAATGCTAACGTCTTCTAGTGAATTTATTAATCCATGTCACTTGAATGGTGACCAACTTATTAATCATAAACCTGGGAAAGTTATTTTCTAGTGCTTATTGGTAGATTTTTCCTTTCACTAGTATATCTATACCTTAATTTCTTGAGCTTTTCTCGAAAAATCAACATGAGTTAGATTCTCATTCATATCATTCTTGTTGGCCGTTGTAAATGAATCTTCAAACAAAGTATCAATGCCAAGTCCGTAAGGTTTCTTAACACTACAGCCAAATGAATCCGGAGATGTGATATCCCCATCATGTTTAAGAGTACACAACTAGCTGATTTCATATCAACCGTCCTATCAACGCCAACTCCACGATCAATGCCAACACTAGCAATACCTTTGGCAACAACACCATCAGTAAAGCCGAGACTATGGCCAGTCGAGAGAGAACCCCAATTTTAATTACTAGGCTTAAGAAAAAAAAAAAAAAAAACTGATGGGCACGACAGATAGGATCCATAAATTACGTTCTCTGCCTGTGCCGGCAGCCTAGGATATTCGACAAGCTACACCCTTTCTCCGGCAAGGCAAGAAGCTGACTGGACACAAATCAAAGAACTGTAATGCAGAATCTTACCTACAATTGGGGACTCAAACTTGCAACGTCTGGTGACGCAAAACAAGACCGTCTGGCGACGTTACTTGAAACACGATGGACGTCATGGCAGAAGATATTATGATTTGTGGCTGCACTACGATCCAAGAATCAAGTCAAGCACCTCAACAAAAATGTCGGTTTGTTCCAATATCCGAATCTTCTGCTCCAATACTCCCTTGTATTACTTGCGAAAGGAGATATGGAAAGCAAAGTAGGAAGCTTAAATCAAGAAAAAGAAGAATAAAATCATAGATAATGTCGCACGACTTACCGTGCAAACATCGATCAATGGCGTATTGGTATGTATTTAATAAAGAGGAGAAGGCATTGATAAGGTTGTATAAAAAAAAAGAAAAGATTTGGGTGTTATAATTGATAAAGTTATATGGCATTGGTAATATTTGTCGGAGTATATTCGAGAACAAGGTAAGATATTGCTGATGATATTCCACCATTAAAAAGAGATTTGGAGGAGATTCATTTCAATATCCTAAAATAATAATAATAATAATAAAATATATAAAAAAATTAGAGATACTATGAGGATATCTTTTATATAAGATTTAGCCAAGATTTATTTGAAAAGATTTGAGATTGATTTTATTTCGATATTGATGCATCTCAAGGATCATAACTTTTCGCATATATAGAGTTACAAAACTCAAAATATATCAAAAAGATTTATTTGAGTCTATTATGGCTAGAGCAAACTATGTTGTTATTTTGTATTTCTACAAGAGTCAAATGCGCATGTTTTTATAGTATGCTAGGTTGATAAACACATATAAAATCCATTTTTGAGGGCCAGGATGTCCTCTCTTTGATTTTTCCATGAAAAACATATATAAAATCATTATGTATGCATTTGAGACATTCAATAACATAGGAGGAGCATGGAAAAACTTATTAAAGATCTAATTTTAATAATTATACTGCAAGAAATATTCGGGTCTTAGGCAATTTTGCATTTCATTCCTCCCGAGGGGTATTGTAGTTCTATCTCAAGTAATATTTATTTATTTTTTATAGGCTAAAGGCAACATGTGCAATTAAATAGTGCTACAACCTTGTGCACTACACCAAAAAGAAAAAGTATATTGCATTACCATAAAAAAATGTTGGGGCCATGCTCTTGTAATATGAATTGCGTAAGCATATATACAATAGTGGTGCAACTATTTTACAAGTGCACATGCGCCAAGCAATTTCCTAGCCATTAAAAAGGCTTATCCAATGCCAAAACTCCTTTAACTTCATTCAAAGGACTTTGGTCATGGGGCAAAATGCAGAAGCTAAAAATATTACATAAATATATTTAGGCTAAGCACATTAATTATTTGACATGATTCATTGGGTTAGGTGATAGGGCTTAATGAGTCTAGTCTAATTATTATGATGACTTAAGGAGAATTGGCTTAGTTGGTTCGGAATAAGGATTGCTGGATCGGTCCACCTACATCCAACATTTTTTAAGCAAGCTCATGGATTTATAAGGAAGGCTCTTAGCTTTGGGCCTATAATAAGTTCATTAGGATAACCCTAAAATGAGTAGACTCCATCTCATCCATTGATCGCTAAGATGATCTAACAGATGCAATCAAGCCCAAGCGTCTATAAATACTCAACCATTTCTCCTCTTGAGGGATTTATTTTTTCCAGATTCTAGAGATTCGAGAAACGGTGTTCCACCAAGAATAATGTGCTCTCAAAAATCAAATAAGAGTTCAAGTGAAGGACCATCTCCATTACTCAAAATCTGTAAGGTTGATGCTTGAAGTCCCCTTAGCTACCTTGTCTGTCACTTGTGCATTCAAGAGGCTTGAGATTCCTTGTTCCTCCTCCCTGCCTCTCTATCCCTAATCATCCTATTACGTGCCATCTCCACATCACTTTCTTTGAAGTTACATATAATGTGGTGCCCAAATAATACATGTCGAGTCTAATTTTTTTGAATTTTCCTATTTCTAATCCGATCTAGACTAGACCCTATGCTCATCTAATATAGATCCTCGACTTGAGTTAGGAACTTCGTTTAATTTTAGAGTCGCCATCCAACTGTTGTTGGGAAAGATTGAATTAAGACTAAAGGAGCGGATTAGTCTTAATTTGGACCACTAGTCGTCGTGACTTCCTCTTCTCGTTTTTGTGAAAAGAGGAAAAGGGAAAACCAGAGTTTCTAAGTTCAGAGGCTAACCTATTAAAACCTTTCGGTTACCACCTAATCTCCTAAAATTGTCTCTATCTAGAAATGTCTTTTATTTTGTTTCTATTGCTTTTCATTATGTTCTTGAGTGAATTATTTTAAGAAAATGATTTTTTTATTCATTTTATGGGTTGCCCCTAATGGATGCCTACATACCTGCTATTCAAAATCAAATAAGTCGTAGTTCACTTTTCCTGAAAATCTTAAGTGTGTTTGTGAATTTTAATTTTAAAATCTCTTTTGATTTATGTTTTAAACATTTTTTGGATTTTTTTAATAAATCTAAGCCTAAGCTTTAATTTGACTTTTGGAAAATGATAACTTTGAGGGAAAACATCAATTTTGGATTTATTTGAGAAAATGATTTTTCTAAGTGATAAAACTCATTTTTTCTATTTTTATTAATTTTTTTATTATTTTTTATGATTTTTTATTAATTTTTCATAATTTTTGTGAATTTTTGTTTTACTAAAAATTTTCCTCCTAAATCCTAATATATCCTATTTTATAATCTAAAGTCTTATTATTATTATTTTTTCTAATATTTTTATTATTTTTCTACATTTTCATTATTTATTATTTTGATTATATATTTTTTTCTATTCTTATTTTTATATCATTAAATCCTAAAAAATCTAATTTCTAGCATTTTTCTATTTATTGAAATATAACTAATACATAAGTAAATAAATAAATAACTAACAAATAAATTAATAAATAAATAAACAACAAAATAATAAATCAAATAAAAATAACCAAAATAAATAAACAAAATAAAAATAAATCGAAAAATCCGGAAAATCCGACTTACCTGGATTTGGGTCAGGTCGGGTCGGGTCGGGTCGGATCAGTCGAACACAGCGACGGGGAGTGCTTGTTGGTGGCGTTCCGGCGGCCTTTTGCAGTGGGTGAGGTGTCAAATCCTAGGTTATCGAGGGTGAGGAATCTAATGGTGGTGGTGGTTTGCTCCAGAAACACCTCCTAGTGGTTGCTCAACTCCTGATCGACGATCGCGGTTTCGAATAACTCCGATGGTCTTTGATTCTCTCTTTTCTCTCACTTTCTCTCACTTTTGATCTGTGTGCTTTGCTCCTGCCTTCAATCCCTATTTATAGCTTCTCAAAAGCCCTCTTGGATAAGCTCAAATCCGCCGACTTGGATAAATTCGAATTTTTCCGTTTTTTAGATTTGATTTTATCCAGCCTATTTGATGCCGATTTGTTGTAATCTTATGATTTATCTGGATAATTCGGTTTTAGATTTATTGAAATCCAAAAAGATTTGAAGAAATCCAGCAATTTCGGCCTTATCAGACTTCTGCCGGATTTTTCTCCGGTTGGGCTCGAGGAAGAAGACGACCACGTGCGAGGTACGTGTTTCCTCTTGGCCAATCGCATGCTGCTACATAGCAGCTCCAGGGAAAAGAAGAGAAAAATTTTTCCGAACGCACGCGGGGGGATTCGAACTCGAGACCTCTAGCTTCCCGCACGTTTCCAGGCGCACACACAAGCCAGTTGAGCTGGCCCAATTTCCCGATTTTATTTACATCGCAAATTGTATATATGTGATGCAATTTTTTCATTTTTTTGTATTTTTTTGAAATTTCAAAAAATTGTAAAAATTATTTAATCCTTATTATTGCTATTTCTGAAATTATTTCTCAAAATTGATGTATTTTCCTATTTATTTTTATTTTTTGAATATTTTTATTATTTTTGCTAAATTAGAGAAAATTGGAGAAAAATGGGAAAAATTGGAAAATGATTATTATTAATTATTATTGATTCTTAGGGCAAAAATGGGGTGTTTATAGCTGCCCCTCTTCGTAGTAAAGTTTGAAAAACTTAACTGCAATGACAAGAAAGACGTCATTTTTGACCTCTTGATTTGAATAGATAACGCTTTGGCTTGGCTGATTATCTGGAATTTGGTTTTTTGGTAGGAAAATACTCCAAGAGCTAATAATCCCACGAGTTTAAAATGGTCCTAACAATTTAGAGTAATATTCCTTCCCAAAAAGTGCTTTATGGGCTGACTAATTGGCGATAGGAAACATCTCAAGCATTGTTTAGGAGTGTAGAATAAATGATGATAGGAAGCGTCTTATCAGACTAGCAACCTTGAAAAGAAGATTATCTTAGGAAGCGCCTTTATGAGCTGGCTACTTGTCAATAGAAGCATCTGACTAGACTAGCAACTGTTTGAAAAAATACCTTCGAAAAGTGCTCCATTAAGCTGACTAATCAGTCATCAAAAGTTTGAAAAAAATGCTCTTATGAGCTGATTAATTGATAGATTCGAAAAGTGCAACTCTGAGCTAACTAATCGAGGGATTCGAAAAGTGCTCCTCTGAGCTAACTAATCGAGGGTGTCTAGGAAAGTGCCCCTTCTTTGGGCTAACTAACCTATAGCGGGAAGTGTCTTCTTAGACTAACGACCTTGGGGGAAATGTCTCAAAAAGTGCCCCTATGGGCTAACCATGAGATAAGATATTTAGGAAAGTGCCCCTCTTGGGCTGACTAACCTATGGTGGGACGTGTCTTCTTAGACTAACGACCCTGGGGGAAATGTCTCAAAAAGTGCCCCTATGGGCTGACCTTGAGATAAGATATTTAGGAAAGTGCCCATCTTGGGCAGACTAACCTATAGCGGGACGTGTCTTCTCAGACTAATGACCTTGGGGGAAATGTCTCAAAAAGTACCCCTATGGGCTGACCTTGAGATAAGATATTTAGGAAAGTGCCCCTCTTGGGCTGACTAACCTATAGCGGGACGTGTCTTCTTAGACTAACGACCCTGGGGGAAATGTCTCAAAATGTGTCCCTATGTGCTGACCTTGAGACAAGATATTTAGGAAAGTGCCCCTCTTCGGTTGACTAACCTATAGAGGGACGTGTCTTCTTAGACTAACGACCCTGGGGGAAATGTCTCAAAAAGTGCCCCTATGGGCTAACCTTGAGACAAGATATTTAGGAAAGTGCCCCTCTTGAGCTGACTAACCTATAGCGGGACGTGTCTTCTTAGACTAACGACCCTGGGGGAAATGTCTCAAAAAGCGCCCCTATGGGCCGACCTTGAGACAAGATATTAAAGAAAGTGCCCCTCTTGGGCTAACTAACCTATGATAATAGTGTCTCAAAAAGCTGCCCCTATAGGCTGACCTTAAGAGAGGATATTTAGGAAAGTGCCCCTCTATGGGCAAACTAACCTATGATAAAAATATATCAAAAAGGTGCCCCTATGAGCTGACCATAAGAGAGGATATTTAGGAAAGTTCTCCTCTTGGGCTGACTAACCTATGATAAAATGTCTCAAAAAGGTGCCCATGTGGGCTAACCTTAAGAGAGGATATTTAGGAAAGTGCCCCTCTTGGGCTGACTAACCTATGATAAAATGTCTCAAAAAGGTGCCACTATGGGCTAACCTTAAGAGAGGATATTTAGGAAAGTGCCCCTCTTGGGCTGACTAACCGATGATAAAAATGTCGAAAAAAGGTGCCCCTATGGGCTGACCTTAAGAGAGGATCTTTAAGAAAGTGCCCTTCATGGGCTGACTAACCTATGATAAAATGTCTAAAAAAGGTGCCCCTATGGGCTGACCCTAAGAGAGGATGTTTAGGAAAGTGCCCCTCTTGGGCTGACTAACCTATGATAAAATGTCTCAAAAAGGTGTCCCTATGGGCTAACCTTAAGAGAGGATATTTAGGAAAGTGCCCCTCTTGGGCTAACTAACCTACGATAAAATGTCTCAAAAAGGTGCCCCTATGGGCTAACCTTAAGAGAGGATATTTAGGAAAGTGCCCCTCTTGGGCTGACTAACCTATGATAAAAATGTCTCAAAAAGGTACCCCTATGGGCTGACCTTAATAAAGGATGTGTAGGAAAGTGCCCCACTCGGGCTGACTAACCTATGATAAAATGTCTCAAAAAGGTGCCCCTATAGACTAACCTTAAGAGAGGATATTTAGGAAAGTGTCCCTCTTGGGCTGACTAACCTATTAAAAGGGATGTTTAGACAAGTGCCCCTCTATGGGCTGACCTTAAGAGAGGATATTTAGGAAAGTGCCCCTCTTGAGCTGACTAACCTATGATAAAATGTCTCAAAAAGATGCCCCTATGGGCTGACCTTAAGAGAGGATATTTAGGAAAGTAGCCCTCTTGGGTTGACTAACCTATGATAAAGATGTCTCAAAATGGTGCCCCTGTGGGCTGACCATAAGAGAGGATATTTAGGAAAGTGCCCCTCTTGGGCTGACTAACCTATGATAATATGTCTCAAAAAGGTGCCCTTATGGGCTGACCTTAAGAGATGATGTTTAGGAAAGTGCCCCTCTTGGGCTGACTAACATATGATAAAATCTCTCAAAAAGGTGCCCTTGTGGGTTGACCTTAAGAGAGGATATTTAGGAAAGTGCCCCCCTTGGGCTGACTAACTTATGATAAAATGTCTCAAAAAGGTGCCCTTATGGGTTGACCTTAAGAGAGGATGTTTAGGAAAGTGCCCCTCTTGGGCTGACTAACCTATGATAAAATTTCTCAAAAAGGTGCCCCTATGGGCTAACCTTAAGAAAGGATATTTAGGAAAGTGACCCTCTTGGGCTGGACTAACCGATGATAAAGATGTCTCGAAATGGTGCCCCTATGGGCTGACCTTAAGAGAGGATATTTCGGAAAGTGCCCCTCTTGGGCTGACTAACCTATGATAAAATGTCTCAAAAAGGTGCCCCTATGGGTTGACCTTAAGAGAGGATGTTTAGGAAAGTGCCCCTCTCAGGCTGACTAACCTATGATAAAATGTCTCAAAAAGGTGCCCCTATGGGCTAACCTTAAGAGAGGATATTTAGGAAAGTGCCCCTCTTGGGTGGACTAACTTATGATAAAAATGTCTCAAAAAGGTGCCACTATGGGCTAACCTTAAGAGAGGATATTTAGGAAAGTGCCCCTCTTGGGCTGACTAACCTATGATAAAATGTCTCAAAAAGGTGTCCCTATGGGCTAACCTTAAGAGAGGATATTTAGGAAAGTGCCCATCTTGGGCTAACTAACATTTGATAAAATGTCTCAAAAAGGTGCCCCTATCGGCTAACTTTAAGAGAGGATATTTAGGAAAGTGCCCCTCTTGGGCTGACTAACCTATGATAAAAATGTCTCAAAAAGGTGCCCCTATGGGCTGACCATAATAGAGGATGTTTAGGAAAGTACCCCTCCTGGGCTGGCTAACCTATGATAAAATGTCTCAAAAAGGTGTCCCTTTGGGCTAACCTTAAGAGAGGATATTTAGGAAAGTGCCCCTCTTGGGCTAACTAACCTTTGATAAAATGTCTCAAAAAGGTGCCCCTATGAGCTAACCTTAAGAGAGGATATTTAGGAAAGTGCCCATCTTGGGCTGACTAACCTATGATAAAAATGTCTCAAAAAGGTGCCCCTATGGGCTGACCTTAATAGAGGATGTTTAGGAAAGTGCCCCTCTTGGGCTGACTAACCTATGATAAAATGTCTCAAAAAGGTGCCCCTATAGACTAACCTTAAGAGAGGATATTTAGGAAAGTGCCCATCTTGGGCTGACTAACCTATTAAAAGGGATGTTTAGACAAGTGCCCCTCTTGAGCTGACTAACCTATGATAAAATGTCTCAAAAAGGTGCCCCTATGGGCTGACCTTAAGAGAGGATATTTAGGAAAGTGGCCATCTTGGGTTGACTAACCTATGATAAAGATGTCTCAAAATGGTGCCCCTATGGGCTGACCTTAGGAGAGGATATTTAGGAAAGTGCCCCTCTTGGGCTGATTAACCTATGATAAAATGTCTCAAAAAGGTGCCCTTATGGGTTGACCTTAGGAGAGGATGTTTAGGAAAGTGCCCCTCTTGGGCTGACTAACCTATGATAAAATGTCTCAAAAAGGTGCCCCTATGGGTTGACCTTAAGAGAGGATATTTAGGAAAGTGCCCCTCTTGGGCTGACTAACTTATGATAAAATGTCTCAAAAAGGTGCCCCTATGGGTTGACCTTAAGAGAGGATGTTTAGGAAAGCGCCCTCTTGGGCTGACTAACCTATGATAAAATTTCTCAAAATGGTGCCCCTATGGGCTAACCTTAAGAAAGGATATTTAGGAAAGTGACCCTCTTGGGCTGGACTAACCTATGATAAAGATGTCTCAAAAGGGTGCTCCTATGGGCTGACCTTAAGAGAGGATATTTAGAAAAGTGCCTCTCTTGGGCTGACTAACCTATGGTAAAATCTCTCAAAAAGGTACCCCTATGGGTTGACCTTAAGAGAGGATGTTTAGGAAAGTGCCCCTCTTGGGCTGACTAACCTATGATAAAATGTCTCAAAAAGGTGCCCCTATGGGCTAACCTTAAGAGAGGATATTTAGGAAAGTGCTCCTCTTAGGCTGACTAACCTATGATAAAATGTCTCAAAAAGGTGCCCCTATGGGCTAACCTTAAAAGAGGATATTTAGGAAAGTGCCCCTCTTGGGCTGACTAACTTATGATAAAAATGTCTCAAAAAGGTGCTCCTATGGGCTGACCTTAAGAGGGGATGTTTAGGAAAGTGCCCCTCTTGGGCTAACTAACCTATGATAAAATGTCTCAAAAAGGTGCCCCTATGGACTAACCTTAAGGGAGGATATTTAGGAAAGTGCCCCTCTTGGGCTGACTAACCTATTAGAGGGGATGTTTGGACAAGTGCCCCTCTATAGGCTGACTCATCTTATGCTTTTTGAATATGCTTTCTGCTGACTGAACTAAGTGATGTGATGCTTTTCATGATATGATGATAGTTATTCATTTTAATATGCTTGCCAATTTATCGTGGATGGTGACCAAACAACCGAGCCTCTGTGTTGGTTTGCTTCTACCTCACTTCTTCTCATCTTGACATGGGGTTGAAAATATTGATGTGCTTCCTTTCTTGTACGCATGGCTCTTCTGACAATAATGTTACCTTATTAATGCACTAGTTTTAATGCTCAAAAGTAGATAGAATTATATTACAAAATATATTGAGATTCATTATTATCTTAGTGTCTATCTTTCATTAGTGAAGTGATGGGTAATGTGTTTAGGAATATTTGTTGCGATAAGAATTGATTGGGATTATTGACCATTCAAGGATATTGACTTTGCTTGTAAAAAGTAAAAACTCGACTCAACGAAATTTGTATCGAACATTGGCTTTCATAAATATTGGCAAAATTTCAATTCCTTTGCCTAAGGATAGTACATTTTTACAGCATCTGTGTTAATGGGGTCTCTCAATTCTGAACCATCCATTTGAGTCAGTGTCAAAGAACCTCCTGATAGAACCTTTTTCACTACATAGGGGCCTTCATAGTTTGGGGTAAATTTCCCTCTGGAGTCTTGGGCATTCGGGAGAACCTTACTTAGCACCAGATCCCCTTCTTTGAAGTATCGAGGCCTCATCTTCTTGTTAAATGCTCAGGCCATCCTTTGTTGGTAACACTGGCCTTGACATAGTGCGGTAAGTCTTTTTTCATCAATCAGATTCAACTGATCAAGCTTCTTCTTTACCCAATCCGATTCGGTTAGCTGAGTTTCTAACAAGATTCTGAATGATGGTATTTCGACTTCAACTGGTAGCACTGCTTCAGTACCATATACCAATAAATATGGGGTAGCTCCAGTAGATGTTCTGATTGAAGTCCTATAAGCCATGAGAGCAAACGGTAACATTTCGTGCCAATCTTTGTAAGTGGTTATCATTTTCTCGATGATCTTCTTGATATTCTTGTTAGCTGCTTCTGCTGCCCCATTCATTTGAGGTCGGTAGGGAGTTGAATTTCTATGGTTTATGCGGAATTGTTGACATAAACCTGTCATCGATTTGTTATTAAGATTGGTACCGTTGTCAGTGATGATAGACTCAGGAACTCCATATCGGGCAATTATGTCCCTTTTTAAGAAGCGGATGATTACCCCTTTTGTGACATTGACATATGATGAAGCTTCTACCCATTTGGTGAAGTAATCAATTGCTACCAGTATAAACCTGTGGCCATTAGATGCTGTCAGAGTGATTGGGCCAATTACGTCGATTCCCCACATGGAGAAAGGCTATGGTGCTGACAACAAATGTAGCTCATTAAGCGGAGCATTTATCCAGTTTGCGTAAACCTAACACAAATGATAGTGCTTGACATATTTTATGCAATTTGATTCCATGGTTAACTAATAGTATCCTAACCTCATGATTTTTCGGGCTAACATGTAGCCATTCATATAAGGTCCACATACCCCTTCATGTACCTCTTTCATCAGTTCACAAGCTTCATTTTTGTCCACACATCTTAACAAGGTAGTATCAGATGATCTTTTGTAAAGTATAGACCCACTTAATAAGAAATGGCTTGCTAACCTTATGAGTGTTCTTTGGTCATTCTTGCTACCCATTTCAGGGTATTTACCTTCTTGGAGAAAGGTCTTGATGTCGTGATACCAGGGCTTGTTGTCTTGTGCTTTTTTAATTGTTAAACAGTAGGCGGGCCGATTTTCGATGTCTATCTTCATCGGTTGGACTTCGGCTCCCCTTGTTATCTGGATCATAGATGTTAGTGTGGCTAGTGCATCTGCAAACTGATTCAGAGTTCTCGGGATGTATGTGAAGGTGATTACCTTGAATTCTTCGAATAACTCTGTCAAGTGTTGATGATATGGCACCAGTTTGGGGTCTTTAGTCTTGTATTCCCCTCTTGTCTGTAATATGATGAGCGACAAATCCTCGTATACTTCTAATTCGCAGATTTCCATTTAGCATGCCATTTTGAGGCCGAGAATGCATGCCTCATATTCCGCGATATTATTGGTATATGGAAATGTGAGTCTTGTCGCTGCAAGGAATTGTATGTCGTTCGGGGATATCAATACTGCCCCGATCCCCCAACCGAATACGTTGGCAGCTCCGTCGAAAAACAACTTCCACCTTGGGTTCTGCTCTATCTCAAAGTCTTCTACCGGTATATCTTCCACTGTTAATATATTTTTGTCCGGGAATTGGGCTTGTATTTCTTGGGAATCTATTTTGACAGGGTGTTCTGCTAATTGGTTGGCTAAGGCTTGCCCTTTCATCGAGTTCTGATTTATGTATGTAATGTTAAACTCGGATAGGAGCATTTGCCATTTAGAGATTCTCCCTATCAAAGCTGGTTTCTGTGTCAAGTATTTCAAGGGATCATGTCTTGTCAGCAGCTCAATATGATAGTAGAGGGTGTATTGCCTTAGTCGATGCATGACCCAAATTAGAGCACAACAAGTCTTCTCCATGTCTGAGTACCTCTATTCCCCTTCTGTGAATTTCTTGCTCAAGTAATATATGGAACGCTCTCTTCCCTCTTCATCTTTCTGCCCCAATACGCATCCCATGGATCAGGGAGTATAGTGAGGTATAAGAATAAGGGCTTCCCTTGCTTTGGGACTATCAAGACTGGAGGTTTTATAAGGTAGTCTTCGACCGTCCTGAATGCTTCTTCGCATTCGTCGTCCCATTCTATTGTGGCGTTCTTCTTCAATAGACGGAATAGTGGTCGGCATTTGTCAGTAAGTTGTGAGATAAAACGAGCTATATAATTTAATCTTTCCAGCAAGCTTCTTACTTCTTTAACAGAGCGTGGGGAAGGTAACTCTAATATAGACTTTACCTTGTCAGGGTCGATTTTAATCCCTTCTTGGCTTATGACAAACCTTAACAATTTTCCCGTTGTGACCCCGAAAGTGCATTTCTCTGGGTTTAACTTGAGCTGGAATTTTCTTAGTCGTTTAAACAATTTCCTCAGGATATCTATATGGCTTTCTCCCTCTTTAGATTTGGCTATCATGTCGTCGACATATACTTCAACCTCTCGATGCATCATGTCGTGAAGTATCGCGACCATGGCTCTCTGATACGTTGCCTCGATGTTTTTCAAACCAAAGGGCATGACTTTGTAACAGAAAGTTCCCCATGTTGTTTTGGTTTTATCTTCTTCAGCCATTTTTATTTGGTTATATCCTGAGAAACCGTCCATGAATGAGAAGAGATGGTTTCCCGCAGTGTTGTCCACTAGAACATCAATGTGAGGTAGGGGGAAGTTATCCTTTGGCGTGGCTTGGTTTAAGTCCCGGAAGTCTACGCATACGCGTACTTTTCCATTCTTTTTCATAACGGGGACTATATTTGCTACCCATTCTGGGTAATTGGACACTTCGATGAACCCTACTTCTAGCAGTTTCTTAACTTCTTCCTTAATCTTTAGTAAGATGCCAGGCCTAAATCTTCTCAGTTTTTGTTTTTTAGGTTTGACATCTTCCCTTGTGGGAAGCTTATGAACCACTATTGATTGGTCTAGTCCCGGCATGTCGCCATATGACCAGGAAAACACATCTACATATTCTGTTAATAGCTCGGTTATCTCACATTTTTGCTCGGCACTTAAACTGGTCTCGATTTTGAGGTTCTTAGGGTTTTCCATGCTTCCTAGATTTACTGTCTCCACCGGCTCATCGATCGAAATTCCGCTTTGTTCATGTTTTTGCCAATTTTCTTGCATTATTTCGTGGTTAAGGATATCGCCTTCAACAACTAACCCTGCAGCGTTGGAAACGATATCAGTGTTTTTATTTTCTACCTGCGCGAAATATCCCTGATGTTCGATGGTAGGAGATCTGGGTAAAGTAAAAAATGCAAGCATATATAACATACTGTAATTGAATTGATAAAGAGTCTCAATAAAATTTGTTCAATAATCATTATCTACCTTTGAGCTAACCTAGAGCTATTGATAGGATAACAAAACCAATTGTTCAGAGCCGGATGCTGATTGGACGTGCGGGGGGTTAGTTTCCCATTATTGACGTCACCTTCGTTTATCCGAGGCTCTTGAATAATATTTGCTCTTCGGAAAGATTGTTAGAGAGGTGGAATGCACATTTGGGCGTTGCTTGGCTTCTCCTTCATTCTACCTTTGACACCTTTTGCTTGTGCTTCTTCTCTGGCTGTAGGAACGTACCCTAGTCAATGCTAGTGTTATTGCAGTTGCCGCTGTTTGCCATTTTGGTCTTTGAGCGGGTATGAATTGGGCTTCTGGAAGATTCGGTTGTTTGGGAGCTATTACGATACCTGGCACGCATTGTTTTCTTTTTCAGTATAATGTATGCAAATGTGGTGCATGTGTCATGTGGATGCTAAAAATAAAAGGGTTGACAATTGATTGACGATGTAATATTGAAACTTTACTTTTATTGAATAATTTTTTGAGTTCGACATTCAAACAAATAAAAGATTACAATGATGATCTATTTTCTAGCTCTCTTGGTCTTCTGTTGTGGAGACTCAAGCTTCCCGTTGATGACAACTTCTAATTCTTTGACTTTGGTTTGGGTTTTCTCCAACTGAGCTTCCAAGGCTATGTAGATTGTTGTTTTGTGGATACCCAGGAGTTTGTTGTACCGGCTGGCCTGGCCTCGAGATCTGGCACATAGACTTGGTTGGTTAGTGCTGGAGCCTGTAGCAGTTGGGTGTACTCTTCTAGAATGGGAGTGATCTTATGTGGCCTGATGAAGAAAGCTGCGGGCTCTACTTCCCATAAGTGGAGCATGGCCCGTACCAAAGGCAAATTCACCTCTATCTTCGTTGGTGAAAGGATGGGCCCTATCTTCTGCTGGATGAAGGCCTGCTCCTCTAGATTGTATAAGGTAAACCAGTGGTCTAGTACCAACTTTGGGTCCAAAGGTTTGTACACCTGAATTTCTTTGCAGAGGAGGCGGTCAACCGCGGTGCTAGCCATCTATTACAACAAGAAATTTCCTAATTACAACCAGAATTATGAAAACATTATAGGGAAATAGATTCGAACTCCATGAACAAAACAACAAATTATTACATCATCATCAATTGTCAACCCATGACTTATGTATGCAAAATAGGTTGGTTCTAACTGGTCCCCAAGCTCTATGGCCTCCCGCATTCTCGGAGAAATGGATCTCAGGCCATATCGAAGCATTGGGTGGGGTAGCCTAATCGGTCCCGAACGGTGATCAACTCACTTCGCCCGAAACCTACACAATGGCTCCCCGTCTTAGGGTTCTAGGACGGTTCGGGTTCGACCGCATTTAGTCACACATATGCATGCATGCAGACCCCAAAGTAAAGAAGACTAAACTTAGCTAATCCCTGAAAAGTTAGCAACAGAATAACAATTGAAAGACATTTCTTTAAAGGAAGGAACAATTTGAGGAGGTTCAGGTGGCTAGCTTACTGGAGTGGGTCCTCAGTGGAGTCGCCATCCTGTCGAGTCTATTTTTTTTTTAATTTTCCCATTCCTAATCCGATCTAGACTAGACCCTATGCTCATCTAATATAGATCCCCGACTTGAGTTAGGAACTTCGTTTAATTTTGGAGTCGCCACCCAACTGTTGTTGGGAAAGATTGAATTAGGACTAAAGGAGCGGATTAGTCTTAATTTGGACCACTAGTCGTCGTGACTTCCTCTTCTCGTTTTTGTGAAAAGAGGAAAAGGGAAAACCAGAGTTTCTAAGTTCGGAGGCTAACCTATTAAAACCTTTCGGTTACCACCCAATCTCCAAAAATTGTCTCTATCTAAAAATGTCTTTTATTTTGTTTCTGTTGCTTTTTATTATGTTCATAAGTGAATTATTTTAAGAAAATGATTTTTTTATTCATTTTATGGGTTGCCCTAAATGGGTGCCTACGTACCTGCTATTCATGATCAAACAAGTCGTAGTTCGCTTTTCCTGAAAATCATAAGTGTGTTTGTGAATTTTAATTTTAAAATCTCTTTTGATTTATGTTTTTAACATTTTTGGGATTTTTCTAATAAATCTAAGCCTAAGCTTTAATTTGACTTTTGGAAAATGATAACTTTGAGGGAAAACATCAATTTTGGATTTATTTGAGAAAATGATTTTTCTAAGTGATAAAACTCATTTTTTCTATTTTTATAATTTTTGAATTTTTATTAATTTTTTATTATTTTTGTAATTTTTATGATTTTTCATTATTTTTATGATTCTTTTATTATTCTTTTACAATTTTTATAATCTTTATGAGTTTTTATTATTTTTATAATTTTTTATTATTTTTATGATTTTTTATTAATTTTTCATAATTTTTGTGAATTTTTGTTTTACTAAAAATTTTCCTCCTAAATCCTGATCTATCCTATTTTATAATCTAAAGTCTTATTATTTTTTTTCTAATATTTTTATTATTTTTCTACATTTTTATTATTTATTATTTTGATTATATATTTTTTTCTATTCTTATTTTTAGATCATTAAATCCTAAAAAATCTAATTTCTAGCATTTTTCTATTTATTGAAATATAACTAATACATAAGTAAATAAATAAATAACTAACGAACAAATTAATAAATAAATAAACAACAAAATAATAAATCAAATAAAAATAACCGAAATAAATAAACAAAATAAAAATAAATCGAAAAATCCAGAAAATCTGACTTACCTGGATCCGGGTCGGTGCGTAGGTCGGGTTGGGTTGGATCGGTCGAACACGGCGGCGGGGAGTACTTGTTGGCGGTGTTCCGGCAGCCTTTTGCAGCGGGTGAGGTATCAAATCCTAGGTTATCGAGGGTGAGGAATCCAATAGTGGCGGTTGTTTGCTCCAAAAACACCTCCTAGTGGTTGCTCAACTCCTAATCGGCAGTCGCGGTTTCGAACAACTCTGGTGGTCTTTGATTCTCTCTTTTCTCTCACTTTCTCTCGCTTTTGATCTGTGTGCTTTGCTCCTGCCTTTGATCCCTATTTATAGCTGCTCAAAAGCCCTCTTGGATAAGCTCAAATCCGCCGATTTGGATAAATCCGAATTTTTCCGTTTTTTAGATTTGATTTTATCCAGCTTATTTGATGCCGATTTGTTGTAATCTTATGATTTATCTGAATAATTCGGTTTTAAATTTATTGAAATCCAAAAAGATTAAAAGAAATCCAACAATTTCGGCCTTATCGGACTTCTGCCGGATTTTTCTCCGGTTGGGCTCGAGGAAGAAGACGATCACGTGCGAGGCACGTGTTTCCTCTTGGCCAATCGCATGCTGCCACGTGGCAACTCTAGGGAAAAGAAGAGAAAATTTTTTCCGAATGCACGCAGGGGGATTCAAACTCGAGACCTCTGGCTTCCCGCACGTTTCCAGGCACACACACGAGCCAGCTGAGCTGGCCCAATTTCTCGATTTTATTTACATCGCAAATTGTATATATGCGATGCAATTTTTTCATTTGTTTGTATTTTTTGGAATTTCAAAAATTTGTAAAAATTATTTAATCCTTATTGTTCCTATTTCTGAAATTATTTCTCAAAATTGATGTATTTTCCTATTTATTTTTATTTTTTGAATATTTTTATTATTTTTGCTAAATTAAAGAAAAATTAGAAAAAATTGGAAAATGATTATTATTAATTATTATTTATTCTTAGAGCAAAAATGGGATGTTTACAATACACATATGATTATTCCTACCAAAACCCCACATCTGCAAGTATAAAATGACTTTAAGAATAATATTAGATAATCAAATTTGTTGGTTGAAGTATAAACTACATCATCCATTGATGAGTTTTCTTGTATATTTATTAAAAATCTCAAAGAAAGAAAAAAGATAATTTTCAAAATTAATCATATATTTCACAAAATACAAGTTTAAAAAAATGTAAAAAAGTTTATAAGTCATTTTTTTACTATGTAACATTAGATTTTGCGAGGAGTTGTTATTTGTGACATGTAGGATTAGATTATTAACTTCTTTTAAAAGAGCAATGCAAACAGAAAATGAAATATTATGTGAGTTTGAAAAAAAAAAATGCCATATTACGGGGGAAACGATATTTGAACACCTATAACTAATATTTGGACTAGTTATAAGATATACGACAACTAAAGGAGAAAGTTTCAAACTTGTGTATACAAAAAAAACTGACACTTTATCAAAAAGTAAAAAAAAAAAAAAAAAAAGTTTCAAACTTGTTCCATTTTAGAAAGAGTATAGAGTTCATATCTATTGGAGTACAACACCTTGATACCTATAGTTAACATTTACATGCCTAATAAAGATATTTACTAATATCAAATCTAAATGAAATGAAAAAATGAATGCTGAATATGGTAATGAAGTGTGTAGAAATGATTAGATGATTGCTATTATGAGGA
>JBBMOL010000456.1:158024-194845 GCA_037954665.1 Laguncularia racemosa | reverse complement strand
CATCTTGATATGTGCGCAATATTAGGATGGAATTATATCTCTGTTATTAAGATTGAGAAATCGGTAATAGAGTAGATCTTGCATGAAAAAAAGACACCTTGTAATCCTAGAGATAGGTTATAGGAGGTCTTCTGTATTGAACGAGGTCATTGCGGTCTAGTTCAATTGAGAGTCCTAGAATTCTATTGCAATCTTGATTATGTTAATTAAAGAGAGACCTTAATTGGCTTAATTAGGATTAGGGATTATTGATCTTGAGAAAGACTCTAATCTAGTGTAAGAAACTCCGCAGATCAAAGTTTAGATATTAATCATTGGATAGTGTGGAATTGAGTAAAAGCTACATGAGAATTAGGGGTGGATCTTGGGCAGGGTATGTTTAGATCATTGAATTAATTAAGGGAGTGTTTGGTTACATTTACTTTGTTCATTTTATTTGTTTCTTTCAGGTTTAGGCAATAATTAGGATAGTTGAGATCATCAATAGTGAGAAGTTAGATAGTAAGAGAATCGTTAGTACTAGTACTTATATGTCTTCGTGGGATCGATACCTATACTCCTATGCTATACTGCTAGTCGATAGGTACACTTGCCTGAGAGCTGATCGTAAGCTAGGATTGAGTAGAGGTTTAAACTTGTTAGAATGGTCAGATCGTCCCACCAGAAGTATATGGGGATTTGTCGCTCATCATACTACAGATAAGAGGGGAATATAGGACTAAAGACCCCAAACTGATACCATATCATCAACTCTTAACTGAGTTAATCGAAGAATTCAAAGCAATCACTTTCAGATATATCCCAAGAACTCAGAATTAGTTTGCAGATGCACTCACCACACTAGCATCTATGATCAAGATAACAGGGGGTGCCGAAGTCCAACCGATGAAAATAGACATCGAAAACCGGCCCGCCTACTGTTTAACAATTGAAAAGGCATAAGATGACAAGCCATGGTATCACGACATCAAGACCTTTCTCCAAGAGAGTAAATACCCTAAAATGACTAGCAAGAATGACCAAAGAACACTCTGAAGGTTAGCAAGCCATTTCCTATTAAGTGGGTCTATACTCTACAAAAGATCATCTAATACCACCTTGTTGAGATGTGTGGACAAAAATGAAGCATGCGAACTGATGAAAGAGGTACATGAAGGAGTATGTGGACCTCATATGAATGGCTACATGTTAGCCCGAAAAATCATGAGGTTAGGATACTATTGGTTAAACATGGAATCAAATTGCATAAAATATGTCAAGCACTGTCATCTGTGTCAAGTATACGCGAACCGGATAAATGCCCCGCCCAATGAGCTACATTTGTTGCCAGCACCATAGCCTTTCTCCATGTGGGGAATCGACATAATCGGCCAAATCACTCCGACAGCATCCAGTGGCCACAGGTTTATACTGGTAGCGATTGATTACTTCACCAAATGGGTAGAAGCTTCGTCATATGCCAACGTCACCAAAGGGGTAATAGTCCGCTTCTTGAAAAGGGACATAATAGCCCGATATGGAGTTCCTGAGTCCATCATCACTGACAATGATACCAATCTTAACAACAAATCGATGACAGGTTTATGTCAACAATTCCGCATAAACCATAGGAATTCAACTCCCTACCGACCTCAAATAAATGGGGCAGTAGAAGCAGCTGACAAGAATATCAAAAAGATCATCGAGAAAATGACAACCACTTACAAAGATTGGCACGAAATGTTACCGTTTGCTCTCATGGCTTATAGGACTTCAATAAGAACATCTACTGGAGCTACCCCATATTCATTGGTATATGGTACTGAAGCAGTGCTACCAGTTGAAGTCAAAATATCATCATTCAGAATCTTGTCAGAAACTCAGCTAACCGAATCAGATTGGGCAAAGAAGAGGCTTGATCAGCTGAATCTAATTGATGAAAAAAGACTTACCACACTATGTCATGGCCAGTGTTACCAACAAAGGATGGCCCGAGCGTTTAACAAGAAAATGAGGCCCCGATACTTCAAAGAAGGGGATCTGGTGCTAAGGAAGGTTCTCCCGAACGCCCAAGACTTCAGAGGGAAATTTACCCCAAACTATGAAGGCCCTTATGTGGTGAAAAAGGTTCTGTCAGGAGGTGCTTTGATACTGACTCAAATGGATGGTCCGGAATTGAGAGACCCCATTAACACAGATGCCGTAAAGATGTACTATCCTTAGGCAAGGGAATTGAAATTTTGCCAATGTTTATGAAAGCCAATGTTCAATACAAATTTCGTTGAGTCAAGTTTTTACTTTTTATAAGCAAAGTTAATGTCCCTAAATGGTCAATAATCCCAATCAATTCTCATCGCAACAAATATTCCTAAACACATTAGCCATCACTTCACTAATAAATGATAAACACTATAAATAATAATGAATCTTAATAAATTTTGTAAAATAATTCTATCTATTCTTGAGCATTAAAACTTAGCGCATTAGTAGGATAACACTACCGGCAAAAGAGCCGTGCACACAAGAAAGGAAGCACATCAAGATTTTCAACCCCGTGTCAAGATGAGAAGAAGTGAAGCAGAAGCAAACCAGCACGAAGGTTCAGTCGTTTGGTTGCCATCCATGACAAATTGGCAAGCATATTAAAATGAATAACTATCATCATATCATGAAAAGCATCACATCATTTAGCTCAGTCAGTAGAAGCATATTCAAAAGCATAAGATGAGTCAGCCCATAGTGGGGCACTTATCTAAACATCCCCTTTAATAGGGTAGTCAGCCTAAAAAGGGGCACTTCCCTAAATATCCTCTCTTAAGGTCAGCCCATAAGGGCAACTTTTTGAGATATTTTTATCATAGGTTAGTCAGGCTAAGAGGGGCACTTTCCTAAATATCCTCTCTTAAGGTCAGCCTATAGGGGCACCTTTTTTAGATATTTTTATCATAGGCTAGTCGGCCCAAGAGGGGCACTTTCCTAAATATCTTGTCTCAAGGTCAGCCCATAGGGGCACTTTTTGAGACATTTCCCCCAGGGTCATTAGTCTAAGAAGACATGTCCCGCTATAGGTTAGTCAGCCCAAGAGGGGCACTTTCCTAAATATCTTATCTCAAGGTCAGCCCATAGGGGCACTTTTTGAGACATTTCCCCCAAGGTCGCTAGTCTAAGAAGACACGTCTCACTATAGGTTAGTCAGCCCAAGAGGAGCACTTTCATAAATATCTTGTCTTAAGGTCAGCTCAAGAGGGGCACTTTCTTAAATATCCTCTCTTAAGGTCAGCCCATAGGGGCACCTTTTTGAGATATTTTTATCATAGGTTAGTCAGCTCAAGAGGGGCACTTTCTTAAATATCCTCTCTTAAGGTCAGCCCATAGGGGCACCTTTTTGAGATATTTTTATCATAGGTTAGTCAGCCCAAGAGGGGCACTTTCCTAAATATCCTCTCTTAAGGTCAGCCCATAGGGGCACCTTTTTGAGATATTTTTATCATAGGTTAGTCAGCCCAAGAGGGGCACTTTCTTAAATATCCTCTCTTAAGGTCAACCCATAGGGGCACCTTTTTGAGATATTTTTATCATAGGTTAGTTAGCCCAAGAGGGGCACTTTCCTAAATATCCTCTCTTAAGGTCAGCCCATAGGGGCACTTTTTGAGACATTTCCCCCAAGGTCGTTAGTCTATGAAGACACGTCCCGCTATAGGTTAATCAGCCCAAGAGCGGCACATTCCTAAATATCTTGTCTCAAGGTTAGCTCATAGGGACACTTTTTGAGACATTTCCCCCAGGGTCGTTAGTTTAAGAAGACACTTGCCGCTATATGTCAGTCAGCCCAAAGAAGGGGCACTTTCCTAGACTCCCTCAATTAGTTAGCTCAGAGGAGCACTTTTCGAATCCCTCGATTAGTTTGCTCAGAGGAGCACTTTTCAAATCCCTCGATTAGTTAGCTCAAAGGAGCACTTTTTGAAATCCTCGATTAGTTAGCTTAGAGGAGCACTTTTCGAACCCATCGAATAGTTAGCTCAGAGGAGCACTTTTCGAATCTATCAATTAATCAGCTCGTAGGAGAACTTTTTCAAACTTTTGATAACCGATTAGTCATCTCAATGGAGCACTTTTCGGAGGTATTTTTCCGAACAGTTGCTAGTCTAGTCAGATGCTTCTATTGACAGGTAGCCAGCTCATCAGGGCGCTTCCTAAGATAATCTTCTTTTCAAGGTTGTTAGTCTGATAAGACCCTTCCTATCATCATTTATTCTACACTCTTAAACAATGCTTGAGATGTTTCCTATCGCCAATTAGTCAGCCCATAAAGCACTTTTTGGGAAGGAACATTACTCTAAATTGTTAGGACCATTTTAAACTTGTGGGATTATTAGCTCTTGGAGCATTTTCCTACCAGAAACCAATTTCCAGATAATCAGCCAAACCAAGGTGTTATCTATTCAAATCAGGAGGCCAAAAATGGCGTCTTTCTTGTCTTTGTAGTTAAGTTTTTCAAACTTTACTACAAAGAGGGGCAGCTGTAAACACCTCATTTTTGCCCTAAGAATCAATAATAATCAATTTCCAATTTTTCCCAACTTTTTCCAATTTATCTCTAATTTGGCAAAAATAGGAAAAATATTCAAAAAATAAACATAAAGAGGAAAACACATCAATTTTGAAAAATGATTTCAGAAATGACAATAATAAGGAATAAATAATTTTTACAAATTTTTGAAATTTCAAAAAATATAAAAAAATAAAAAAATCGCATTGCATATATGCAATTTGCGAAATAAACAAAATCAAGAAAATGGGCTAGCTCAGCTGGTTCGAGTCATGGTCAGGCGGGTGCATGCGGGTGCGAGGTCAGGGGTTCGAAACGCGGGCGAAGCAGATTCCGCGTTTTGCAAATTTTTCATTTACCCGGGACACGTGTCATCATCTGATTGGCTAGAGCAAGCGCACGCGTTGGGCGCGTGATCATCTTCAACCTCGGTCCGAGATCGCCGACGAGGAGAAAAATTCGAATTTCGGCCGTTTCGATTCAATTTTTTGCACAAATCCAACAGATCTTCAATAGAATTAAGATAAACATCATCCAATTGGAATCAAATCTCAACAAATCGAAGGATTTACATGAATCGAAGTTGGTTCATTTAACCGCAAATCCGATTTGCCTCGACCGGTGGAAATCCGAGCTTATCCAGCTCAATTTCAAGAGCCTATAAATAGAGGATGAAGTGAGGAAGCCAGATCACAGATCAAAATGATGTGCCTAATTCCAAGCTTAAGCACAATCAAAAGAATCAAGGAAAACACCTTAATTCACAAAACACAAAATCGGTTCACTTGACTAGGTAAATGCGGAAATCCTAAGGCAATGGAATGAAATCCAAAAAGCTCTAATTGCTATTATCAATCCAATGAAATCCAAAAAGCTCTAATTGCTATTATCAATCCAAACAAGTAATCTTCATCAAATAATAGCAATTAGAATTGAAACCCACGTAAATCAAATCAAGAAATCAAATGGTTAAACCGCAAATTCCAACCCTTCCTTCAACTATCCAATTCACGCCACAATAAAGAGAATGATATCATATATCAACATAATCAATCCTATAACAAGCTATTGATCACGAATTTCAAATTAAAACAAGTCCAAGAATATCCAAATCAACCCTAGATATGACTCACTAAAGAAGAAATGAACAACAACAAAGATGAATCGATATTACTCACGATTTCTCCTTGTTGCACTTGCCACAATTTCAACTTCTTGGGATTGAAATTGATAAGAGCATTTGGAATTAGGAAAACCCTAAGCCCTCTCACGAAATGTGAAGTGTTTGTTCTGCAAAATTAGCCTCCTCAAACCCTCTCTTAAGCAAGTATTTATACTTGCTACTCCTAGGGTTAAAAGGTGCTCAAAATTACAAGTTTGTCACTTTTAAGGTAGCTAGCCCTAAATGAAAATTACAAGGAAATAAAAGTATCCCAAAACCAAATACAACCAAAAATAGTTCATAAAAGTGTAAATATATAAAAGAAATGGTCTTCAAGATGCCGGTCTTCTATAGGATCCATCGGCCCAACTCATCGCTGGTTCAAGTCGGTCCATGGATAACCCACAATTTGAGTTTGAGGGAGTTTGTCCATTGCCCTATATAATATGATAAGTGTGCCTATTGGAAAACACAATACAAGAATAATAGAAAAGAGGTTAATATATAAATAATTCTGGGGTCTATCTGCTCGAAATGGGCCCTCAACGCAAAGATTTGAAATCCTTCAGTTCTTACCCTAATGATAGGTCTTGTCGGATTTTTATTCCTATCACAAAAGCGAGAGAAAGTGAGAGAAAAGAGAGAATCGAAGTCCGCCGGAGTTTTTCAAAACCGTGACTGCCGAGCAAGAGTTGGGCAACCACCAGGAGTCGTTTCTGAAGCAAACCACCACCACCATTGGATTCCTCACCCTCGATAATCTAGGATTCGACACCTCAACCGCTGAAGAAGGCCGCCGGAACGCCGTCAACGAGCACTCCCCGCCGCCGTGTCCAACCGATCCGACCCGACCCGCTTCGACCCGATTCGAACCGACTGACCCGACCCGCGCACCCCCGGATCCAGGTAAGTCGGATTTTTTTATTTTTTTAATTTTATTTATTTATTTACTTGGTTTATTTTATTCCAAATTAATTTATTTACTTATTTGTTATTTTTTATTTATATTTCAATAAAATAGAAAAATTGTAGAAATTACGTTTTTTTAGGATTTAATGATATAAAAAAACAAAAATGTAATTAAAATAATAAATAATAAAATGTAGAAAATTTATAAAGAAAATTATAAAAATATTAGAGGAATGATAATAAAACTTTAGATTTTAGAATAGGGTAGATAATAAAAATCTAGGAGAAAAATTTTAATGAAAAATATAAAAATTATGAAAAATTAATAAAAAATTATAAAATAATAATAAAAAAGAATTATTATAAAAATCATGAAAATTCATAAAAATCATAAAAAAAATAAAAGATTATAAAAATCATAAAAATCCACAAAAATTAATAAAAACTTGAAATAGAAAAAAAAATGAGTTTTATCAACTAGAAAAATTATTTTCTCAAATAAATCCAAAATTGATGTTTTCCCTAAAAATTATTTTCAAAAATCAAATTATTATGCTTAGGTTTAGATTTTTTTAGAAAAATCCCAAAATGGTAAAAACATAAATCAAAAGAGATTTCAAAATTAAAATTCAGAAACACACTAAATCTTTTCAGGAAAAGCGAACTACGGCTTGCTTGATCCTGAATAGTAGGTGCGTAGGCACCCATTCGGGGCAACCCATAAAATGAATAAAAAAAATTCATTTTTCTAGAATAATTCACCCAAAAACACAGTAAAAGGGCAACGGAAATAAAATAAAAAACATTTCTAAAAGGAGTAAATTTTAGGAGATTAGGTGGTAACCTTAGGGTTTTAATAGGTTAGCCTCCGAACTTAGAAACTCTGGTTTTTCCTTTTCCTCTTTTCACAAAAACGAGAAGAGGAAATCACGACGACTAGTGGTCCACATTAAGACTAATCCGCTCCATTAGTCTTAATTCAATCTTTTCCAACAACAGTTGGGTGGTGACTCCAAAATTAAACAAAATTCCTAACTCAAGTCGAGGATCTACATTAGATGAGCATAGGGTCTAGTCTAGATCGGATTAGGAATGGGAAAATTCAAAAATTAGATTCGACAAGATTGAAAAGACATTTGCAGTTTTTTAGATAACTGGAAGCAGAAAGATTAACTATATCGCATTTATGTTGATGGGAATTACAACAAAATGGTAGGCGTCAATTCCTAAACTGGTAGGGGAGTGTATGAACTGGACAGTGTTCAAATAACTATTTTATCAAAGGTACTTCCATAGTAGCTCTAGAGATAAAATGGAGAATGATTACTATAACTGTGAATAGGGGAATAAGACAATGGAAGAGTATGATGTGTAATTGAATTGCTTAATTCAATTTCTACCCGAGAATGTCTGTGCTGTTGATAAATCTAGGGCTAGAAGATTTTCGATGGGATTGGAGCTAGATCTCTAACATATGCTAAAGTGGTTGATAAGGCCAAATACTTGGAACAGAGTAGGAAAATGATAGAAGAACAAAGGAGCTTTAAAGCAGGGGTAGTTTTAGGGAAGAAACCCATCACAATTAGGATGGGGCAAGATAAGGGCAAGAGACCCCACATGTTCCAAAACAGATCACAGAGTGCTGCAACCCCTCCTCTATATATTAAATTGGTGCCTTTAGCACTTCTAGTAGCTGCACTTACCATTAGATGCACCAGGTGCTATAGACCTCATGAATTAAGAGAATGCAAATGGTTAGAGGATGCATGCTTCTCTTGTGGAAAGAAAAGACACATCAATAGACACTACAACAAGAAGTCAATTCCCCTAATATTCTGTCATGTATGCAAATATAAGGGACATAAGACAATTTATTATCTTTAGAAGTAAGTAGAAAATCAAGCAACCCTAGCTCCAAAGATAGTAACACCTCTAACGAGGGGATAAGTTTGTAGACCACAAGCAAGGAGCCCTAGACAATGGGTTCCCACTAGAGTATTTACTATTTAGTAGCAACAACACCATGACTAGCTAGATCTAGACACCATTGTAGGTATGCTTCAAGTACATGCTTACAATGGTTATATACTATTTGATACTAGTGCATCTATTTGTTGTGTGTCTAAAAACTTTATATTTGAATGTGCATTGGATGTTGAAAATATGGATGATAATTTGACTATTAGTACCCCTTTAACAATTGGAGGGAAGATAGATAGAATCTATACAAAAGTAGAAATAGAAACACAGGGTAAGGTGATGCTAGTAGATCTCTTGATTCTAGAGAAGGTGGAGTTTGACATTACATTGGGAGTCAATTGATTGCCAGAATACCATACCACCATTAACTGTCCTAACATGGTGGTACAATTCAACAAACTTAGGGAAAATTACTTTAAGTATAAGCCGGAAGCTTAGAGATCAACTGGATTGCCTACTTATGAGTTATGGGGAAGGAATATGCTAGCAACTGTAACCACTGAAGCTAGTGAAGAAATAAAATTAGAAGTGGTGCCTAAAGTGAGAGAATTTTTTAATGTGTTTCGAAAAGACCTTCCCGGTTTATCCTTAGCTAAGAAGATAAAGTTCAGCATTGATTTAGTATAGGGTACTGTATCAATATTAAAACTGGTATATAGGATGGCGCTAGTTGAATTAGAAGAGCTAAGGAAGTCGTTATAAGAGTTATAAGACAAGGGTTTCATAAGACCTAGTGTATCTCCTTAGGATGCACTAGTCCTTTTTGTTAAAAAGAAGGATGGAAGCATGAGGCTCTACATAGATTATAGAGAGTTAAATTGGGTCACTATCAATAACAAGTATCCTTTTCCTAAGATAGATGACCTACTTGACCAACTTCAGGGAGCTTAGGTATTCTCTACAAAACACTTGAGATCAAGGTACCACCAACTAAGAATTATGGAAGGAGACATTCAAAAGATAGCTTTTAGACCTGATATGGGCACTTTAAATTTTTGGTGATGCCTTTCAGGTTAACCAATGCACTTACAATACTCATGGATTTAATGAATAGGGTGGTTGGGGATTTCCTAGAAAATTTTGTAATTGTCTTCATACATGATATCCTAATATACTATATAAGCTAAGATGATGGGAATCTACCCTGCGATTCCAGTAGTGGGGGAACCTAACTTAGATGCATGAGCCTAGACATCCACATATGGCCACATTTTATCTAATAATGTTTGATTTTGCACTTTAGCAGGTACATTGATTGGTTTTACAGGATGGCCAAACAACATGCACTAGGGATCAACTTGTGGGACATTTTTGGTGTCACATCTAATGGCCCACAAATTGATCCATTGAAGTGAAGAATCGGCCACTTGAAGACCAATTGTATTTGTATTTGTTGCTTATGAGAACCGACCATTTTGATTTTTATACTTGTAATCTTGATTCTTGGAACCGGCCACCTAGTGGCAACTTTGTAATTTTTTTGTTTGTTTTACCCTAATAGGAGCAAATATAAATACTTGCTAACTAGGGTTTTTAGGGAGCTTTTTGATAATTTTTTGAAAATATATACTCTTTAAGCCATGAGGGAGAGCCTTGCAAATTAAAGATCTCTTATCAATTTCTTGTGAAATTGTGGCAAGATTCAACAAGAGGAGATTGTGAGTCATATCAATCTTACTTTTGTTGTTAATAAATTGCGTTTAGTAAGTAATATCTAGGTGCAATTTGTGGTTACTTTTCATTCACGTGATATTGGTTGTAATTTTTAGATTTGGTCATTTTCAAATTTGAAATTACTTCCTAGTGTAATTGTGTGATTTTCCATTGAAAAATCACATACTTCTTAGTTCAAATTTCGTTTGGTGATTTGCTTAATTAGGATTTCAATTTCATCACACCACTTTATGGAGTTTATTTAGTTGATTCTTCAATTGCAATTGAGTTCTTGTGTTTCAGATTTTAAAGCACGTCATAAAAGCATGAGGAGCACTCGAGATTGGTATTGAACAAGTTATAAGATGAAAGACTATATGCCAAATTTAATAAATGTGAATTCTAGCTAAAGTAGGTGGTTTTCTTAGGTCATGTGGTTAGCATGGATAGAATATCTATAGACTTAGAAAAGGTGAGAGTTGCAATGGATTGACACAGATCAAAGACAGTAATAGATATAAGAAGCTTCTTAGGTCTACCAAGCTACTAGAGAAGGTTTGTTGAGGGATTCTCTAAAATAGTGGCTCCTCTCACCAGGTTAACACAAAAGAATGTGAAGTTTGAGTGGGATGACAAATGTGAAGCTAGTTTCTAAACATTCAAGGAGAAACTTGTGTTAGCACTAGTTTTGGAATTACCTAAGAATAGGGAAGAGTTCACTATATATAATGATGCATCAACCCAAGGGCTGGGATGTGTGTTAATGCGAGGCAAGCACGTCATAGCATATGCATCCCACTAATTGAAGCCATATGAGAAGAATTACTTAACTCACAACTTGGAGTTAGCAATAGAGGTATTAGCCTTAAAACTATGGAGGCACTATTTGTTAGGGTCGGTGCTCACTAATAATAATGAAGTAAAGTTAAAAGAGGAAGAAAAATAAAGGCACAAGATTTATCCTAGTTCACTAGTTAATTAGAGCTATGTCTAGTAGAGAATTCCACTATAATTAGCACCTTACTCTCTCTTTTTCTTATCACACAATTATAAGTGAAAAAGAGAATATATAGTAACAGCTATTCATGGGCCCAAACCCAAACTTTCAATGAATAAATATAGGCTTAATTGCTAAAAGCCATTTGGTATCCAGGGGGCACTACCCCCTTGAGACCCCCGCCGAGGCGACTTCCCCGGACCTCCGTGCTTTCTTGTCGTAGGAGAGTATGAGTCACACCCCAATACTATTTGTATGGAGAGAGATGTAGGATTTTCACAAATCATAGGAGCTTGAAATATATCTTCACACAAAAGGAGCTGAACATAAGGCAAAGGAGATGGTTAGAATTGATCAAAGATTATGACATAGAAATCCGGTACTGTATAGGAAAAGCCAATGTGGTAGTAGATAACCTTAGCAGAAAGAAATAGGGTAATATTACTACTCTCATCACTTCACAACAAAAGTTGTTGGATGATATGTGTAAATTGGAATTGGATGATTTGACTCAAGAAGTGGTGGCAAAAATGGGCACTTTACGTGTATAACAAACTTTAGTGGATAGAAGTAAGATTGCTTAGATAGAGGATAAAGATATCCAAGAGATCAAGAGTAGGATGGAATAGAGCAAGGCTCCTGAATTCGATAGGGACATAGAGGGGATCTTAAGATATGGAACAAGATTATATATGCTAAAGGATATGGAACTAAAGAAGGAAATAATGAAAGGGGCACATTACTTAGCCTATATAATTCATCCTGGAAGCATAAAAGTGGACCTGAAGTGTCACTACTAGTGGAAGAACATGAAAAGGGAGATAATTGAATATGTGGCTAGATGTCTTACTTGCCAACAGGTTAGAATTGAGCATCAAAGTCTAGCTAGAGAATTACAACCTCTTTTAGTACCAAAGTGGAAATGGGATCACATAATAATGGACTTTGTTACGACCCTCTTGAATACTAAAGAGAAGTGGGATGTGTTTTGGGTAATTGTAGATTGGCTAACCAAGTTTACTCATTTTCTACCTATTAGAGTGGGATACAAATTGGAGAAGTTGGCCCAAATATATATATAGAAGATAGTAAGACTAAATGGAGTGTAGATGACCATAACTTCTAATAGAGACATAAGATTTGTAAGTAGATTTTAGGATATACATATAGCTTTGGGCACAAAACTGCAATTCAGTACTACATCCCACCCCTAGATGGATAGGCAATTTGAGAGGACCATACAGACTTTAGAAGATTTGCTCAAAGCTTATGCATTAGATTTTAGAGGTAACTAGAATGAGCAAATACCTTTGGTTGAGTTTGCCTATAATAGTAGCTATCAAGCAACTATCTAAATGGCTCCCTATAAGGCTCTATATGAAAGGAGATGTAGATCTCCATTACACTTAGATGAAGTGAGAGAAAGGTTGATGTTAGGACTAAAATTGGTCTAAATAGCTTAATCCCAACAAAAGAACTATGTTGATAAGAGAAAATGCCCTCTAAAATTCCAAGTAGGAGATAAAGTTTCGTTGAGAGTTTCTCCAACAAATGGGGTAATTAGGTTCAATTTGAGAGGAAAGTTAAACTTGAAATACGTAAGCCCATTCAGAATCATGGAAATAGTGGCTATTGTGGCTTACATGTTAGCTCTCCCACCAAGTTTGACTAGGGTACATGATGTATTCCATGTATCCATATTAAGGACGTTTGTACACAACCCTGACTAGATAGCCTTGGAGCCCTTGAATGTATAACCAAAGTTATCCTCTACGGAAAAACTAACCAACATTGTAGATTTAAAGGAACAAGTGTTAGGATAGAGAGTGATTCTCTATGTCAAGGTACAATGGACAAATCAAACTAAATAGGAAGCGACATTGGAATTGGAAGAGGAAATGAGGAAAAAATATCTAAGGCTCTTCTAGAATCAGGTAACTTTCGAGGATGAAAGTTTTATAAAGGGGGGAGTATGTAAACACTCGAAAAAATATATGTTTATTTAATATTTATTATAAAATCGAGCTAAGGTCAAAAGTGAAAATTTAATAAAATATGGGGCATAGATTGGTCATTTCGTGGAAAAAACATAAATACCTTATGTAACCTAATGCTGCTTCTTTTCTGCTATTGGTACAGTAATAGATAAAAGTAACAAACAAGAAGACGCTCTTTGAAACCTAAAGGCAATCAAGCAAATTACATAAAGGACTAGACCAATTCCATCAGGTAAGGATTGATATGATTGAATTGTTGTTCACGGTCACAGAATTTAGGATTTAATCAATTGTCATTACATGATTCGATCAAAGTTCGGATCGAGGAAAAAGGCAGAATGTGTATAGAAGCAAGTGATTAAAGGTTCGATTCATAGAATTTGACAAGTTCACTAATTCACTTAATGCATTAAGAAATTACAAATTTTAGAGTCCAATTAGAATTAGGAACACAAACATCGGATTTAGGACTGAATTGAAAAAGAGAATAAGGTTCATGAAGAACAACATAGTACATGATTAAGTACATGCTCGTATACTTGCTCATGCTAAAACATGCATTGTATATAGAAAGGTACACAGCCGAAGTATATGTCGGTCCACTTAGGCATGCTAAATTATGGAAATCTACAAAAGGTACACAACTAACTACACGACTATGTATCCGAGCATGCTAAAATGACAAAATCTAAAAAAAGATACATGACCACTCTACATAACCGTATATTTAGGCATGCCAAACATGCAAAATACACAGAAAGATACATGGCCACTATATATGACTGTGTATCCTAACTATGCTAAAGCACATGACTTAAAGCATGATCATGTACTTAGTAATATTTTGTTTATCAATTTAATTTACATTCAAACGAACTTCTGTGTAACCTAAAAACATAATGTAACCCTAGAAGCTCTAGTAGCATAACAGAAGGAATCATATAACTGTTAAGTGAAGAGAATTAAGACTTAGGTTATTCTTAGGTTAGTACTAAGAAGGAATCACTAGTGTTTTGACATATTAAAAACTAGCTTTAAGTTTAGGACTAGAAGTTTAAGATTAAGACTCCAAGTATGTGTAACTTTAATTGTTTCTTGTGCTTGTTAAGTTAGTATTAAAATTAGACTAAGTTGAATGAATTAGTTTAAGTGCTTGTTGATTGCGTTTGGCTTAGCCTAAGGGCCTATAGTGGTAGATCCCTAAAAAGCATCCCAATGATCCTTCTGTGATGTTGCCCTTAATAAAGTCATGCTTGAAAAGGATCTAGGTTAGTTTAAGGTTTAATGACTTATGGGTGTTGGGGCCTGTAGTGGTAGTTCTTAACATTGTATTAAGTTTTAAGTATGATTAAGGCTTAAGGACTCATGGGTGTTGTGGCTTGTAGTAGCAATCCCTAACACCGGGTTAAGGATTAAGTGCTTTAGTGTGTTTGGTAGGCTCATGAGTATCACAATGTTGTTATATGTGAACTTAAGTAAAACAAAACTTGTTGTATGATGCTTTTTATATGCATAAATGTATGTGAATTATTTCATGTTTGATCATGCGCATGCATTTGTTGTTATACATACTGAGCGTTAGCTCACCCCTTAGGAATATTTTTTTTAAATGCAGGTATAGAGGAAAATGTTCCTCATGAAGAGGAGTTAGGTTTAATGTTCAAGAGAGGAGGGAGAAGATTTCCATTGTTATTATGGAGACTAATTGAGGATTTATCGGCTTATCGGCTGAAGTATATGAATTGTATTGAGACTTATTATTGAATTTGAGGATTTGAGAATTAGATTAATTAAATATTTTAAATGATTTGAATTAATGTATTAAGAGTGTTTTCTTTAAGAGTTGAAAGTTTATTTAAGATATATTTGTATTATGTTAGAAGTATTGAATACATATGGTTGTATGGTTGTAGTTTATAGGAACTTAAAGGAATAAATGGTATTAAAATAATGTTAAGCGTCTTAATATGTCATTGTTTGATAAAAACATACAGCAAGTAATAATGTTTTGAATTTTGAAGCGTTATAATAATAACTATAAATATTCATGTATTTGTCACATGTCTAGTAGTTTATCGTCAGATTATTGTAGGCCTTATCTATTAACAAAATTTTTCCTTTAAGAAACAGGTTTTACAATCTATAGCATACCATATTCAAGAAAAAGAAGCAACTCATTTAATATATTGAAAATGTAGAGTTTTTACTTCTCTGGAGGTTTTACGTCGCTCAACGTATCAAGGTATGCAAATCCCATGCTCTTCGAAGATCCATTGTCAGCTTCACTGCATCAATTCCATCACCTTTCGCAAGTATTTTGTTCTTAACCTCTCTCACGAGACTCACCGATTCCACACCAATATCATCACAAAAATTCAAGTGCGGAAGAAATTCCTGTATTCAGTAAATGGCTTCTTTGATTCGTTTTATCCAATTTAACGTTAAGTTACCACCAAATGACATATAATACTAATTTAACTCTGAAATGGATAACAGAGCATCAAAGAATTGTTAACTCCTCCAAGACGTAAAAATGGAAACAGAGTACGTCTCGTCTGCTTAAATGTAGAATTAGATGCAACTTTATTTGTTTGTTTAAAGAAAAATCGAGTTTCTCTTTGCTTTTGAGGTTTGTTTCGAGTTGCTTGTTTTTACGTCTATAAATACCTGAAACGCTTGCTGCAGTTTTAAGTGCTATGGAGTGCTATGGGTGCGACCTTATGTTTTCTGTAATTTCACTGTGTCACTATTTAAAATCACTTAACATGCCTTAGAAAAGGAATCTGAGATACGCAAACAGATATATAAGTCCATGCATTCGGAGATGGAACTAATTTTATTTTAATCATTATGAGAAATACTCATCAAAAGATATTCATTTGGGATTGTAATTATATTGTAATACATATATATATATATATATATAATGATTTTATTAACAATTGTACCTCACTTTTTAATACTCAATAGAAAAATAATGTAGGAAAATATTCATTGGAAAATTTTTTTTAGCACAAATTGTAATGCAATTTTTGTTATTCATTATTAATACTTTATGCGACAAAATTAGCGTATTATATCATTGATGACATAATTAGAATATGTAAGTATTAATAAGAAATAGAAGAACTTTTTAGTTAGCTTTTATTTTTTGATGAATGGGATTTAATTCTTTTTACTATCATGAAAAAAAAATACAAAAAAAAGTAAAAAGAAAACAATTTTGATGGCTACATAATATGAGTAGCCGTGATACAACACTCGTCTTCGTCATTATTTATACCGCTCATTCTATCAAACAAAGGTCTCTTTCTCTCATGATTTCATGGGCTCAAAAACCCCTTTCCATTTTCCTTCTCGCTTTTATTTATTTATTTTAAATTTAAATATATCTAACACTATGTTCCTGTGTAGGTTAACTACTCGAAGAAGAAGTAATTTGTACCGATTTCTAGATAAGTCTTTATTTATTTATTTTTTCCCTCTTCTATATTGAAGTATCCATGGGTATATATGTATAATTGTTGTATTACTTTTGTTAATTTTTTATTTTTTTAAAGATTTTATGTAATTTAACAAGTGTTCTTATTCTTATTGTCGTTGTTATTTTGGTTACCTTGTTGTTCTATATAAGAAATAGTGGGTGAAGTTGGCGATTTATGCCTAGTTTTATGTAAGACCGAAAATGATGAAAAATTGGAAATCTATATTTCTTTTTACAGTATATAATTTAGCTGAAATTAAAAAAAAAATGCTATACGCATTTCTATTTTTTCAATGTGGTCAAAATTTTTTTTTAAAATAAAAGGTTAGGAAGACTTCTATTTATAGCCTTATCTTACAAAATTTTCAGATTTTTTATATTAATTAATTCTAGCAAAAAATAATGATGAAAATTTTTTAAATATATAGAGAATTGCGTTTTTATTTATTTTTTTGTGGATGCCACCGAAAATAAGAAGTAGAAAATGTAAGGCAAAATCATGATAATTGACATGCAGATCTATAGACTCTTTATTTCCTTTTTCAAAAAGGTAGTTTCAAAATATGATAATGAGAACTAGTTAATGTCTTGCACAATGTGCGGATTTTAGTTTAAAATAAATTTATATTAACATATCAAAAACCCCAAAAATAGTAAATAAAGTCAAAGGAAATAAAAGGGAAAATTTTGGATTGAATTATCAAGGAATTTCAAGTTGGAAAAATTTTATTTTCTAAAAAGGATCTTTTTACCCTTAAAATAAGTTTTTTCGAAATTGAACCTAAAATTCCTTAGAGACCCTAACTATGACATTAAGACCTTAGTTAGGTAAATAAAATCAAATACAAAGTATTTGGTGACAATTGGAAAAGAAAATTTTAAATTCATAAGTTAATTAGGTAAAATGACTAAAATGCCCCTAGTCTATTTTCTTGAAGGGTGGTTGTCTTAATTGAGTTTCAAGGGCAATTTTGAGAAAAGAAAGGAAAAATATATCAACTAAAAATAAATGGAATAAAGGGAACAAAAAATTCAAAAATTGCTCAAAAAGTAAGGACACTTGACATGTAAGGGTAACTTGTCATAAACCCTTAGTCTCCTTCCCCACCAAAAACCAGATGTGAGAATCAGCCCCATCATTTCTCCTCTTCCATTTTTTTTTCTTTTTTTTTTTGTCTAAGGTACAAAAGAAAAAAATAAGAAACCCATTCTAACCCCTAAAACCCCACTTTAGAACCCTAACTTTCTTCTAGTTCTAGTTATTAACTAAGTTTTTAATGATGATTTTAGGTTCAACTCAAGAAGAAGAAAGGTCCCAAGGGGCTCAAACTAGGTGTGAAACAAAGCTTAGTGGTAAGTGAAATTTTGTGAGTTCTGGATGAAAACAATAAGACTAATCTATAGTTTAGGTACTAAATGAGTTGATTGAGGTGGAATTAAAAGAAACTCCTTCCTTACGCTTGTGAAGTGGTGACTAGATTAAGGATAAAGGAAAATCTTAGGTCCTCATTAAGGCAAGCTCAAAATATAGCTTAAATGGGTGATTTCGTGAAGTTAGAAGGGATTAAGTATGATAGTTTATTAAATTTTCTTGAGTATTAATGATGGCTTGTGCGTATCTTTGTAACAGCCACTATTCTTACTTTCCTTAAGTGATGTTTGACAATTTAAGTATTAACATCGGTCTTGATATGTTAGATGTGTTATAAGGTATTGGTAATGTAGTTAAGAATCAAGTTTGTTAGAGATTTGTTGAATAATGAGTAATTGTTACTATGATAAAGAATTTAATGCTTAAATTGTTCTTGTCAAATTTGGTTTGAGTGTTAATTGGTGACAAATTGAAGGTTGGAGTAAGAGCTTACAACATATAGATTAATTTTGGTGATTAAATGATATATGTGTAAGGTTAAGAGTGGAAATTAGTGCTATACTTGAATTAGATGGTTGAATAGAATCATTTGATGAATTAATTATTAATTCTCAACATGTAACATGTGTTTTGATGTGATTAATTAGATAGAAATTAAATATATAAGATAAGTATTGAGTTTAGCAAGAATTGAGGATGAATTAGGTTGAATTGTAGTATGGGTGAACTTAGAATCTTGAATTTCTTGCATATTTTGTTGTGATGTTCAATTTTGGAAAGAAAAAAAAGTGATAAATCATGTTTATTTTGGGTTAATTTAGTAGAATTATGATTTACTTATGAATGAGAATTTGTTTGGATATGAAATGAGGCATAGAGGAAATAATGTATTGAATTTGACTAAAGAATGGATGCAACTCTAAATTACGGCATATCTTGTGTTATTTACTTTGTTTTAAGGGTATTTTAGGCTTGAAAATGAAAAATAAATGATGCATTAGACACTAGGAAGGGGTAGGAACAAGTGAGTTTTAGTTTGAAGTAAGTTGGACCTAAATTGAATAAGTTAAGGGCTCTTAAAGTCGGAAATTTGTAATTGAAATTGGTCTGATAATTCAAGGGCCTTAAATTGAATAAAATCAAGTTTTTTTTTTATCGAATAGGTAATGGATGTGATACAAAGACAAATGGTTTTGATTTCAACTAATTTGGGCTTAAATTAAGTAAGTTATGACCCTTTAAAGTTTTGACTTAAATTTATGATGAGTTAAGATTATGTTGGACAATGATTTAATTAAATCAAGTTGAGGTCAACTCAAGCACTAGTTAGCCCAACCAAAATAGGCTCAACGATCACTCTTTTACCCTCTCTTGAGTGGCTCATGAAATTAAACATAATTTATTTAAATGGACTTAATTAACTAAACCATCCTAATTGGGTCGAAATAAATTTTGACATGATAATGTGAGCATATTAACTTAAATGGGCCTAAGATCTAAATTCAAAATGTAGTTAGACCTATTTTCTTCCTAAGACTTATACCTTAAATAGGCCTTAGCATGATAAATAAACCAATAATACCTCAAAATAATTTATGACCCAAATTGGATTAATTAATTAAAGTAAATTAGACTTTGGTCTAAGAAATAAAATGGACTTACCTAATTGCCATGAAACTTAAATGAGCTCAATACCCAAACATGTTTGGCCTCATTAAACTTTAGGGCCTATACCCTAAATAGGCCTTAAATAAACACTAATTTTAAATGGGGCTTTAAACACTTCAAGACCTTAAATTAGATAAAGGCTTAAAATGAAATTCCAATGGAACTTATTAAATCAATTAGACTTAGGGCACAACTAATGAGACTAAGTAAACACAATAAGCTTAGGTTAATTTAAAATAGATAGAATTGATCTAATTTGACTTGAATTGTAGTTAGTAGTTATAACCAAACTCAATTAAATCTACTAAGACTAGTGAGCTTAATTCTAAACCTAATTAGGCCTATTACTTAAAGGCCCTAAATACCTTAATCGGGCCTTAAACCTAACTAGACTCAAAAATCAAATAATTTATTAGGTTTAATTAAATAAAGCTTAAATAGTTCAGGCCACAATTAGTTGAAAGTTAATCAAGCCTAGATAATTCTATTGGGCTTGTGATTAAAATGAGCCTTAAGTAGCTTAAATCAAATCTAGAATAGGATTCGATCACTTAGAATAATCAACTAACTTATAAATTTCTTTTGATGCATAAAGCCAATTGAATTGACTCAATTGGAAGCGGATTGAGATTCAGGATCATCAACTTTTTAGGTACGCAATAACTTGTGTGTTATGTGTTCAGGTAGAAAAAGTAAATTTGACTAAGTAACTACTTACTATTTACGTATGGTGACTTGACCTAACAAGTGACAAACATTGGATCGAGCTTATAGCTGCGATCATATACCTTGAGATAACATGGTAGTTAGGTGCTTAAACCACCAATGGTGATACGATGGTTAGTTAATAAGTGAAAATAAGTTAAATAACGGGCATTGTAAATGGAGAGAAGGTATATGGGGAGTGATCCGGGGTTATGGGTTTCAACGGATGATATGATATAGCTGGATTGTAACCAATAAGAACTGCATAATAGTGGGTTCACTTAGATAAGGCTATTTAGGTACATGGTCTTTAGCGGTGTAGAGTCTCACTGCTTTTATCAACCCCTAATGTTTGTTGTAGTGGAATTAGACCTCTTGTCCCTCGTTGTGATATCCAAAGTCATGAATACTCTCATATTAGGTGTTTAATTAAAGTAATTAGTTGAATTAAATGTTGATTGTTGTATTAGTTGTAAGCCTGTTTGACATGAGTGTGTGCTTGTGTCATTTTATATAAAGCCCTTGTGGCCCTCTCCCCATTTATCCCCTTTTTTTTTCTTCTAGTTGAGGATTTTGCTAATCCATTGTATGACTCATTCAGTTATGGCTCCAAGGAAGAGATATGGGATGAGATCTGTTTAGACTACATTTTGATGTCTTTCGATTGTACTAAGACTTATTGGGAGTTGCCTATGGCTCCATGGCTTGTTACTTATAGTTTGTATCTTTTGTAAGGCCCTGTAGGTCCTAAGATCTAGTTTATCCCTTCTTATGATACTACGTGATTTTATGACTTACAACCACCAAACATTTTCAAAATCCCTCAATTAATGAATTCATTTTCAAAAAAAGAAAATGATAATTAATGATTTCAAAGTCTGAATGCGAGAACCTAGGCTTAAGCAATAATGTTAAAATTGAAATAATATATATATACACGTAATATAAAATGAATGTATATATTTATATATGTTACATGCTATATTTAAAAAAAAAATGTGTGAATTATATAGACATATATATATACATATATGGAATATATATAAATATATATGTAAAAATATGCATATTATATTATATTATATGTTATATATATGGCTTGGAAAAAAAAAACAAAACACATGCAGAACAACCTAAACCTAAACTAAGCATAAGTAATATTATATATATATATATATACATTATAGAATAGAGAGAGGGAGATAAAGAAAGAATTCTAAAATTACAAAAACCAAAACTCTCTCCAATTTATCTGAAATTTCTTGGCAAATTGCAATTGAAATTTTCAAAATGCAATTATCAGGGGAGGAAGACGAACAAGATTGAAGTAGGGTGCAACAAGAATTTGAAAAAATTGAAGAAAAATCATAATTAAATAGGGGAGGATTTGGTCTGTTCGGTCGAAGGGGTTAGGGTGAAGCTGCTGCTAGGCCAAGCTAGGGTTAAGGTTTTGGGTGGGGGGCGATTTTGGCGGACATAGTGGTGGTTGGAGGTTGGTGAACAAAGTAGACCCTAATAACGCTCGAAACTTCCTATTTTTGTTAAAATATGAAATTTTGATTAAAAATTATTATTTTTGGTATTCCAACATAATTTTGTACTTATATTAATGTGGTAATTCTATTTTGGTGAAATTTGAATCATAAATATGTGGTCCTTAAGAAATGCCTTGTTTTGCTCGGAAATTAAATTGGAAAATGAATAGGGAAAATGATGTAGTTTTGATGTAATTTTTAGTATATAAGATCCTTATATGATTTAGTAGATCACAAAGTCAATAATTGTTCAAATTGGAGTCAATTTCGATTTTTAGTGAATTTTTCAAGCCAATTACCCTATTCTGGCCAAATTTAATCATTAGCAAAATTATGGAATTGATTTGATTAGTTGAATTTAATGTTTAGTTGAGGTTCATTGAATTATAATATGATTTTAAGAAGCTTAGGTTAGTTACGAAACAAAAACGGGAGCATTTGGTGCAAAATCGTGATAATTTGGAACTATACAAATTGAATCGAAATTTAATTACATTAATATATAATAGAGCATAATATAATCATACATATAGGAATAAGATATTGTAGGAAAATGGTGGATTATATGTGGTCAAGGTGGAATTAGGGGTTTAGAATACTAAATTAGCAATTTAGGGTTCACTAGAGTAAATGAAGTAACATTGATTGGTATATTGATGATTTAGGTATTTCTGTTGAGTGAGGAGGATAGAGGAATTTAGCTAGTGCAACTGTTTGGATTGGCATATATTGCTTCAGGTGAGCACCCCTTAACTATTCTCTTGCGTATAAGTGGTTGATAATGTAGACCACTTGTTGTTGGCTGAAAGTACCCTATATGATCACTTATTGTGATTAATACAGGAGGATTGTTGAATTATATTGGATTGCTAATGGCTGATTGTGTGTCCTGATATGGTTGGATTTTGAGAAAAAGGGAACATTCTAGAAATCCTAGAATGAAAGTTGGGTTCAGGATTTGATTGTATTGTTCCTGATTGTATGTGATGTAATGAACATAAATTGTTGAATGCTTTATGATTGTTATGTAATGCTTTTTTTTTTTTTAGTATTGAATGGGGTTTAGGCTGTAAGTACCTACTAACCCAAAACACTTAATATAAGGAAAGTCCTATTCCCTGCCTAGTAAGTTTGTGATACAACCTTTGAGTCAACCTGGATAGGTTTGAGGCACGGTTGATGAACCGGCCCGGTTTACTGACTTATGGGGATTTGGTCACCCCTCTCGTTCGAGACAGCTGAAACACAAATTGAATGTTTCTAACTAAAAAGAGTATGTAAGGATGTCTTAATTGGTTGAGAAAACATTAATTTTTGAAAAGTACATGAGGTTAGTTTATCTATCGGTTAATAGGCTCTACCTAGGTGAATTGAAAAGTATTTGTGACATGTGAGTAAACAGGAGAGACTTGAAATGGTCTCTAATGAAAAGGTTATGAGTTGGTAAAACGGGATTATAAGAAAATTTTCGTTAACTAAGATCATGCTGATGTTAAAATGTAAAAAATTGAACTGGGTTTCTTACGAGTATAGATTTGAGATGAAAACTTGCTTACTTAAGTAATCACTTCCAAAGTATTTGATAATATTGTTTGTTACTGTTATGTGATTTCATTGTTTCTTTTTGCTAGGTTGCTTGATTATGTGCTCACTTTGCTTCTTAAGAAGTTGAGGGGTTAGTGTTTTTTCTAACGTCAAGTACAGGTACTGAAAAATAAGTTACTGGAGACTCAGGTTTTTAGAGAGCGTTAATAGAGGCAAACAGGCCTTTAGTTTCCATTTTGGAACCTCTGTTATTTTGTAATAGGATATCCTGTACATGACGTTGCAGTGCTTGTAAATAAGATCTACAAGTGTTGATCTTTGGATTGTAATGTAAATATTTATATGTATAAGGTAGGATTTGTAATATTTTTGAGCCACTTAAGGCTACAAGATTAATTATGGGTTGTGCCTACTTACTGGGAATATAAATCCCAATGGTATATATATATATGCTGTATGATATGATAGGAGATTTTAAGTACAGGTGTTTAGATATGATGTGGATTTGAAATGAGAGCGTTGTTAGCTCTATTTTACAGGATGTTTATAGAATTACATACAAGTTGGAGTTACAAGTTCAAGATTAGCCAAATTTGTCTTATCTCTAATTTAGAGACAGCATAGCAATCCACCTACAGGTACCAAAGATAGTTACAAGAATATTGAATAGGTTCAAGAATCAGACTTAGTAGGTGGGTCGCTACACCTGAAACTAATTTAGTAAATATAGCCTTATGTATTCTACTTAAGTAGGTTACGTGGTGAACTGTCGTCGTTATAGTTAATTAGGGGTGTGACAACATAAATAATAGATCTATTTAAATAATTATCACAATAATTATATTAATAATGTACATTAACAAAATTATTTTGAAAATAGTGTTAATACTTTAATTAAATCATATAAACATATATTGTATTTTATGGTTTCACATATCATCTTCAAATATGAGAATTTAATGTCACATACCAATAAATGATCAAAAGATATTATTAATAAAAAAAGTCTAGCACAAAAAATAAATAAGTGATAAAAAGGTATTAACAATGAAAAGATACTAAAAAGTAAAAACATATGATGTTAAAAAATAAAAAAAAATTACTAGAAGATTGTCACTAATTACATTTTCAGAATGTTGTGAATACTATTCTTTAATTATATAAATAAATATTGCATGCTCATTTTATATGATTATCAATAGTCCTTTTCATATTTATATGAAACTAGCTAAAAAGCGCATGCAATACATAGACAAAAAATATGATAAGACAAGTATTTTTGAAATTACCTAATAATAAATTCACTTAAATGACTAAAACTATTATATAAAACATTTCATAGTCATCATTGTTTTAAACATTACATGAATACTTCTATTTAATTGTATAAAAATACAGATTGTATTGTTATATGTTACCAAGCTATTTATATGGATTAATGGGTTCTAAATACATGAATTTTTTAGAAAGAGAAAGGAGATCTTTTCCATTAATATTGTATGCGTTTCTTTATTAACTTTCTTTAAAACTTATTTATCAACTAAATTAATTGAATAAGAGATGAAATAATGAATTGGAATATTAGATAACTATGGCAAATGATAATAATTAATTAATAACATTAGCTATTTAATGCCAATAACTAATCAATACAAAATGTCTATCACAACTCTCTTTCCAAAGTGTATTTTTATTTAATTAATTTAAATCCAAAATAAGTGATAATTTCTTGTATATGAGACATAAAAAGTAATGCAGTATTAAATTGTGATTTTTAAGCAAACATAAACAAAATAAGATTTTTCACATGAAATTATAATCAAAAGCTAAAGAACTTGTAAATGCTAAAAAAACATTAATAGTTATTATAGGTTTCATAAAATATGATGTGTTGATAATACATTTTTAATTAGTTACACCTTTAGAATGCAATTTACCAAATTCATGATTTATACTTCTTTCTTTCTATCAAGTTGTTTGTTTATTTGACTTTAATTTTGTACAACTTGCTCAATTATTAAGCACACATTTGAAATAAGATAAAAATAATAATAATATTAAAAAAATCCATAAATGGCATCATTTAATTTCATCATATCTAAAAAAAGAATATAGTAGCAAGTAACCCAGAAATAAGGCATGGAAAATGGTCTTTATCTCCAACTCGTTGCATTTATTAATTATTACATTCATATCAAAGTAAAGGATTAAAATAACAATTTATCAATGGTGCCTTTCAATTCACTAGGTGTTATGTAACTTTAATCTAATAATTCAATTTCTTTAAATTATGGTACAGTAAGAAGCAAATGAATAACAACAACTTCATTAGGTGATTCTTTAGTTCCTTGCATTTATAAATTATTATGATGATCCTCTTCAAATATTCTTTTCGCCAAGTTATTGCCTAAATAAACCAAAAGAATATAAGAATAAATTGTAAATATATCAAATAAAACAAAAAGATAAGTTGAAGACTGTGAAATAAATATGAAACATCAAATACATTATGAAATCTATTCATATGAGGCATAGAGATCCTTATAGTCTCATGTGCACATATATAAAGATCCTTCTTTTTGCACTGATGAAAAAAAAAAGAGACATGTTTATGAGTCTTTTACAATAAATACACTCTAAAATAGCATCATAAGAATAAGATTATATCTAAAAAAGATTATTTTCAGAAAACACTAATAAATTAGATAACGAAATATAGTATCTCTTAAAATCATATTTCCCTTAAATCCAACATCATCACATCTGTGAATTATTTCTTTAACCCTAATAAAATGAAAGAAAATGAATTCATAGAAAAATGGAATTGAGAGATAGAGAAACTCTACATAGCAATATAACAATCTACTTACATTTTATAGACAATCGAATGCTAAGTGTTAGAGAAAATATATGGAAGACAGAGTGACAACTACTTGAGCACAATTGATGCAATGGAGCACCAAATAAAGTGATGATAACACTATTTGCAACATATTTAACTATGAATATTTTTCACGCATATGGCGATATATATAAGCTTACACGTACTACGTAGCACCATGAAATTAATGTTTCATCATAGTAGTTCACTTCTATATCACTCCTTAATTCCTAAGTTTAGTAATTGGTTTTATGCTAATCACTAGTTTTCGTAGCTCAAGATTTATAGAAAGACGATGCAAGAAGCACCACTTGAAGAGATGCTAATCTATATTGCAATATTGATGCTATAAAAAAATTATAAATTTTATAAATACATGAAAAATATTAATAGATGAAACATTTTTAAGAGAAGTGTGGCAAAGATTCATTATTCTTATCACAAGCTATGTACCTACAGAAGAATCATAATTTGAGGTAGAATTAAAAGAAGTTGTAAATATTTGTTTCATGGCAAATGCAGATGCAGAGGTATGTTTTGAAAGCTCTATGGATGAATTGCTTGACAATTATGGTGATCTTTTAAACTTAGTAGCTGAATATCAAAAGAAAATTAAGGAATTGAAAAATGAAAATATTTTTTTTTGTGAAGAAAATTGACTTTTAAAAGAAAAAATAAATCAATTAGATAAGGATAAGAAGGATAATTCAAGATAAAGGAAAATAAAAGATAGAAAAACTAAGATAAATATATATAGGAGAATCAAGTGGAAGTATACAATTTAGAGAAATAAAGAATGAGAATAATGAACAAAAAATAGATATCGAAGTTTTAATCTAATTGGAAACAAAAGATGTTATTATTGTGAAATTTATGGACATGTGGCATCAATTTGTTGGTATAATAAAGAATTCAATTATCAAATAAGGAACAATAGACATAAATTGAATTCTTCATGAAAGGAGCATAAGTAGATATGGGTTCCTAAGACAAAATGGCTTATTTCTTTATGAGGTAGGAACTTGAGACATGATGTGATGGAAAATAATATCTAGATAGTGGTTGTTATAGACACATGACAGATGATGTGTCAAGATTTACAAGTTTAAAAAAAGTAGATGGTAATTATGTCACATTTGATGATGACAGGAAAGCAAAAATAGTTGGAATTATAAATATTGGTCACTCATCTTACTCTGTTAATAATGTGCTGCTATTTCATAGCTTAAAACATAGCCTTCTTAATATTAGCCAATTATGTGATAAACATCATAGAATCTCTTTGAAAAGGATCAATGCATAGGCTTCAATGGAGAAATTAAAAAAAAAAATTTTAGGGTGTTCAATCTAAAAATGTTTACATAATTTCATCTAATGTTTTAGATCCTAATCATGAAAATCACTTTATTTCAATAAACCAAGATGCTCTTATTTAGCATAAAAGGCTAAGTCATGTAAATTTCTCTCAACTCAATCACTTGAAAAATAATCACTTGGTGCGAGGGCTACAAAAGTTTTCTTTAAATGAAAGTATCTTTTGTAAAAGTTGTGTTTTAAACTAATAGATGAGAAACCCTTTTAAATAAAAGAAATATGTGAGCGCAAGCCTTTGGACTGGATTTATATGGGTATCTTTGGTCTAATTAAGACTCATAGCCTAGGAGGAAAGAAATATGGTTTAGTCATCATTGATGATTTCTTTCATTTTACATAAAAGTAAAACATTTTGAGAATTTATAAAGCTAGCCAAGAGGATTGAAGTGGAAAATGAAAGAAACACCAAAGCCATTTGCACAGATCATGGAAAAGAGTTTGAAATTTCAAAATTAATGACATACTATAAAGAATATGGGATTAGTCATAACTTTTCGGCTCCATAAATACTTCAACAAAATGGTGCAGTTGAAAGAAAGAACAAAACTATTCAAGTAATGGCAAGAACTATGACGAATGAAAGCAGAGTAGTTAGATAATTCTAGGAAAAAGCAGTAAATATTGCCCATTATATAATCAATTGAGTCTATACCAAATCTATGTTAAATAAAACTTATGAATTTCACAAAAATAGAAAGTCAAATGTATCTTATTTTCATACTTTTAGATGCAAATGATATGTGTTAAAGAAAGGAAGTGAGAATTTAGGAAAGTCTAATGCAAAAGTAGATAAAGTTATATTCTTAGGATATTCAACTTGATAGCGGTCTTCTTACTATCTAACTTTAGACCTATAGGCAAGTGTACCTATCGATTGTATAGTATAGAAAATAAAAATATCAAGTGTTGATCCCTCAAGGATTACAAGTACTAGTAATTACCCTTTCTCTAATTATCTAATCGACAAAACTAATTAAATGAGTAAATAAAATAAATAATGAATAAATTAAAGAAAATAATAATAAATAAAACTAATATATACTGGTATTGAATCCCCTTAGAATTACTAATGTAATTAATTAATTATTATTCAAATTCTTATTTTATTCTTAGACCATGGGAATTCCTATACTAAACTAATAATTCTTTTGAGTCATACTAATTCCTAATTTTAGGTTGATTAATTGGAATCTCTTTCTAATTAAACCCTTGAAATTGCATTATATTTGATTTATGAATTCCGCTATTAGGTTAGACCCAAATTTAGAATATTTATGTTATCCTATCTCTATGTTTACATGCAACTCTTTTCAATTATGCTAGATCTATTATTTTATAAAATCACTCGATTTTTATATAAGAAATCAAATTTCAACTAATATGCGGCAATATTAAATTGAAAATAATAAAAAAACATAATTAAATCACAAGACTGATAAATAAATTATTGAATAAAAATCATAAAAATTGCATATTCATTCTAGGGTTCATCATACCCAAATATAAAAGAAATTAAGCTATAAACATATTAAATTTAAAAACAATGATAATGACAGAAAGCATAAATAAAAGCATTAAAAATAAAAATATAAAAATCTACTCTAATCTCTTAATCTAATTCTAATCTTAATTTTCTAATTCTATTTCCCTAATCTAATTTTTCTTCCGATTTCTACTCCTAATTTAATCTATTCTTGTAATGCCCCAAAACTTGGGTTGCGCTACTACCTGCCATGTGTCCTTATCTCATAAGAACACATTAAGGCTCTGAAACAACTCGGATACAATTTAGCCTATAACTCCTATATAAAACATTTCATACATCCTCAAAATTTAAATAATAACTTAAACTCTATCAAACATCTAACACAACGGAAGTCTTTGAACAAAAAATTAACATCCCTTAAAAACTACTGTCTATCACAATAAAATAATATAATCTCCTAATCTTAATAACCACAATAATAATGGTAATCTTCATCTTCCTCTCTCTGTGGCTCACCCAAACCCAAGTGATCTTCTGGGTTCTCATTTCCCTTAACACCTACGTCTAAAAAAAAGGTTCCCTGAAGGTTGAGCTAATACCTAGTACGTATAATACAAACACACACGCATGAACAATCATGAACAAGCGTCACACACGTTATGTAGTAATTAAACACAAGCAACCATTTCCTTAATTCATTTAGGACCACAAGCATCAATAGGGTACTTATGGCCCCCTTAACACACTTAACACAATAGAACATGATTTGGTGATAGGAACTGGCACTACGGGCCCCACACCCATGTCCACTTAAACTTTAAACTTAGTGATAGGAACTACCACTACGGGCCCTACACCCATGCCCACTTAACCTCTTAACCAACATTCAGCCTAAATCATTTCCAAGCATGACTCTACTAGGGATAACGTCACATAAGGATCATTGGGGTGCTCCCTGGGGATCTACCACTATGGGCCCCTAGGCCAAGCCAAGCACATATAGCATACAACATAGTCACTTAAACCAATTCATAAATTAAATGAAGTTCCAAACATAGACTAACTTAAACAATCACATAACAACATGCAAGTTACATGAACCTTGAATCCTAGCCTTAAGCACTTCTCGATCTTGGACTTAATCTAATCGGAAATCTATACAATCAATAAGTTCTTTTTAGTATTCAATCTAAGATAAATATCATCCTTAATTTTCTTAATCCTATTTATTTAATCTTTCTAAAGTCTTACTAGCTATTTAGGTTATGTGAAAATTAGTTTAATTTGAAGTTAAAAAAATACATAATTACTTTATACTTTATTCAACATGGCCATGTTGGAGACCGTGTTACTTAACACGGTTAAAGCATGACCATGTTAGGAGTCGTGTTTCTTTCAGTGTAAAACTTGGTTTCAACACAATTGGAACATGACTGTATTAGGAGGTCGTGTTCTTGTTCATTCAATATGGTCTAAACATCATGGTTGTCAAAATCACAATTTTATGTAGAATCGCTAGGGGGTCCATAGAATCGGAACGTAGAAACAGAACGTAAAAACGTAAGTTTTTACAACCTTTATAAAATAACCTTTAAATATTAAAAATTTACTTACAGTAGTCATTAAAAAATATAATGGATAATATAAATTAAAATTTTCAGTATAGAATTGGATCATAAATCACAATAAAAGTCATAATATAGATAATCAAGCATAAGTTGTATAATATAAATAATCAACCAAAAGTCTCAATAAAAGTTATGAAATCATAAATCATATTACAAAACAAGAACTAAAATAAATCATCACAATTTCCACCATCTCTCTCATCCACATCATCATCATCATTTGCATCTTCATCATCTTCTTCTTCATTAATGTCAACATCATCATGAGGTGTACTGCTACCAATGATTTCCATAACCTCTAATTCCAAAATTTTTGAAGTTCCTATTTGCATTTCAGCTTCAACATTATCAATATCATGAAGGTCCAAATCATTTGAGATTAGGGACTTACTGACAGGACCCTCCAAATTAACATAAGCACCAATTTCATCCTCCTCCGTATCATCTTCATCTTCATCCCTTGGACTTGGAAAGATATGCAACACACCTTGACCTTCATTTTCATTTGATGAGTCAAACACATTTTCTTCTTCAACTATCCATTCATCATCAGATGAGAGATCTTCAACAGTGAAAGTAGAAGTGTCAGTGTCAGCAATGCATCTTTCTTTCCTATTTCTTAATTTCAAGTTATGCATTACAAAGACTAAATCATTCATCTTTTGTTGATGCAGCTTATTCCTCTTTTTGGTATGGACCTGAAAATGAAAAAGGTTATACATAACTTTATAAGATTCATAATCTTAATAAGTAATAATATATAAAATTGAATAAAAGAACTATTTGTATCGTACCATTTCAAATGCACTCCAATTTCGCTCACAACCTGAAGAACTACAAGTCAAACTTAAAACACGAATAGCAAACTTTTGTAGTTCTAGGCATTCATCTCCATATGAATCCCACCATTTAGCTGGAGCTTTTTTGTTTCTTGCTAACCTTGCAGCTTCAATGACAAATAGTCCCTTAGCATCATTAAATCTTTCAAGCTGCATATCAATCTTACACCTTTTTCTTGGATTAGAAACTATACGCTCTATGCAACCATATAATCCAATCTTAACATCGGCATCAACTTTAAAATCATCACTATAATGATAATGGGGATTCAAATAGTAAGTTGCAGCATGTAATGGTCTATGAAGTTGAAGCTCCCATCTCTTGTTAATAATCTTGAAGATAGGTTCATAACTACATTAAATAAATATGATTTCAATTTAGAAATGAAACTTTAAAATTAGCACTAAAGAAAAAAAAAATATATATATATAGCTAACAAGTTACGATATTACCTTTTCTTCACATTGTTGAAGTTTGCTTTAATTTTCTACTTAGCACGATCCATTTCTGGATAAATGAAACCCATAGCTGGTTGATCATCAGAATCCACTAATCTAAACACTTTAATCAAGGGAAATGCAGCTTTAAGGCAAACAATAACATTCTTCCAAAACCTACTATCCAAAACCACTTGTTGAATCCGCTTTCCATCACTTGTGGTCGAATACTTACATGATTTCCAATGACTAGAAGTGAACATCATCATCAATGCACTTTTCAACTCACTAAGGCAACCTAATTTCAAATACGAAGTGGCAAAACGAGTTGCACCAGGTCTAATCAAGTCCCTCCCTTTAGTGTATCTTCTCAAAATTGAGATAAGTATAGTCCTAGAATAAATATATGTAGTAATTCACCTTCCTTTTGCAATTATCCCCCGATGGATCTTCAAATTCTTCTCAAAGTCTTCCAAGATCAAATCGATGCAATGTGCAGCACCAGGTGTCCAATATAAGCATTTTCTCTTCTCCATCAATTTTTCTCCTGCTGCTTTATAATTTATAGCATTATCTATAATAACATGTACAACATTTTCCTCTCCAACCTTCTCCACAATATCATCTAACATTACCAAAACTTTGTCGGTTGTCTTGGATACATCAGAAGCATCTATAGATGATAAGAAGATCGTTCCTTTAGGGCTATTAACCAAGAAATTGCATATGGAACGCCTCTTTCTATTAGTCCATGCATCAAACATAATAGAGCAACCTGTTTTTTTCCATTCAGCTTTGTAGTCATTAAGTAATTCCATTGTTCGAGCTACTTCTTTCTTCAAACAAGTCACCCTTAGCTCATGATAAAGAGGTTTAAGCCCACATCCATATCGACCAACCACTTGAAGCATCTTCAAAAACTCTAGATTTTTTACACAATTAAATGGAATTGCATTCGTATAGAAAAAACGAGCAATTTGTTGGCTACATTCTTCTCTCAAATCCTTCTTCATGAATTGGTTAATTGTACCTTGCATTGCCCGTGTTCCACTTTCACAATTTTATTTTTTTTTTGTTTCAAAAAGAAGTCCATGCAATTCCTTTCTTTTTTGTTTAGCCTTATTTGCTCCACCTCATCATCAGCATCATCAGAATCTTCAATGCCATGAATTTGCTTTCTCTTCATTTCTGATAATTTTGCCGCTTTTAGCAACATTGTTAACATTTCATTTTTTACATCATCCGGGACACTGGTGCATGGCTCTACATCTTTACGTGTACACCCTAAGTGATTCTTGAATCTGTAAATGCCTCCACTAACAACTTTATTACAATACTTACATTTAACTTTTTTCCCATTGTTGTCTACATCAATTCCATGCTCCCAACCTACATTAGATCTACTTCTAAGTGAATTCTTCCTTTTCGAACTCTCTCTAGATGATTTGGAAGATGACATTTTAACTCAATCGATACTTAAAATCCTATAAGAAAAAAAAAAGAAAAAGAAAAAAGGAGTAAAGAGAGCTATGGTAGAAAGTAGAAACTATAAAGTACTATTACATATTTACAAATTACATATATAAAGTAAATTGCTCATGCTTATGCTCATGTAACAAGTAATTACTAATTACAACTAGAAGAGATAGCAAGAAAAATAACTATAAAGGTTTTCTTTAAATCATCATCAAGAAAAGGAAAGCAAAACATAAGGGGTAATAAGCTTTACATTCCATAAAGCTAGAAAAATGAGTATATTATAAATTTATAACTAAGTAATATAATCCCATTTCTAAATTATAACAATATAACTTATCACACCACATGCTCAACCTAAACCCTCCAAATGCAACTTGTATGAAGGATTAAGTTTCTCTGGAATTGGCTTCATTGATATTTAAGCACATAATACATTTGGATGGGATATCAACTTGGATTGAGATTAGATAAGAAAACATGAAGAAAAATGCTTTTTGGAAGGAACAGGGGAAGAGCATGGCCGAGTAATTAAATTGCACGGCCGTGTGTCAAGGAAACACGCCCACAGAAGCACACACGGTTGAACACACGGTTGAAGGCACGACCATGTGTTGAGCTTGGAAAATACACAGAAGCACACACGGTTGAAGGCACGGCCGTGTGTTGAGCTTGGAAAATCTACAGAAGCACACACGATTGAGTACACGATTGAAGGCACGACCGTGTGTTGAGCTTGAAAATCCATAGAAGCACACAAGGTTGAGTACCCGGTTGAAGGCACGGCCTTGAAAGCCATCAACCCATTCAAATACCCATTCACAATCACAACTCACAAGCATAAAAATTCACATGATACACTACATTACAACTGTACAAGTACAAGTATTGCTAGTCAGTAGTCATACAAGTTATACCTAACACAAAACTCGCGTCTATGAAGATGGATCTCAACTCGGTGGCTTGCTACAAGAATGATTGCTGCTTGGCGGCGTTCACTCGTCTACGAAGGAGAAGGATCGCTGGCTCGCTGCTCGGTGCTCTTTGTTCTAATAGTATCAAGTATCAACTCAGCTCAGTGTGGAAGTGGAACTATGGATCTCAGCTCGCGCTCGCCTCTCCTGTTTTCACTTTTCACTGCCTCTCTTCTCCTCTCTCCACTGAACTCTGAAGAAGTTCAATGTACAGGCTACAGCTATAAGCCGGAAATTGTAAAGGATGTGCTGAGTTGCCAATTGGGCTGGGCTGGGTTGGGTTTGGATCCGATCTAAATGGATTAAGCCTGGAATTGGAAATATTTGTGGAATCGGTTGAAACGGATAGAATCGCGATTTTGAACTATTTTACTGTTCAAAATCGCGATTTTATTATGATTTTGCTCCTCTCTGATTTTGTATGCGAGTTAATTGAGAATATATATACAAACTCGTAAAATCATTAAATCGTACGAGTTGAAACGCGATTTTGACAACAATGCTAAACATGACGTGTTAGGAGGGTTTAGACTATGTTACCCTTGGCTTAACATAGTTGAAACACGACCATGTTAAGAGGTCATGTATCTCTTGGTGCAACTTTCACACTTAACACGGTCTAAACATGACTATGTTAGGAGGTTGTGTTACCCTTAATTCAACACGGTCGAAACATGACCGTATTAAGAGGCCGTGTATCTCTTGATGTACCTTTCAATTTCAACACGGTTGAAACATGACCATGTTGATAGGCCGTGTTACCTTCGGTAATTTCCACAAACCCTAATTCCTTTACTTCAAATTCTCCAAAACTCAATCTTCTCTATTCCTCAACTTAATTAAGTAACCTTGGCTCATTGATTCTTCATTCCTTTACCGTCCCTTTACACCCTTCGTGTTTTGTATGAACAAACAACCCTCATAAACCACAATTTCCATAAATCTTAAATTGAAATTCGTATGGAAGTCCTTGCTCTTTTGTCTTTAGAATTTGATCTCTCCTCTTTTTCCTTTCGTCTCTAGGGTTCCTGTTAAAGGCGTCTATGTTGTTTGCTATATTATTGTGAGGGAGTGAAAAGGAGGAACGTTAGGTCATTTAGGATTAAATACTCCCCATCTCAAAATGTCTAAATTGCCCCTTTAACTTTCTAAAATTCCATCATTTTCCCTAGCTCTTTGTGACAATACATATATTACATAAATAAATAAGTAATATTTTCAAGTATTACAATTTTACTCTAAAAACTAAAATGCTACTCTATTGCCTTTTTCTCTTCATCGACTATATATATATATATATGTTGAATGTAGCATGGGATATCTTGGATGATTTATTTAAATCTGATCCAGCCTTATCTGATTTCCTTCTCCTTCTTTCCATTATATACATATATATATATATATATATATATATATATCAAATTCGGACGCAACCTCGCCAACAAATGAATTAATAAATCTTCTTGCAAAAAGAAAAACGCAAGACTTAAAGCATGACAACAGATTAAAAATATTATCAACAATAAACCTAGATTTCCGAGAGGACAACTTTCGATTCCTCAAGCCACGAGAAACCAGCAAAAGCTAAAATGATATTAAAGATTTGTCGTACTATAACCTGTAACGAGGATAATTAGATCAATTCGAATGCAAATTGATCAGCCAAATTCGGAGGAAAAAGTTCTTTTTTTCTTATTCACAAAAAACTCTCTCCACCTCTCTTACATGAATATATTATGTCTAATAATGTTTTAATAAAGGTTCTTGAGTAACACTAAAAACCCATGTGAGTTGTTATGGAATATTTTCTGGAATTTGCTCCTCCTGCTATGGGCGGGCTTCGATGGATGGTAGGTAGCCCATAGAATGGGCCTCTACTTCTTCCAGCTCAATAACTGCCCATGAGTCTTGGCCTTTATTTCTTTCCGGCCTTAGCCCACTACCCGGAATGACCGACAACATCCTTTCCTAACCTGCTCACGCGTGCCATCACTTCACTTCACTTCTTCGACTCTGACAACTGCATACTCTCAGTTACTTTCCCTTTCTTTCTTCTTGACTCCCTCGAACCCCAGTCGGAAACCTAATTCAATTTCCCCCCCTTACAGTCCCTTCCCCTCGAAATTCCCTTGTCTACAAGGGAGAATAGGGGTATCTAAGCTTCAAATCCTCCAAGAACTCCCAGGTCGC